>JASVEL010003283.1:0-345426 GCA_032618575.1 Nicotiana noctiflora
ATTTGATTTGAGACCTTGAGCAGTCTATGCTTTGTCCTCTCGATTGGGGCATGTAGTCTATTTTGAGGTGGCTCTCGCTCGAGATAACTCTTTGCATGTTCATGATCGGGGCCCGTATCGGGGATGTGAGAGGTGCCTCATAGGGATCCTCCCTTTGGTCTTGTTTGCGTTATCTAAAATCGGAGAGAGAGGGGACTTGCTCAAGATATGTTATAGTGAGATGGGTTGTTTTTTTTCTTTTCCGGCATTTCTTTTCCTTTGGGTTTCGGGAAGAACTACGCGATCTTGCTAGGAAATCCCCAGAGATGGCGCCAAATTGTTCGACTCAAAAGTTATCATATGCTTTACGAAGGCGAAACAACATATATAAATCACGAGCCAATCATAGCAAGTCGTAATAATTCAAGAACCATGTAAAAGAAATAATAATAAACGCCCCAAATTAGGGTGAGAAGTATTGACAGCTTTTATTGATGATATTGGTTTGGTCTGACTCTCCATAAAGAGGTTCAAAGCCTTATAATCATGTTGTATCCCTCCGTGAGATGGATATTTTTTGTCCGTTTTCTGTCTCTTTCTCTCTCTGTGTGGAGAATAGTGATAAAGAAGAAGCCCACATTTCTGGAGTTCATCCCTCAGTATTTATAGTTGTGAGCCACATGAGTAGGAAGTGAGTGGTTGTGACCACGTTGGAATTTTGTCTTCGTGGGAAGGTAGTTAGGCCGTACCCTTAATTTTTCCCCTCGCTTGAATAGATAAATTCGTATTATGGGCTAGTGGCCGCGCTTCTTGTCAATAGTGAATTGATGCAAGTAAGATACATGGATACAAGCAAAGATACGATTATATTTGTTAATTATTATTTACGTCCACCAAAAATTGTAATAAAGTGATAATACTTCTATTCTTAACCAGAACTTTTAAACTCCAGTATTGGAATAAAGTTTTTAGTTGACTGCGCCAAAACCCGTAAAATAATAGAATATGAAGAAATTATTAAATATTAAAATAAAATAATCTAAAATAAAGCAAAATAAATACTGAAGAAAAACAGTCCTAACTTGGAATTAATGTTGTTAGTACTGTTTCTTTCCTGATAGAGATACTCCATCTAACAACTTTCTCTTTCACTGGTTTCTCTTCCCTTGCATTAGACCCAAAGAAAAAAGTTCACCAAAAACCCAAGAAAATATATAAATACACCAAAAGTTTCACTTTTGAATCACACCCACATCTCAAAATTCAATTAACTTGCCCTTAAATTTCTCTTCACACATTTCCCCATTTCAATTCTCTTTAAAATCCCACAATTTTCTTATCCTAAGTCATAAAAATGGTAGCTTTAAAAATGAAGGTTTTAGGATTTATGTTAATAATGCTATCAATTTCTGCATTTGCAAAAGGGGATGAGAATGAATCATCTAAGCCACCAACAATAGTAAAAATAGTGAAGGGTAAAAAAATGTGTGTTAAAGACTGGGAGTGTAATAAGTTATCAAGATTTTGTTGTAATTTGACAATTTCAGATTATTTTGAGACTTACCAATTTGAGAATTTGTTTGCTAAGAGGAATTCACCTGTAGCTCATGCTGTTGGTTTTTGGGATTATAAGTCCTTTATTACTGCTTCAGCTCTTTATCAGCCTCTTGGATTTGGTACTACTGGTGGTAAGCAAATGCAGATGAAAGAAATTGCTGCTTTTCTTGGTCATGTTGGTAGCAAAACTTCTTGTAAGTTCTCCTTTTTCTTTTTAAAGAATTAAGCTCAAAGTATATCTTCTTTTCTCTTCAATCATCTAGTTTTCAGTGTGTGTGTGTGTGTGTGTGTATTTGTGTGTGTATATTGCATAATGTGGGCATGAGATGAGTTGAAATGGAGTAATGTAGTCAGTTAAATTTCATAAGCCGGTTGCAACTTGTTTGGAACTGAGGTGTAGTTGTTGTTGTTGTTGAAACATCTAGTTCTCACTTGCTAGGCTAATCTGGATTCGTGCCACAGAAAGCATGGGACGGAGTTTCTAGTGGCCCCAACCCAATAGAACTCCATTCACAAGGCTTGAACTGAGACCTTTTGTTAAGAGTGGGAAAAAATTATCACCCCACCACACCCTTCGATGATGAGCTCAAAATATGTTAGTGCATGGATAAACATCAGATTTAGAGAATCCCCAATTTTGTGGAACCCCTATTTTGTTTCAAAAGACAAAATTTTGAGTATTATGACAAAGCGCGCGCAGATTGGGTGGATTGGATATAGAGGATTCATCTAACTGACCACGACTAGTAAGGGATTGAGGCGTAGTTATTGTTACTAGTTTGTTGTTTTCTAATTTATTCATTTCTGTCATATTTTATAGATCTGTGTTTTACCTTTTGGTATTCTTTAATGTCTCATGTGGTGCTTTGTTGCTCAGAATATGGTGAAAAAATGAATGGAGAAATGTTTAGCCAATGGAGATATTTGATTACCTTCAGATTTGAAAGTAATATACTAATATTAAGAGGTTTTCTTTAGGAAAACCCAAGGAATCGGTAATGATTTCTGAAAATTAGAGAGGCTCATGAATAATTTGATCTTGTAAGGATTAAAATGTATATGAGTCACGATTAAAACTTAATTGGGTCAAACGTAACAGTAGTTAGAAAAGATCAATGGCTTGTGGGAAATCACTGGTTTAATTCGATCTTGTTTGAGATTATGTTTGGATCTCCTTCTGGTGCAAATTACTTATGTTGAGCTAATTCTAGAGATGTTTGAGCAGTTAGTTGGCCAAGTTCAGATAATGAGAATAACCAAAAATGGGGTACCAATTCGTTTGCTGTTCCAGCAGAGTAACTCCGTTTTGATAATCAGACTAGTGTATGTTCCATTTGAGACAGTCGCTTAAGATTGTCTCCATCTGAAATTCACTTAGCTTGTTGCTTGATCTGTATCTCTCTGTGTATTAGGATGGGGGTAAAAGCAATTATCGAGATGTGTAAGTGATATGGTTCGTTAGCAAACCTGCTGATCTTTGGATTTACTTCTTGATCATGATTGTTTAAGTTGTTTTCAGGAGTATGTTCATTGGGTTTTCAGTCATATCACCGTTCATAACTTCTAGGGTGTTCAACATTAATTTAAGTTTTAATAATCCTCTGGTTTCTTCAGCCGTGCTTGTCCATGTATTCAGCTCTCTTCTCTTTCTGCCAATTTACGACTTTATGTAAACAGGTGGTTATGGAGTCGCCACCGGCGGACCATTCGCTTGGGGGCTTTGCTATAACAAGGAAATGAGTCCTAGCCAAGATTACTGTGATGACTTCTTCAAATTAACCTACCCATGCTCTCCTGGAGTCCAATATTATGGTCGTGGTGCCCTGCCTATATACTGGTAACGTTGCATTAACAATTCAGATTACCTATTATTTCTTCTTTGTTATCAACACACCACTCAATCCCATTGGGTTCTCTTCTCTGTTATGGTGTTGTTCTTATTGTGCGATTTCACATCAACTTTAGCTGATCATATAGAACTTAGTTACAGGAGAAAGAAAAAGCCATTTAGCTCATCTGGTCCTTGTCACAGTATCTGCTCGAGCTGATGCCTGTTTCTTTATTTGATTAGGAATTTATTTCATTCGTCTAGCATATACAAGCACTAATGATATTTTTCCTTGGGTACTTCTACCTAGGAACTACAACTACGGAACTATAGGTGAAGCACTGAAGGTAGATCTGTTGAATCATCCCGAGTACATTGAACAAAATGCGACCTTGGCATTCCAAGCTGCGATTTGGCAGTGGATGAATCCAGTTAAAAAGGGTCAGCCGTCAGCACACGATGCCTTTGTTGGCAATTGGAAGCCTACAAAGAACGATACTTTGTCTAAACGAGTTCCCGGTTTTGGCACCACAATGAACATCCTCTATGGTGACAGTGTCTGTAATCAAGGTGATGTCGACTCCATGAACAACATCATATCCCACTACCTCTATTACCTCGATTTGATGGGTGTTGGTCGGGAGGAAGCAGGTCCTCATGATATACTCACCTGCGCGGAACAAAAACCTTTCAATCCATCCTCCACCTCAACTGCTACTTCTTGAGACTTAACTTAGATTTTCGACAGTCTGCATTTTCTGCTTTATCCTCAACATTTTTTCGCAAAAGAAGGATAATCCAATAAGTGGAGCAAGATCGGGTTGTCCTGCTCCCAGTGTAAACTGTGTGTTTGGGAGTTGTGTATAAGGATTAAGGATGTCGCGCTTTCTTGTTGTGTCTTATTGGAGTGAATTTTGATCATGTAGTTTGTGAAGTTTTCGGGTCGAGGGTATATCGGAAACATCCTCTCTATCTCATTAGGGTAGGAATAAGGTCTCTGCACACACTACCCTCCCCAGACCTCACTTGCAGGATTATACTCAGTTGTTGTTGTTGTTGTAGTTTGTGCAGTGTACTTTTAAAAGCCTCGATATATAATATATAATATGCAATGTGAAAACTTCTCTCTATTATCTTTTCAACTGTTAAAATGAATATGCAAACAACAAGAGGAAAAGAAGAAGAGGAAAAGGAGAAGGTTCATTAGAGGGGAAGGAAGCTGTTGACAATTCTAAAAATATTGTCAAGACATTTTATCCATTTCTTAAGAGACTGTCCTTTTCTTTTACCAAGTTAAGACATTCAAAAAGGTTGTCAAGACATTTCTTCCACTCTCTATGAGTTTTAATTGTTTATGCCACACAAAAAAAAGTAACAATTGTGTTCGGCTCAACTTGGACACGAGTACGGAAATCAAATTGTGGTTCTTTTAGATTCAAAATACCGAAATAGGTTAAAAAAAATTGGTGACCAAAGTATATAAAACGTGCTTTTGAATCGTGTTTTACCTTAACGTCCGTTCGGGACATTATGGTAAAATGCCTTTAAAAAGACGTTTTATATATAAAGTCTTTTTGCATTTTACTTTTTTTAATTGGACGTTTATATAAAATGTGGTTTATTAAAGAGTTTTATATAAAAAGCCTTGATAAACCACATTTTGCCTCTTAAAGACAACAGTGATAATACCCAATTCCAATTACTTCGCCAAATTGAGTCATTCTTCCTTATTAGCTGTTATTAACTACAAAACACTCTTATGTTTTAATTATGTGCCTTAATTTTTCTTTTTGAATTTTTTCAAAAGGAATAAAGAATATCACAAAATTATTCATCTCTCTTTTAATGGTATTGGTGTCCTGATCAGTGCACACACTTAAGACCACGTAACCATCTTGTCAAACTAATAAAATAAAATCTAGTATATCATAATAATAGAAATAATAAAAAGATGATCTAAGTAGAGGCGGAGTAAGAATTTTATTCTTATGGGTTCCAAATTTTAGCGCACGACTTCATATGTTAGTATTTGTGTTCTAAATCCATAGATCGGCTTGTACCTCCACCCCGAAATCGAAGAAGCACCTATACACATAAAATGTAGAAAAATTGTGTCTCTATATTCTTAAACATTATCTAGTCAAACTTAGAGACATAAAATAAAATCAATAAATTATATCATAATAGATAGTTTATGTTATAAGAAATTGATATCTAATAAAATAGTCCAACTGCACGTAAGCTAGCTCGATGTCACCACTATCATCAACGACAACAATAGTAATTAAAGCCTCAATTCTAAATAAGTTTACATGATACTATCATTATAATAAAAATATCCGATAAAATAAGAAACAGAAAATCGATACCATAGTCGAGCTGTATGTAAGGTGGCTCGACACCACGACTACCACCATCGACAACAATAATAACTAAGCCTCAATCCCAAATAAGTTTACCCGATACCACCATCATAATAAAAATATGTCCAATAAAATAAGAAATAGATACTCAATAAAATAGTCAAGCTGCACATAAGCTGGTTCGACACCACCACTACCATCAACGACAACAATAATTACTAAGCCTCAATTTCAAATAAGTTTACCCGATACCACCATCATAATAAAAATACGTCCAACAAAATAAGAAATAGAAATTCGATAAAATAGTCAAGCTGCACGTAAGGCGTATTACGCAACGCCTTCTTGATGTTCTTTGGAAGAGCAACGTAAGGCTAGGCAACCGATATCAGTACTGTTGTCGTCCGCCAATAAGATCCCTTCTGCACGCTAGACTAGATCGTCAGTATCGTGCGAAAAAACCAATGTCGCGAGCAATTGTGAAAGCTGAGAGTGAATTCGGTTTTGAATGATAATGCTGATTTTATTGATGAATGAAGCTGATTACAAAAGATGCGGTGTCGAGGGGGAGAGACACCATAATAGAGAATTGATTGCTAGAAAATGTTTGATTGCTTAGTCCCCCCTAATAATACTTAAAAAAATATAAACCAAAGTTACATGACTTGTCCTAATAAAGCTGTAAAAGCACGCTCAATGAAAATGATGTAAATTAGCCTAAAACAATATAATGAAAAGGACTTAGTTTATTACATTGTAGAAACAAGTCCGATGGCAGCAACTTTATCTTGCGGGTCAGAGTCTGCACGCGCGGTGCTGAAGGCGCGCGCGACACTTGTTGTGTTCGCCTAAGGCTGGGCGTTGGTGTTTGGCATTAGGGACTAGGCGCAAAGCGCCGATGGAATAGGCCTGCAGCTAGACGCTGGCGAGGCATCAGGATGTGCACGTGCGGCATTGTTAGGGCGCGACGCGTTGTTGTCATTGGCCAGGCGCTGGCGAGAGGCATCGGTGGGGCGACAGAGGCACATGCGCGCTTGTCGCTTGGCGCAGCCATAACCACGGGGCCGACAATGGCGCTAAGCATTATGAGGCTTGCTAGGCTGCCATGGGGCGCGACCAATGGGTCATGTGGCGTGTGTGGAAAGCAGCCCATGACAGGAGGCTCGACACTACCACTACCATCAACGACAACAATAATTACTAAGTCTCGATTCCAAATAAGTTTACCCGATACCACGAATCATAATAAAAATATATCCTTATTATACTTTTAAGCTATGCCAAAAACTATTTATATCTGGTAGCCGAAAAAGTATATAATTTTTCAAGTATATATCCTTAGTATCATTTTTCAAGAACAAGTATTGGCCCATGAGCTGACCCGACACCACAGGCATTAAAAAAAAAAGAAAAAAAGAGAGTGAATAATAAAATAACATTCACTGACAGCTAAATATACACAGATATTTCCTATATTCTCAATCATAACCCTCGCCCCCCTCGAACTCCCTTCCTCATTCTCAACGTAACAAAACAGACAACAGACAAACTTCTCTTTCTCTCTCACACACACACACACACACACATTGTTCTCTGTCATTACCTGTCTGCTTAACTGTTTCTTCACTTTATTCCCTCATTACCCAAGAAGAAGAAAGAAGCCGAAGATATTTTCTTTATTTATTTATCAGGTAAATGGAATAAATAAAAATAAGCCCTTTAATTTCGGTTGGTTTGTATGGCTATAATAATTCCTAATTAGTTGTTTTGTACTCACCCTTTTGCCCTCTTTTCAATTCTCGGGGTCTCATTTTTTGTTTTTTTGAGGGATCAATTTGAATTTGACGAAATTTCATTTTTATTTTCCTCTCACTTTCAACTTCCCCAATTCAGTTTTGGACCCTCTGGATCTAACCCTTGTCTGAGAAATTTTCAAGATTTGATTCTTTTTGTTCATTTGGTATTCTGGATTCTAATAGTTGATTAATTTGATTGCTATGGATGATAATTTTCACAGGCAAGGGCTAGTGGTAAGATTATATTAATTCCCATTTTGGGTTTCTTGAAAATATCTGTTTACCTAATTTAATAAAGCTTCATGCAATTTATTTTGTATTGGGATCGAGGTGTTGTTGATTGATTGTGTGGGTTGATCTCTGGCTATGTGTGAGTTTGCCTTGAAATGTGAATTGTATGTTTGGTTTGATGGAAACGAAATTAATTTCAAGATTCTATTTCTGGTGCTTTGATTTAATGATGGTTTTGTCTAGTTTTTAATGTTGTTTCCTTTTTGCCCAATGTGGAGGAATGTACCATTTAAGGGGATTCCTAGAAGAAAAATGAAATTGGAATCATTAAATTTTGATGTATATTGTAGTCTTGCATCGATATCTTGTATCTTTTGATATTAACTTCTGTATCTTTTGCTATTAATATCATAGTTTATTGGTGGAGGGAGGTAGTATTTCTGTTTTCTCTGCTTTTAACTTGTTTTCCTTTTTTTCCTAGGGGAGCTTTTACTTAAGATATTCTTTGTTGGCAAGTCTAGACATTTTCCCCTTTTTTGCTTTTTGATAAATATCAATGGAGCTCCTCGTGATTTATTTCTGTTAAAATTGATTTTTGATTTTGGAATCTCTGAGGGATGCGCTCTTAAAGGCATCCAGCAGATTGTGTTATTGACGGGTTCATTTGTCTTATACAATTTTTGTCATTTAGATTTCAAAAATATTTGCAAGTACCTTGTAAATTACCCTCCAACCAAGAAGAGAGCTGTATGCCATTTCCATCAAATTATTTAGGAAATAAAGTGTTAGTACATGTATAATGGAGTATGTTCACTCTTACATTTGAGTTACTGAACAGGCACATGCTCCTCCTCCTGGTCACTTTTCACGGTTGGAAAACAGAAGGGCTGAAGACGATCTTTATTTGAGAAAGAGAGTGAGGATGAGAAGGTGGCTGTGCTGCACCTGTCAAGTAGAGGAGTCCTACCCATCAAATGAAACCGAGCACCTTAAAAACCCTGCAACTCATGCTGATGGTACATTATTGCATTTTGTGCTTAAGCTATCTTTAATGAAAAAACCAAATTGCTTATCCCCTTTGTTGTCTGAAGATGAGTCTTTGCCTCGTCGGTGCCATTTGATTTAGCTGATTGATGTGACCATTTTGTCATTGCATCCCTGATTCCCCTCACACACTAGAGTACAAATTTAGGGTATTTTGGAAATTTTAAGAAGAAATTGAACTTCTCATGGTGATATCGGATTGTGCTCTCCCTTTATATATATGTATGTGTAATATTGTCTTACAGATCTTTTCTGAGGCATTATGTACCACCATATGTTTGCCTATTATATAAAAGGGTTAAAATCAATCTTAGTTCGGCTTCCCGAATTTTTGTTTGCATTCAATTTGGTGAGTGGAGCTAATGAGGATCCTCTTATATTCGAATTCAACTATGCTAGCGTAAAGGGTACTGTAGATTTGCTTCATTAAATTACTTAACTACCGCTTTCAACATTCATAAATTTTTTCCCACGACAACAATACAAAATCTTGAAATGATACCAGACTGGCCACACTAAGACATGCTGAAATTAAGATCTACTCAAAATTTTAATGAAAAAGGAGTAGCCGAAGATTCTAAATCCCGATGTTTCCTAGCAAGATTAAAAATTTGATCAGATCAGCTTTGATCCAGCTCTTGTAATTTGTCCAAAGTAACCTTGTTTATTTATTTATTGATATTCCAAATTGTGGTATCAGAACATTTGCTTGAGAATTGCTTATAATGGATATCAGTGGTAGGCCTCTTGATTTGCTTTGTTAATCCCTGTCTCCGAGGAAGTCAGAGGGGATATGCTCGCAATGCAGAAGGAAGATTTCATCGCTTTCCTAAAAGATTTAGTTTTAAAAAAAAATCTAAAGGACCTAGTGTCTACTTCAAATATGAAATTTGACTCTATGTGCCGTCTTTTTTTGGATTCTTTTTGGTTATCAAAATACTTTCTTGATAACCTTGGAAAGTATTTCGGACAGTTCCCATGTGCTTGTTTGCTCAGGAAATATCATGTCAAAAGTGTATGCATCCTTACAAGGAACATTTCCAGACTGTTCTATTTTAACTTTCTAGTTTATGGGTGAGACACAGTCCCAGATGAAACTTGTGATTAACAACAACACCAACAATATTTCTTCCTTCAGTTGAGTACATATATGTCCATGCCACATTGAATCTGTTTGTCTGGACCGTTTTAGGACTATTATTTATGGCATGTTTGGCTGTGCTAAATTTCTAGTGCTTCTTAGACAAGTCTCAGTGTTCCGATTGGCGAGATAGTTTTGGTTTTAATTAGTTTCCTTTGGTATCTGGTACCAGGATATCAGAACGGGTCAAGAGTACCAGGTCCTGCCAAGGCTGAAGCAGAAAAAGCTATACCAACTATAGAGGTCCCAGCATTATCTTTGGATGAACTGAAAGAGGAAACTGACAATTTTGGATCAAAAGCATTAATTGGTGAAGGTTCTTATGGGAGAGTATACTATGCTAATCTAAGCAATGAAAAATCTGTTGCCGTGAAAAAGCTTGATGTTTCATCCGAGCCTGAGACTAATGTTGACTTCTTGACTCAGGTAAAGTGTAGTTTCTCGTGTAATTCTTTTTGGCTGTGATACATGTAAATCCCTCTGATATCTGTTTCCTCTTTTCACCTTAAGCTTGCTAGAGTTTCAAGATTGAAGCATGACAATCTTGTTGAGTTGCTTGGTTACTGTGTTGAAGGAAACATTCGTGTATTAGCGTATGAATTCGCAACGATGGGGTCCTTGCATGATATTTTGCACGGTATGAAAAAAACTTCATGTCTTTGAATGTGAGAGAATTTATTAGCTTGATAGATATTATATCCTCTCTGTATTATGTATGTTCTTGCTTACAGGAAGGAAAGGAGTACAAGGGGCGCAGCCGGGGCCAACACTTGATTGGATGCAGCGGGTAAAGATTGCTGTTGATGCCGCAAGGGGACTCGAGTATTTGCATGAGAAGGTCCAACCTTCAATAATACACAGGGATATAAGATCAAGCAATGTACTCCTATTCGAAGACTACAAAGCAAAGATTGCAGATTTTAACCTGTCAAATCAGGCTCCTGATATGGCTGCTCGCCTTCATTCTACTCGAGTTTTAGGAACATTTGGCTATCATGCACCGGAGTAATGTCTCCCACCTTTCTCTTCTGACTAACCTTTTATATTTGTTCTATCGGTACTCTGTTTCTTCTTTAAATGTTGTACACATGTTTTACGCTTTTGAGTTTTTCTGAACTCCTCGCTTCTGGTAACGTATTGCTGAATCTTATTTTCTATCTAGCCACTAGATTAACTTCCTTTTTGGTATGATATAACATTTCGAACTAGGAATATACGACTTAAGTGTAAAAGTGGGAAATTGAAGCTACTAGGAATGGGTGTGATCTGCGGTAAAAGTTGGCAATAGGTTATGTAAATGATTATATAGTAACATTGAGTCTCTGATGCATCTAACTGATGTTAAAGCATATTTGGTAGAAATTATTGATGAGATTTTTTTGATAAAGTAAGTTGCCTTATTGAAAGGCATCAAGCTGATGCAATGACTACAAAAATAAATATACTAGCTCCATTACAAGATGTTATGATGGGATCTTGGAGCTAGCCAAAACAAGAAAATATACCTCAAAGAGGCTAGTCAAGAGTAAGGGAGCTCAAAAAATCTAAAAAGACAGTAGAATTATTTACATAGGACTGAACCCTTAGGGGTTGGCCTGGTAGCAATTGACTTGAGCCTTGGGGTTTGCTCCTCTTTCAAGGTCTCAAGTTCGAAACCCACTGGGTGCAAACAATTTTTTAGGGCCATCGGACTGGGTAAAACCTGAATTAACCGTGGTGCACTTGCGGGAATTTCCTTGCCGAGGGCCTGTGCACCCTCGGGATTAGTCGGGGCTCGAAGAGACTCGGACACCCGGTGCAAAATCAAAAATTATTTACATAGGACTGTTTTGCCCAACAAAAAAGACTAAGTAGACATTTGGCCTTTAGCAAGTGAATTGGAGTTGAGACTCCATCAAAACATCTAAGGTTTCTTCCAGTCCATAGGCACCAAAAGATGCAAGCTGGTATCATCCTCCAGGTAATTCTTGATGAGATTTAATGCTGTTGAAAGTTCTAGAATAAGGGCCCGATGAGACAAAGTATCAGTAAGAAAAAGTAAGTTTTAGCCACTGAAACAATATTTGTAGTTGCTAAATGACGCATATATCACGCCTCAACAGTTGTAGGAAAATGGTAATGCAGCAGATTTTCCGGGTTTCTTCACTTCATGTGACAAAAGAGTCTACTGGGGCTAAGGAAAGATTTAAATAAGTAAGGTGCTTCTTCACTTCTGAGGTAAAAAGCTAAATACAACTCAAAAAGGCCAAAGATACTTTGAAATTAAGTTTTGAATATTAAGGTGTAAAAGGCGAAGAGGTTTTCTTGGAAATCCGAAAGCTCATCTTTGCCTTTGTGTTGGTTTCCTTTTTTTATTGTGGATGTTATATTTTACGTCTATCAAGAGATAATTTGCCACTAAAGTTAGCTTGTTATGGGAAAGGAACTGGTGAAGACAACAGTGTAGCTGATATTTGGAGTTTTTCAAATATAAACTACTTGTACTGGTGAATTTCATTTTCATGAATTGTGGCATCTTTTCTTCCCCACCATACCTATAGTAATATTTAGCATCTGGATCTGTTTGGACGGCAAAAACAACTAACCACTTTTGTATATGGGGTGGAATGGTAGGATCACTTGTTATAAAATGAACAGAGACAGTTTGCTGATTTGCTCCTTTACATACTTCCATTTATTCATATAAATTATAGAACCAGTTTTCTACTCAAGGTTTTGTCTTCTCGCGAATAACCAAATGTTGAGCTTTTGAGTGAAGGTAGTTTTGTTCTCTATGAGTGATTCTAGTGATAATTAAGCTCCATCTACAAAGTTAGATAACAAAGTTGTGAGATATTTGCTGGAGTTGTTTCTCTGCCGGTTGTTTAACCCGTTAGCATCTCCGTCACCTGTTTTGCTCCTTTATTGGTGTAAAATGCTCCAAAAAAGTTGTTTTGTTTCAGGAGTATTATCTAACCCAAATATCGTAAAAATAATTACAGATACGCTATGACTGGACAACTGACGCAGAAGAGTGATGTGTATAGCTTTGGGGTGGTCTTGCTTGAACTTTTGACTGGAAGAAAACCCGTAGACCATACAATGCCTCGAGGACAGCAGAGCCTTGTTACTTGGGTGAGCATAGCTTCACATTTTTTTCGTGCATTTTTATTCCTTACGTACTCTTCTGTGTTATATGTTTACATCCTATCCTTGATGTATAATTGCTTTGTTTAAATTTGTAGGCTACCCCGAGACTGAGCGAAGATAAAGTCCAGCAATGTGTCGATCCAAAGCTGAAAGGATATCCTCAGAAAGCAGTGGCTAAGGTCTTCTTCTCCCCTTCTCCAATATCTGCTCCCCCCCCCCCCTCCGGCCACCACCCCAAAGGTCCCAACACAACCAAAAAGAGAAAAAAACCCATGACTAACTATTCTTGATTGGAAAAAGGTGCTGCATATGTTCCTTACAATTTCTGATTGGTTATGTTCTTTTTCTTATTTTCCGGCTCATTCAGATGGCAGCTGTGGCAGCGCTGTGCGTGCAATACGAGTCTGAGTTCCGTCCGAATATGAGTATTGTTGTCAAAGCTCTCCAACCACTGTTGAAGGCTCCTCCTGCACCTGCTCCAGAAATATAGGGAGCATATCGTCACTTCACTTGTTTTGGATTCTCTACTGATAATTTGCACTGTTTTGGTATTTCATGCCAGGATTACATTTGTAACATAACGTAAAAATAAGACTTCTTCAAAATTTTCCCCGTATTTGAAAGTGGTGTGTATGATTGATTGCTTAACTTCCATGGTGAGATTGTTGAGGATTTCCTGAGACTGAGGGTTGTCTATAATTTTTTTATTTAAAAAAAACGGATTCTGTCCTGTCAATTTGTGTATTATATTTGTACTCATTGGTATTGTATTATATTTATAACGATATGATTTATACTATTCAGATTGGACCTCTAATTTTGGCACATTATCATTGAGAAGACTAATAGACACGCACACAATTGCTGTTTGCCATAACCTGTCTACTACCATGTTTATCCTTCCATTTTAGTTTATACTCTCGTCTCAATTTATGTAAACTTGTTTGACTGGGCATGAAAATTAAGAAAACAGAGATTACTTTCTAACTTGTGGTATAAAATGATTGAAACAGAGGGAGTAACAAATAACATTTCTTATCGGCTTTCACATCTATGATTTGTCAAACTATATGGATGCAAGAGCAAGAAAATGAACTAAACAACAAAGGTCTATGTTAAGAAAGGGTTTGCTTTTCTAGTAAAGTGGGGCTGGTAAGGTGAAATATTATCATTTTGGATATTCATAATAAGAGATTAAGCCCTATCTTTGAATTACTGCGTTAATTAATTCAACTAGAGTCGGATAATCTAAGATCTTGACTGCAATTACCAGACAATCACTTGACCAAAGCTCCATGAGTTTGCTCAATCATTAAACTGGTCTCCGTGGAGGGGATGACAATCAATCCTGTTGTCTAAGTCACTACAACCCATTTAACTAATCTAAGTCTAGCCTCAGCAGACAACTTTAGGCAGTGCTGGATGGAACTGAATTAAATTCATCCACAGGGCGAGCCGAGGGTCTTTTTAGAAACAACCTCTCTACCTTCACTAGGTTAGGGGTAAGGTATACGTACACACAACTCACCTCAGACTCCACCTGTTGAGATTATACTGGGTATGTTGTTGTTTTGTTGGCTTGGAATGGGTAGGCTTCACATTCGACTACTCTGCCAATATAGACACAGTTCTGCAAATAAGGAATGAAAGAGAACCAAATTCACACAAACTCTATTGTGAACAGACTGGATATGTGGCTCCGACCAGTATGAATACAATATACTGCTGCACATCTTGGATGCCTATCAAAGGCTGGCTCATTGCATCTGAAATTAAGCAGAGTAAAACCTCCATAACCAATTTAACAGAAAATAGGTGCGCCATTTTTTTTTCGGGAGGGGGGGTCTCCGTAACTCAACCTGCTCCGCAACATCCAACAATGATGGATATTAATATATAATCTGGCAAGTTCTCAAATCCTAAAAATCCTCTGAGTAGTAAAAACAGATGCAGTGAGAACGTCAAAGAGAAAGCTACATTTCACTAAAACATAAGTCGATACAATGAACTGGCAAGACAGCTTCGATGAATAAGGTTTTTCTAGTGATTATTATGAACTGTCTCAGTTGTACATAACATAGCCATGCCATTCGATAGCTGATACTGGATTCCCGCAACAGCAAGTTGAAGCAGGCGTGGGGTTGTAGTACAAGGGTAGAGGAGAGACGACGCCAAATTTAACATCTAATATACAACAATGAGAACTAGCCATAGAGCTATAATGAGATTCCGCCACTCCTGTTAATTATCACGCCGTAGATGGTCAAATGTGTATGAATCATGGGCGAGATTCTGCATGAAGAATGAAGTACATTAGAAAAGGAGAAAATGTTGGTCCAAATGTTAAGAGATTACAGTGATTAGCAGAGACTACAAAATCCCAACTGTAACCACAAGCTCACTTTCCAACAAAAAAGAAAAGATTGAAAAGAATAAGCTACTAAATGGAGGTAGAGTTGTCAGAAATGAAACAGAGGGATTTCAATTTTACAGAACAATATGAGTGGAGCTCAACGAAATAGTCCAGCCATTATCCCAAGGGATTGGTTTGTTCCGGAACTAGCAATGTTGCAGGCACTATATTACACCAGAACTTCGAAAGGGTTATTCTAGTTTTTTTATTGGTAAAGTAAAGAGCTAACCTTCAAAAGAGTAATTTTATCCTTCAAAAAATAAATTCTGTAACTTAGGTGTGTCTATCAATATATCAAACAAGAGAAATAAATCTCAGAAAGTAATAACTATCCAAAATTTTCTGGGTGACAAGATGTAGAGAAACAGGAAACTCAAATTGTGCGTACAAGAGCCTTGACTACAGTCCATAGACCACCACTAGAAGGCCAAGGTTTTCGTTCGACAACTCTGGACTACCCATGGATCAAATCTTCTGAGGCATGACCAAGGATATGGAAATAGATAAACACAACCAACCAACTACATGTAAACATTTTGAAAGGAAACTAGGACTTGTTTTAAGGGGCAACCACTTATTATTTAAAATGCAGGTTTCCTAGCATGAATGAGACATGCTCCAGGAATGCGGAAAAAAAAGTCAACCTCAAGACAGCTCTTTTTGAGGATAAAGGAGAATCCCCGAGGGCCAGTGGAGCACAGTCGAAACTCGGTACATAATGGCAGTGGCGAAGTTAGGAATTTCTTTAAGGGTGCTCAAATTTAAAAAAAGTGAAAAAAACTTACGACAAAGGGTGTTCAGTATATGTTATATACCTCTAAAACGCAATATTTTATCTATGTAAACAGTACAATTTTTTGACGAAGGGTGATCATTTGACCACCCTTACAAGCATGTGGCTTCGCCACTGCATAATGGGTCCGGTCCTCTAACTTCCCCACTTAAATATCAGGCTTTTGTTTGTGGCAGGGGAAACCTGTATCATGTGCCTAACAAACACATCACAAACTGCGCTCTTACCATTAGACTAAACCCCTAGGTGCTACTACCTCAAGCCCAATTTTAGTAGCAAAATTTTGCCAACACTGACCTTCATTATTCCTGGAGATGAATGGTTTCAATATTCATGAACATTCCAAGATGGAAAGAGTGTTGTATTGATTCGGGCCGGAGGGAGTAATGAGTTCCAAAATAAATCAATCTTGCTTGATGCTATTTATTAGAGAGCACTCATAATTTCAAGTAAAGCTACCGGCAACTTTTGAATACCTGTTCTTGGGCACGGAAATACATGAAAGGTGTATTGTGGAGAAAGTTTGAAACTCTAGAGGTATAAATATCAGCATATCTGCAGTTTCAAGTTACAGAGATGTAAAAACAGTCAAGATATTAACAAAAATCTTTAACCATCAACTGATAGCATATTAACAAAGTGACATAAACTTTCACAACACATTGACATACTTCTCAATTTGACGCATCAAGTGGCTTTTATCCCACAGGCCTGCACGTGAAAGATAACCCCACCTGAAAGGAAAATAATGCAGATAGAACCCTCAAGTTAAAATTCGTCAATTGAAAAAGAAACCGTTCCTGTGAGCTCATCTGAGAAAACATTCAGATATGCAAGTAAAAATTCCTTCGACCTTTGTAGGTCAAACTTGGTCGAGGTAATGTGGAATCATTCCGAATAAAATGTCAACTAAGAGCTAATGTAACCATAATAAAACAGCACACTATAAGAAATCTGAGGCTGATTTGAAGAAATAGGTAATTTTAAAAGAAAAATCTCCAAGTCACCTTTTGTTGAAAAGCTCTCCGTCCTCGTCCAACATTGGACCAATTTTCTGGTCTAGCCTCTGCATAACAACTAGTAGCTTTTGCATGCTTTCTGTAAGCTCATTATCGTCCATATGTGTGGCAGCAAGGGTCTGATGCATAGTAAGGCAACACATCTTTAAAGCGGTTACATCAAGTAACCAAAATGATAGCATAAAGTAAACAACACAAGTCATTCAAGACATTGCAATTAGCCTTGTTAGAGAACCGGACCTTTTTCTTTGTTATCTATCTTTTTCCTGATACACGTAAAGAACATAGCAAAATGGAACTAATTCCCAAAGAAACAACCATCGACTTCAATATGTACCCCCCCCCCCCAACCACCACCACACACGCACACACAAGGAGAATCCACCAGGAAGATGAGAAAGACCTATCAAATTTGCAGACATCCATTTGTCCTTTCGACAATTTCCAGAAAAAGAATGAAAAAGATTAGCTCTTCCTATAGACTAGTGATCCTGTAGGTTTATCTTGCCAATTACACCTTCAATGAGATATGTTAGACAATATCAAGAGTTAAAGGTGATACTTTGTATTTGATTTGCATAATTTCAAGCAACATGTCAATAACTACTTATTAGGGTACTCGGTGAGTATCAGATGGAAGATGCTACTTGCAACCATGAAACAGGACACAGAATATTTAAGGTTAATCTACTAAAAAACAAGAATATGTATATGGTAGATCTTAAAAATTTATATATGTATACAGGAAACTTACCTGTGCAGGCCGTCCCTTTGTTCTCCTCTGAAGAGCAAGCCGAAGTTGGTTAAAGAGATCACCTAGAACCTCCTTTTGATTGATAAGATCTATCAAAGTAGCTCGATGTTGTTGACTACGAATTAAGGCATTATACTGCAGAATAAGAATAAAAAGTATAATATGAAGAAGTGTTACAGAACAAAATCATAATATATGCAACAACAACCCAGTATAATCCCACTAGTGGGGTCTGGGAAAGGTAGTGTGTACACAGACCTTACCTCTACCCGGGGTAGAGAGGCTATTTCCGATAGACCCTCGGCATCCCTCCCTCCAAGAACTCCCCATATTGCTCTTGGGGTGACTTGAACTCACAACCTCTTGGTTGGAAGTGGAGGGTGTTCACCACTAGAGCAACCCACTCTTGTCTATCGGAAAAATCATAATATATACACAGAGATGAAAAGATGAACTAGATAATACCAAAATCGAAAGCAAGTAAGATACTAAACTCCAAAGGTTTTCCCTGAATGGAACCCCCAAATCCAACTAATGATGCCAAAAGGAAGCAAATAGACATTTGTAATCCAATACCGGAGATATGAGGAAGATTAACTCACCTCATCTTCTAGTTCTCGACAAATCAAAGCAGTTCTCCACCGGAGATGGACTTTGGATACACTTACATCTGTATATATATGATCACCGACATATAAGATTTCATCTCCATGAACATTGAGCGAACTCTCAATCATCTGAGCGCTTCCTCCAGAGTACAATCCACCTATAAGAAAATTATTAGCTCCTGCAACTTAGTTGCTGCTCATAGAAAGGGCAAGTCCTGTCCATGTTCGAAAGTAAATATGAAATATTATCAATGGCCAAATGTGATGGCGGTTGCAGGAGAAAACTCCTGAGAAATGAGAATTTAAAGAAGCCTAACCACCTACAAAATTTTGATCCTAAATCAGAAGTAAGAACTTTTCAGAGGAATTTCAAGCACAAAGAGAATCCTACATCCACAAATAACATCAACTTTGCATGACGCAATCGAAGGATATTCTATTTCTTTTTTTTTTCCTTCCCTTTTTTGGGGTCTAAATACATTGTTAGGGTCATTTTGTTGGGCTACTGTGACAGTACTTATGGGTCCTATGCAGTTCTTTAGTAGTTTTTCATGACAGCTCAATATTGAAAACTTGCATGCTTCTCCCATGATAAAATAACTACGCCAGGGACACAGCTTAACCTCCAAGCGAATCTTTAGCAGCAAAATTTCTTTTACTTAAAGTTTTCCCAGGCAATTAAGCTTCCTTAATTTGCAAGCTGCTTTTATTTCATCACCATAAAAGCAGTATGTATTCCTCAGGTATAACAGATACATGTAAAGAATAATTTCAACAATGAGATTATCCTTTCCTCTTTCAGCCTTTCCTTCTCTGAATATCCAACTTCTCTTTCTCTTTTAATTACAGTAATAATTACACTTAAAGCATTGTTCAAATTAACTACCACATCATTAATTATTTAGCTTGTTTCATCCTACTTTTCCTTTCTGTTTCGTATATTTACTCCTTGAAACGCCTGAAGCCCGGAACTAAGCTAAGATGTTTGTGGTGCTGAAATTGAGGCTCTACTGAACTTAAGAAACTAAATATGACAAATCTAATTAGATTATTCAAGTCTTACTCCATGGTATGCCATCAGGATATGGTGACCTTAAAGTCCAACTACTTTCATTTTTATTTTTATTGTTTTTAATAAATAAGTCCAATTACTTTCTTAATACATATGTCTTGCAACACTTATTGAGAGAAATACAAAAAACTTACACATTAAACCAATTATATACAAAGATGGCAAAAAATGTTGGAAAAAGAAATTGTGCTGGAATTAGACATGAGAAGATGACTTTCATTTATTTTATCAAAAAAAGGGATGATCATATAATTAGTTTAGAAGAAAGATCACCTGGGCGAGCTTTAAAACAAGGACGCATTAGACCTTCACCAGTCACTACTTCATACATTGGGTGGGACATTTGGAAGAATTCTGGCTTCCTAGCTGAGACTATAACCTGCAATATAAGGAACGAATATAACCATTTAACTCTTCAATTAATTAATCATGGGACAGAGAAAACAAGACCTTACAAAAAAAAATCTCACTAATATAATGATTTAAAATACTCTTCAACCCCCACACAATTTTTGGCATTTTCCCTTCTAAAATTTTCTTTTCAGTTAAAACAATCCATCTGCTAATTGTCCTCAAGAATCAATCCTATAAGGACCATCCCAACTTGTGGACTGCCATTTCCTACTCACAACATATATCTAGCCCACCAGTATTATGATAAACTATTGGTTCATCACTTAAAGCACTGAAACGCTGTGAAGCGAGGGGTAATCGCTTCATGGGTGAAGCCATGTGCTTCAGAGAAGTGTCTTTCACACTATGATGTGCGAAGTCATCCAAACGAGATTGATTGGTTCTTTTTTTTTTTTTAAAATCTCAATTTTGAAGAGGTTGGTTTAATATTAGGACCACCATCGTTGTATATCAGTTATAAAATTAGTTATTTTAATTGCAAGGTCCATGGAGTCTGGAGGTCTAGTATCAGGGTTGTAGGATAGGGGCTCCTAGAATTTTTTGTACTCCTTTCCCGGGGTTGGGTGAGGCTTGTCAGGGCGACTCATAGATGATTCGTGCATTGGATTGTGTCCCTCTTATGGTAGTAATTTATGGTAGCTATTGTTTGATATTATTGCATGTCATTTTATGTATAATTCTTATGTTTAGATAACTATTTATGCGATTTCTGCCGGAATTACTAATGCTCTTTTGTTTTTGTTCTTTTCCCTTTCCTTCTCTAAGCCGAGGGTCGATTGGAAACAGCCTCTCTACCCTTTTGGGTAGGGGTAAGGCTTGTCTACATATTACCCTCCCCAGACCCCACCTTGTGGGACTATACTGGGTAGTGTTGTTGTTGTTGTTGTTGTTGTCCATGGAGGCTGACACGAAGAGCAAGAAGTGAAGTATACAATTGGCGAAAAATAAAAAGTATCAAGCATATATGAATTTAGCCAGGAAAACCAGCCCCTTCCCCCCTGCGGAAAAAAAGGAAAAAGGAAAATGAAGTCAAGCAAGTATTAATCTATGACTTATTACCTAGATGAAGGAGGGGGGGGGGGGGGAAGAAACTTTTGTCAAACTGTTAAGTGTCCAACATTGGCTGAGTGAATGGGTTATTGTCTCCTTTTTTTTTTATGAAATAAATTGTTGTATTAAAAGGCATCAAGAAGATGCAAGAGTACGAGGAGCTACTTACAAGAAGTAGATATACAGAAAACAAAAATGAGTTGCTAGCCCCTATACAATGTCTCAATCTAGGACAAGAGAGCTAATAAACTCCAAAAAGTGTTCAATACTAACTATTGAGGACAGCTTTGTCCAGCAAAAAAGATTGGTTAAACATTTGGCTTTAATAGAGTGGTTTGGAGTTGAGATGCCATCAAAACATCTTTTGTTTCTCTCATTCCATAGACACTAAAAAATAACTGCAGGTATCATAATCCAAATATTTTTGATGGATTTATCAACTCGCCAAAGACTCCAACTCAAGTACGCGTCTCTCGGATTTTGTGGCATGAATGGGTTATTGTCTCCTTATACAATATTGGACAATCCTCACCTTATAAGCTATTTTTTGTGGTTGAGTTCCCCAGGTCCAAAACAATAACTGCTCAGAAATATTTTGTATTTTCCCATTGCCAAAAAAAGGGCCGACCCAGTTCAATACCCACTTTGTGGGTGTCTGGGGAAGGGAATACTCTAGGCAGCCTTCCCCCTGCTTTGCAGAGAGGCTGATTCGAACCCGCGACCTGACACACCACGGCAAGCAAGCTTACCGCTGAGCCAAAAGAAAAATTTAATGAAAATTGAAAACAAAAATATAACTAAAAGTGATAGTTCTCTCCTTTATGTCAGAGAACATGTTTTCCATTTTTGTTCTTTCTTTCTCTTTTATTGCAATTTGCAACAGCATTCTTTTCAAGTAGGAGATGTAAAGAGTTAATAATAATTATTTTAATTTATTTCATCCAATTTAACTGTTGAGTATCCCACATTGACTGAGGAAACAGGTTGTTGTCTCCTTATAGTTTTGAACAATCCTTACTTCATAAGTTAGCTTTTAAGGTGGGGTACAATTTCTAACCGTGGTATTAGAGTCAGTTCAATCCTTATTCTTGGTGAATGCAATGTTGAGCCCCTACGTCATGTTGTCCACGCTCCGGATTGTAAACACTGGGGTATTGAAGTGGCCTACATTGGTTGAAGGAATGTATTGTTGTTTTCCTATAAGGTACTAGATAATCTTCATATCATGAGCTACCTTTGAGTTGAGTTAAACCCAAAGTTCACTTTTTTAACATTAACAGCATAAGAGGAGCTCAACAGCAAGGACAACTTATGCATTGATTGTTCTGAACTCAATATGAGCAGAATAATTAAGATATGGAATGAGGACTTTAAATTTATAGCACGCAATGAAGGAGTAAATATATTAGCCCTCAAATTCTAACAATGAGTTTTGACATAAACAAAATTATCTTTTATATAATCTTCTCTTCAAATGCACTAACACTACCAGATCAAGACTTTAGTGGCTAATTAGTGGAGATAAAGTAAATTAGCTATTATCATGATCGTCTTCTGCTTACTCACCATCTCAAATAGATCTCGCCAGCTCATATCATTGGGAAGGTACCGATTGAACGAATGCTGCATCATTTTGTCTGTGTAATGATAATCTGAATTTGTAATCAGCAAGAGCCTCTTTCCAGCCTGATGAAACATGAAATGTTAGATGCTAAATCGACCATCTTTTTTTGCTAGGGGCTTAAATAAATAGTAATAAGAAATAAAATAATAAGAAATTGGACAGCTTATTCTCCCACTTGATAATTTTATTTAATTTTTACACACTTGCTAAGCTAAAATCATTAAGCATATTTATGTAAGGCTCTAAAATCGACCTATGTTACTCAATTCAAATGGATAGAGTTAGATACCTCTTTTTGATCCAACAATGCCAAAGGCAGCTCAGGATCAGGTTCTACAAATAGTTCAGGTTTGGACATTATCTCGTTCTGCACGGACGACACAGATTAGAGTGATATTTGCAGCTCCCGACATGTGAAGTTATGGATCCATGAAACACATACCTTCAGCTGACCTTCTACATGTGCCCTGAAGAGTGCCTTACCGACAGCCTAAATAGAATTTAAAAAGGTTGGCAAACTCAAGGTTCACATCACAATCCATTCACGGACAGCATCCAAACCATACCTTGTAAAGCCCTTTATAATCAAGTGGGCAGAGATCTGGTCCTATAACTCCTTCATCCAGCCGATCTACCATCTGCAAAAGAGACATGTCTAGGACATAAGGCTAAAGTGCTGAGGAAGCAATATTCAAAGCTACACATTCTTTTTTGTTTTGCAATTCGAATAACATCGTTAAGCAGAAACAAGCAACTGGATGAACCATTATTCAAATAAAATTTAGCAAAATCAGCTCTACAGAGGAGTTCTACGACAATCAATAAATTTGGTTATCAAAAGAGAGAACAACAACAACAACAACTACCCAGTATAGTCCCGCAAGGTGGGGTCTGGGAGGGTAATATGTAGACAGGCCTTACCCCTACCCGAAAGGGCATAGAGGCTGTTTCCAATCGACCCTCAGCTCAGAGAAGGAAAGGGGAAGCAACAACAAAAACAAAAACAAAGGAGCATTAGTAATTCCGGCAGAAATCGCGAAAATAGTTATCTAAACATAAGAATTATACATAAAATCGCATGCAATAATATCAAACAGTAACTACCATAAATAACTACCATAAGGGGGACACAATCCAATGCACGAATCATCTAAGAGACGCCCTGACAAGCCTCACCCAACCCCGGGAAAGGAGTACGAAAAATTCTAGGAGCCCTTATCCTACAATCTTGATAGTAGACCTCCAGACTTCTCTATCAAGGGCCATATCCTCGGAAATTCGCATCCTAGCCATGTCATGCCTAATCACCTCTCCCCAATACCTCTTAGGCTTCCCTCTGCCTCGCCTCGCGCCGACCACCGCCAGTCACTCACAACTTCTCACCGGGGCATCAGGACTTCTTCTCCGCACATGCCCGAACTACCTAAGCCTCGCTTCACGCATCTTCTCATCCACCGGGGCCACCCCAACCTTCTCTCGAATAACTTCATTCTTAATCTTATCTAACATGGTGAGTCCGCACATCCACCTGAGCATCCTCATCTCCGCAACCTTCATTTTTGAACATGAGAATTCTTTACCGACCAGCACTCCGCCCCATACAACATGGCAGGTCTAACAACAGCTCTATAAAATTTCCCCTTAAGTTTCAGTGGCACTTTCTTGTCACACAGGACTCTTGATGCAAGCCTCCACTTCGAACACCCCGCTCCTATACGATGAGTGACATCCCCGTCAATCTCTCCGTCCCCCTGAATCACCGACCCCAGATATCTGAAATTGTCCCTCTTGGCGATGACTTGAGATCCAATCTTCACGTCCCCGCCTACTTCGCTCGGCTCGGCGCTAAACTTGCATTCCTGGTATTCAGTCTTAGATCTGCTTATTTTGAAACCCTTAGACTCGAGAGTCTGTCTCCATACCTCTAGCCTCTCATTCACACCGACCCTCGTCTCGTCTATCAATACTATGTCATCAACAAATAGTATGCACCAAGGCACATCCCCTGAATATGTCGGGTTAAAGCATCCATCACCAAGGCAAACAAGAGAGGACTAAGCGCCAATCCTTATGAGACTGATCTCATCATCTTTTTGCAGGTTCAACAACACATTAACTGAATGTGGTCGAAAACTTAAATGAAGATTTAAAGCAACATTTGCTAATGATCAAACTTCAGCATACATATGTAGCATCTTATAGAGCAGAACTCTGCAAGATTCTGTTTCCAGATTGTGTAATAACTTGTTTAACAAAGGAAAAAATTCTTTCCACATAGAAAAGGGGATGAGAAATGAATAATTTCTGAAGATGGGGTTTTCTTCTATGATCATCTTGGGCAATGGCAAAGACCATAAACTTTTGCAAACAATATTAAGGTGCCTCTAAGAAAATTGACCTTCTCTTCACTTCTACACACATTGTCTCTAGAGCCTGAGAAGCTCATAAGTAGGATGAGTAATTGTTTAGGTTAAACAGATATTTTTGTCCTCTTACCATAGCTTGTAGAGACCTCCTTTCTATCTAGGTATCAATATTTGTTTTTTGCAAATACGTGGTAGATGAGTGTATTACATTTCTTTAACATAAAAAACGAAATATAGCTACCGAAAGAATAAACCGTCGTTTAGCACAAGTTTTCCTCTCTATGAAAGGATAAAAAACAAGTAGCTTAGTGAAAAAAGCTAGAAAATTTCTTTGCAAATCACATATGTTAAACCAATAAACTACCAGTATCCATAACCCATGTCGCCCCCAGGGCTTTGGTCTAGTGGTAAGAGCGGAACAAGTGATGTGAGGATTAGGTGCACGGCAAGGGTTTAAACCCTGGCGCGGACAAAAGCCTAGTATTTAAGTGGAGACGGATAGAGGGATCCTTCGAGTTTCGAATTGTGCGCCACTGGCCCTCAGAGATTTCTCGGTTATCGAAAAAAATGCATACCCCATTCCATCTATTGAATATCCACTTTTGAGTTGCAAAAGCACCAATAAAAAACCTCGCATTCACACAATCTGACGCCCAAAGGCACGACATCCTTTTAAAGTAGGCACCTATTTATGGAAGATGCTCCCACAATACCTAAATCCGCCTCCAGCTCAACCAGGAACCTATATTCCACAAGACCTCGGTTGTGCTTATCCCAACACCATTTTCCTAGGATTGCAGCCTGAGGAGATATGCTAGGCACATGGAATAATCATGAAACTATTTTTTGTACATTCCTTACTTTCCACCTCATCAATCGCATTACAACTTCAAACTGGACATTCTATGAACCATGTACTTACATGGTATTGCCAACATTAGCCTAAAACTTTACAGGCCTAAACATTTACAGACTTCTACCGCAGCAGAAATGCATCATGCTCTACTTTTCGAAAAAGAACATAGAACTTTATTATACAAAATCACTATCATATCATTTCTTCCGAATAAGTAACCACCCACTGTTGCCATTTTTTACTATAATTCACCACCATATTTAGTTAGCTCTCCCTTAAGAAGCTTTGACTTGATGTCCCTCATTTATCAATCTGTTATTTCGTTTAAATCTTTGCTTGATTCTAAGAGGGTGGAATGACAGAAATACCTTCAATAAGGACTGTTTTAAGAAAGTTCCTAAAAAGATCTCAAGGATCAGTGACACTTTTGTTAATAAGTTGTTGGTACAGAGCTAATGGAGAAGGAAGCATAAAACAGAGAGCAAGTAATGAAGTGACCTTTTAGGACGGAAGAGTACCCATCCCTTCATGGTCAAGTGTTTATAAAAGGACACCAGATACAAACCAGGCCAAGAAAAAAACTGTACAACCTCTGATCCAGCAAACTAGGACTCTAAATTCTTTTCTGAAAAAACTAATGGCTTTAAAAGAAACCAAACTCAAGAAGAGCCCTAAAACAACTAGAAAATAGATGATAAACTCAACCTAACGGAAAGCAACATAACAAATAAAACAATGAAAACCCTCAACCTATAATAATCTTTTTTTTAAAAGGAAAGAAACTGCATAAAAACAGATGAAAGTCATACTAAATCCTTTTCCACAAAAAACCTGAGAAATGTATATGACAAACATGAAAAAGTCTTTGAGTATGGAGTCATGGCATGGTATACCGAGGGAGGAAAAGTGATCTACCTGCATATAAGCCACTGCTTCTGAAACTGAGAATAGTGTATTGAGGAACTCCCATTTACTCTCCTTACGCAGATCAACCAGTTCTCTCCCATAAATCTCACTTCCATAAATAGAAAACATGAGACGCTGCCCAAAATGTTACCCAATTTTCCACAGAGCACATAAAAATGCAGAACATTCCTTCAGATCTTCATGGAGCAAATAGATTTGAAGTTTTCCCAATTTGCAAAGTAACTTAGGTGGACTATCTTTGCTAGAAACACGATATATGGATCACTATTTTGAACAGGTAAGTAGACATAAAAGTCCAAGCCATACCTCACTTCTCGAGTTGAGAGCATTCTCGTTCCATGCATTGCCCTCTTAACATATCCGAATCTATCTGCTTTAACCAAGTTACCTTTCTCTTTGTCTATTACAAGACCTCTAATCACCTGTTTTACAATGAAATGTCCTCAAATGGGTATTAAGACAAACCATTAACATGATCACATGGTCAGACTCAGACTATACCAATTCAGGGTCAAATGCAAGCCCATCAACAGGGAAACCCACACTTCTTAGATTTTCCATGCAGTAATCATAAGCCCTTCCTTCCCAGGCCTGTAAATTATGGACTTAGTCATACTATAACAGTAACCAATGCCAAAGGACAACAAAAGAATAGACATGCCAGCAATCTAAACGCTAATTAACGGCACTTCCAACCACAACCTAAGAGAATAAAATTGAAAAAACTGCAACTCAAACAAGCAACATCAACGGAACCATGGCACAAAGAGCAACTTTTCTTTTAACCCTCAGGGGTTGGCCTGGTGGCAATTGATTTGAGCCTTAGGGTTTGCTCCATTTCAAGGTCTCAAGTTCGAAACCCATTGGGTCCAAACAATTTCTGAAGGCAATAAGACTGGGTAAAACCTAAATTAACCGTGGTGCACTTGCGGGAAACTCCTTGCCGAGGGCCTGGGCACCCCCGGGATTAGTCGGAGCTCTTAGAGACTCGGCACCCGGTGCAAATTAAAAAAAAAAAAAAAAAAGAGCAACTTTTCTTTTTAGATAACACACATAAAGCATTTTTTCCCATCATCAGAATTCAATAGCCTCGAACCCCTAAAAGAAGTAAGAACCTCAAGATAAAGGATTAGTAACAGATAAAACAGATATATGGATAAACACTGCCTACGAAGCCTTATAGTATTATACCTGCAGATCAGCATATCATTCTCATATGCAAGACAGAAATCAAGAAAAAAATAGGTGCGGTTGGTACATGAAGCAAATAAATATATTTGCAACGAAACATTAGCTTGAGAAGACTGGAGAAGAATACTGGAGGCCAATAGGCACCGTCAGAAACAATCAAACGATCACTATAGAAGAAAACTTAATGCTGCAGAGTCCATTTGGAGAACATGAAATATGGGACTGTGTTAAGGCCTGTGCAGGTGACAAAGCACGGGTTTTCAATGGCATTCTTCAATAAATGCTGGGATGTGATAAAGATGATGTTGTAGCAGCTGTCCAGAACTTTTATGATCAAGGAATCTTTGAAAAGAGCATGAATGCAGAATTAAGAGATTTCAGGCCTATCAGTCTAATAGGCTGATAGGCAGCATATACAAGATTATTTCCAAGCTATTGAATGAGAGACTCAAAAAGATGATGAATAAATTGGTGGATCATCAACAAATGGCCTTCGTAAGAGGCAGACAGATAATTGATGTGCTAATAGCCAATGAGTTTATAGACACAAGGAAGATAAGTAAAGAGCTTGGGATACTATGCAAGCTGGATATTAAGAAAGCATATGACCCCTGAATTGGAAATACCTTGTTGATACTCTAAGGAGGATGGGCTTTGGGGAAAGATGGACTAGTTGGATTTCCACCGTAAGTTTCTCAATACTTATCCAGGGGCGAAGGCACACTTGAGCAAGGGTGGTCACTGACCACCCTTTGTCGGAAAATTACATTGTTTATATAGGTAAAATATTAAATTTTAGAGGTATATAACATGTATTGAACACCCTTTATAGGATTTAACATCTGCAGTATGCTGATGACACTTTGGTTTTTTGTGAAACTGAAAGAGAACAAGTAAAAGTGCTAAGGGTGATTCTGATTCTTTTTGAAGCTATTTCTGGGCTGCGCATCAACTGGCATAAAAGTTTCATTTACCCTGTCAATGAAGTTATGCAGCTTCAAAGTTTGGTTAATATTCGTGGTGGGAAGATAGGGGAATTACCTACTGTATATCTGGGGATGCCTTTGGGAGCTAAGAGCAAGTCAAAAGATATTTGGAACAGCGTGCTGGAGAAATGTGAAAAGAAGCTAGCAAATTGGAAGAATAAATATTTGTCTATGGGGGTAGATTGATTCTGATAAACACTGTGCTTGATGCCTTACCTACTTACATGATGTCCTTATTTCCAATTCCAGTCAATGTAGTGAAAAGAATTGATGCTCTATGAAGAAACTGTCAATGAAGTTATGCAGCTTCAAAGTTTGGTTAATATTCGTGGTGGGAAGATAGGGGAATTACCTACTGTATATCTGGGGATGCCTTTGGGAGCTAAGAGCAAGTCAAAAGATATTTGGAACAGCGTGTTGGAGAAATGTGAAAAGAAGCTAGCAAATTGGAAGAATAAATATTTGTCTATGGGGGTAGATTGATTCTGATAAACACTGTGCTTGATGCCTTACCTACTTACATGATGTCCTTATTTCCAATTCCAGTCAATGTAGTGAAAAGAATTGATGCTCTACGAAGAAACTTTCTTTGGGAAGGTAACAATGAGAAAAAGAAAATTCACTTGGTTAAATGGGGAGATCTGACTACTAAGAAGAAGGGAGGGGGACTGGGAATCAAGAATTTGAAAGTACAAAAGCCGAGCTTGATGATGAAGTGGTTGTGAAAAATTGCAGCAGATGAACAAACATTGTGGACATGGGTTATTAAGGAGAAGTATGGAAAGGAAGGAAATTGGACAACTAAGTCAGCGAGAAGTCCATATGGAGTTAGTTTGTGGAATCAATCAGGAATATATGGCCAAAAGTGATCAACAAAGTTCAAAGTAGGAAATGGCAGGAAGATCTTACTGTGGGAAGACAACTGGCTAGGTCAAGGAACCTTGAAGGGGCTCTTTCCTACCATATATGCTTTGAATCAGCAACAACAAGCAACAATAGAAGAGGTTTGGACGGGTCAGGGCTGGAATCTCACCTTCAGAAGAATGCTAAATGACTGGGAAATTGATAGAATTATCTAGTTTTATAATACTTTGGAGCAGTTCAGTGGTACCAACGCTAATCAAGATATTATTATATGGCAAGGGAACAGGTAGGGGAAGTTCTCAGTTAAGGAAGCTTACGGGAATTTCAACTTGTCCAACAATCAGATAAGCTGCTGGCCATGAAAGATGATATGGAAAGTTAAAATTTCATACAAGGTGGCTTGCTTTACATGGCTATTGGCAAAAGAAGCAGTGTTAATACAAGACAACCTAACCAAAAGAGGATTTCAATTGTGCTCTAAATGTTATTTATGCGGAGAGAAGGCAGAGACAATTAACCATCTTTTTTTGCATTGCAAATTCACTTTACAGATATGGAGAATCTTCATCAGCCTAAGGGGAATTTCATGGACAATGCTGGGAAGAATCCTTGATATTCTAGCATGCTGGAGTAAAGAGGGTTCACTTTCTAGAGATAAAAAAAGATGGAGAATTGTCCCAGCCTGCATATGGTGGACAATTTGGGAAGAAAGGAATCAAAGATGTTTTGAAGACAAGTCTAGTAACATCCAGAAGATAAAGATGAAATGCTTAGCTCTTTTTTATTTTTGGTGTAAAGGAAAGCTTTTGGAGGATCATGAATCCATTTTAGATGTTTTAGAATCCTTATGAGAAGACCAGGGATTAGAAGTTGTTTGTACTTTTGTCTGTTCACTCCCTTTGTAATTATGGGTGACTTTGCAATTTTAGTGAAGTCTTTATATTAATATACAAATATGTTACCTTCTAAAAAAAAAAAAAACCTGAAGTAGCAAAAAAGAAACGACAAACTAATAGGTCATACAAAACAAGAACTTACCATCACGTTATAGTGCATCAGTGTATAGTCCATATCGTAACCGATTACACTTATTGATCGCAGATTTAATGTGCGCGTGCAGAATATGCCACGGGGCGAATGTCGAGCAGAATATGGAACCTGCACATTATATGAGTCAGATATTTGCCAAGATTAACAAGCCAATGCTACAGCTGCTTCCAAAATAAGAGATTACAAATCTTCAGTGGGTTTAAACATCCGAGATGTCACGTAAACACTGCTAGCAGTTAGTGAAAAAAAATGCCAAGATACCATGCCTTTCCTCAGTTCATGCTGTAAAAACATTTCAATGAGTATAACACGCAAAAAAGCCCGCAAAAATCACATGTCCCTCTCGCAACACTGAGATACACATGAGCTTAATTTTTCCCTAGTTCAGAGGGGAAAAGCCAAATCTCATATCTAACGTAAGATAAGAAAATAAGAATCTACTACTATAGCTTCGGCCAATTAAGAGAGTAAAAGTAATTATAAGATTAATTTGTACATAATCATACAAGATCAATTACATAAAAAAATTGGTTAGCATATAAATTTTGAGTGCAGTTAGATGGACCATTGACTAGTTGCAATTTTGCATCCAATTGACATCCAAAAAAGAAAAGTACTGTTCATAGCAAACAGTAAGCACATGACACGGGCCAAAAGTGCTTAGTCATTGTAAGAAATTTCAGTAAGTGATCGCTCAACAAAATGCTAACTTGATCAATGCAATGCAAAGACAAGGTCGGTATTACAGCACCGGAATGCCCAAGTGTTGAAGCAAGTTCTCTGCTTCTTGAGCTTCCATCTTTGCCACCTCCTCAATAGGGCCTTGCAATGCCTGGCCATCAATTCCTGCATCATTTGTAGGTAAAACTGTAAGGAACTGCCACGTTCAAATCATAATAGTTAACCAACACCCTATTATATACATCAAAAAGTGGAATCTTCTCTTCTTTTGCTTTTCTATTTAAAGGTCTGTTTAATTTGGATAATTAATTTCATTATTATAATTCAAACTTCAGTTATCATCAAAAGGCCACCTTTTATTTATGTTTCCAAATGCAAGTGATCAATAAAGCTTTTATTTTTCTGATGCACGTGATAGATGAGACGAGGGTCGGGGTTAACGAGAGGCTAGAGGTATGGAGACAAACTCTCGAGTCTAAGGGGTTCAAACTAAGCAGGTCTAAGACAGAATATTTGGAGTGCAAGTTTAGCGCCGAGCCGAGCGAAGAGGGAGGGAGCGTGATGATTGGGTCTCAGGCCATAGCCAAGAAGGATAGTTTCAAATAACTTGGATCGGTGATCCAGGGGGACGAGGAGATATACGGGGATGTCACCCACCGTATAGCGGCGGGGTGGTCGAAATGGAGGCTTGCATCGGGAGTGTTGTGTGATAATAAAGTGCCACAGAAACTCAAGGGGAAGTTTTATAGAGCTGTGGTTAGACCTGCCATGCTGTACGGGACGGAGTGTTGGCCGGTGAAGAAAGAAGAAATCAGAGGATGAAGGTTGCGGAGATGAGGATGCTTAGGTGGATGTGCGGGCTCACTAGGTTAGATAGGATTAGGAATGAAGTTATTCGGAAGAAGGTGGGGGTGACCCCAGTGGGGGAGAAGATGCGCGAGGCGAGGCTTCGGTGGTTCGGGCATGTGCGGAGGAGAAGCCCCGATTCCCCCGGTGAGGAGTTGTGAGCGGCTAGAGGTGGCCGGTGTGAGGCGAGGCAGAGGGAGGCCTAAGAGATACTGGGGAGAGGTAATTAGACAGGATATGGCCAGGATGTGTATTTCCGAGGACATGACCCTTGATAGGAAAGTTTGGAGGTCTAGTATCAGGGTTGTAGGATAAGAGCTTCTAGATTTTTCGTACTCCTTCCCCGGGATGGGTGAGGCGTGGTAGGGCCGCCATAGATGATTAGTGTGTGTTCTCTTATGGTAGTCATTTCTGGTAGTTGATGTTTTAATATCATTGCATGCCTGCTTATTTATGGTACATATGTCTCTTATGTTTATATAATTTTTATGCGTTGTACGATGGAATAACTAATGCGGTTTTTGTTTTGTTTTGTTTGTTTGCCTTTCTTTTCCATGCGCCGAGGGTCGATTGGAAACAGTAGAGGATAGAGGTAAGGCCTGTTTTATATTACCCTCCCCAGACCCCACCTTGTGCGAATATACTGGGTTGTTATTGTTGTTGTTGTTGTTGTTTTCTGATGCACGTGATTACTAAACATACACCATTTCTTCATATTTATGATGGTGTTTGAGTCGATACAAACTTTGCAACTTAAATTTGACTTTTGCATTATACAGCTATAGTGAACTTTTTTGAAATACTGGTTGAAATATTAGTTTAATCAAGAAACTGAAATCAAACTCAAAATTCAAATAGTTAAATGAATTTGAATACTAAAAAGTTACCTGCAATAGAAGTATTAGTGGAACCAAAACGAAAAGAGTATGATATAAACTGATTGGAGGGAGCATTTAGAAACCATAATCAATTTAAAAGCTAACCCGCCCCCCCCCCCCCTTTTTCCTCAACAAAATAAGGGATTAGCAACAAATGGTCAGTGAGGATTCATATTGCCGACCCCAACTTGTTTGGGACTGAATCATAGTTATAGTAGCTGTTGTTTTTGGAAGGTATTAGCAAACATACATAACTAATTAGAATCAATTCAAGAGCTCAACTAAACATGCCAAAATCCTTTTTTAGATCTAATTTATATGGAGTCAAATTGGAAGTGCATTGTACGGAGTAGTACCAAAATTGAGGTTCAAATCGCCTTTAGTGCTTTGACCAAGGTAATCCACTTCAGACTTTGCGTTAGAAGTCACAACTGAGAACACATCCTCTCCAGGCGGCACCGACGTAGTGGCGCAACGGCAAGAAAACCCATTAGGTGAACGCAACACCAACGCACCGTTAGAGAATAAAACGGGTTTATGCAGAAGATAAGGAGGAGTTCTAGTAGTAGTATTTGGTATATTCATGCAGCTTGCTACAGCTTGGCAAACTGTCGAACACCTCATGTGCCTGAATTTTGCGGCTGAATTCAAACACTCCAACCTGGGCGTGTGAAGGATTTGGAGGTCGCCGCTACTTCAACGAAGAACAGTGACGTTTACACTTTACTAATTTAGCAGTGCCAAATATTACGACCAATGATCGCGAAAGTTGGGACTTTTTCTCCCCTTTCCCTATTTGTCAACTTTTTTAAGGAAGTTGACTCTATTTTTAAATATTTTTATAGAACAAAGGCAAACATCACCTAGGGCTTGATTTAGATATTAGAATTTATATTATTTGATGGAATAATAGCATTTTTGGTCCCTTGATTATTGGTAAAATTCTAATTGTGATCTTTATGGTATATGAATCAACATATTTTAACCTTCGATTAATACTGTGATTTTATATAGACCATTTTTAGAAGTATAAATATCTTCAAATATGAAGTAATAGTTCAAGTTTAACATAACATATCAGTAATTAAATAGTAAAAAGATTAATAATTATGGATAATAGATCAAAACTGCATATTAACTGGTAATTAGAAGATTAAATGTGGTTATAAGTAAGATATCACAAGGACAAAAATAAAAAAAAATACTAATAATTGAGGGACACAAACTGCTATTATTTTTTACCAATTAAAGGGATTGTTTGGTTCATGGAATAATCGATAATAACCTTAAAATAAACTTTTAATCCATGTTTGGTTAGATTTTCCAGTATAAGCAATTTCAAGATTCATTATGCCATAATTCTTGGTATTATTATACACAATTAATGTGACATAATAATTTCGGGATAAAACAACCAAATAACAAAAATACCTTTCTCCAAAACACTTTGTCTAAAGTCTACTAAAAGTATATTCATCAAATTATCTCAATTTTATTTAATCTTCATACTATAATCCTGAATTAATTTGTTGAAGGAAAACAACCCCTAAAGTTTATTGTAGTATCTTTACTTGCAAATAAAAAAATGAGGTATCAATCTAGTTAAACGGGTTGATAGCACAAGCTAAACAGGAAAAGTAGAATTCTACGTTCAATAAATAAAAGGGATTTTTACATACATATACTATATATCAAACCTTATTACCTTCCATGTTTAAGGATTGTGTTAATTACATTTAAGCATACCAAATTATCATTTATATACCATAATTCATATTAAGGGTATAATTATTGCTTCATTTATGCTAGGCCTCATTTTAGGATCATATTTTCACTTTATTTCGTTTACCCGCCTCTCTCCTCCCACCCCCCACACCCCTACGATTTAGCTACAATTAATCACCTCCCACCCCACGATTTTCCTTCAGTTTTTTCCCCATTATCGTACAATCTTTTCTCACCACAATTACCATATATTTCTTCTACACTTAATTACCTTCAGTAGTATCCCCACGATTTTTTCAAATATTTTTCGGTGTGTCTCTCTCCAAAGTGGTGCCTAAAGGATTTGATGGGTTGGTCAAAATCAAGCATCTCACTTTTATGTTTGATTTCTGGGCATTTTCATATGCTTCTTTCACAGCCTTTGTAGTGATTTGGAAATTATTGGAGCTGTCGCAAGGAATTGATTTATATTGAAATAAATCTTCAATTGAGAAGACAATAAAGTTGATAGTGCAATTGTAGTTTTATTTGTAGTTTTTTTGTAGAAATTTTGTAGATGAAGAGCAAATTTTGTTGTCAATATTTTTTTTTTTTTGACATAAGATTGTAGTTTAATTATAGTATAGATGTAGTAATTTTGTAGAGACTTTTAAAAATAATACAACTTTATACAATACTTAAACTGATTTGTAGTTTATTTGTAGAAATGTTAACTACAAGATATCTACAAACTGAATACGTTGAATTTTAATATCCCAATTCTCATTTCAATTGTAGCATAATTGGCATTTTCGATTGTAGAAGACTCGTAGAAGTTTTAGTCTTCCCAATCTACAATTTATCTACAAACTGTCTACAATTTATCTACACTTCTACAGTTTATCTACACTTTATCTATAACTTATCTACAATTTCTGAAAATATGTCTTCTTCTTCTTCTTCGACGAGTTGCAATGTAAAATTCTGTCAAAACCAATTCTAATCTTCACCAAAACCCCTCAAAATTGAGATATAAACTCCTAAACATATTCCGAATTATTTACAACATCACCCAATCCAAACAAATAACGATTTTTGAAAATCCAAATTTGAATTCAAAGCTTTCAAGCTTTTTAATGGCTATCAATGGTGGAAAATATATAGAAGAACAGATTTTTTCAACTTTGAGATCTCTTTCCATTTCAAATTTCATATTTACTGTTGACAAAATCACGCGCAGATTTGGTGTCTTCATTTTAGCGCATTTTTAATGGTAAAATCTACCTATTTTTGGATTGGTATATAATTCGTAGTAAAAATATGAACAACACGGATAAATAATAAATTATGAATATTTTTGGTAATAAGGTTTGATATATGGCATAGATAGGTAAAAATTTCTAAATAAAACGTGTGCCTACTGAAATGAAGCTCTAATTAGTCTAGTTCAACAAAAACAACTTATGCCCTTAAAACGAAAATATAAATTTGATGGAAATCATGGGGTTAGTTTCACTTATGGTCACTCAACAATGTTTTAATTTCACTAAAGTCATTCAACTATTTTTTGTCACTTAAAAGTAACTAAACTTTTACATGGTCACTTAAAAGTCATTTTTGTTCAAACCCCTACCATAAATATGACACGGCATATCATTTAATGAGAAAAATTCAAAAATAAATGTTACATAAGCTTAAATGGATCATATCCACTTTAGTTCCATTTTTACCTTAATGTGATTTGACCCATAACCCAAATGCTTTCAATAAAAAAAATTAAATTTCACACTAGTTTAAAATGATTATCCTATCCAAATTTCTTGCATTCTCTATTACATAATGCCCATTTATAATTATTATATACTAAAAAAATCTTATCTTATTTATATGTCTCATCTGGGTCATTTTATAACTCTACTGAAATTAAAATACTACTATATCCAGCTCACATTACATGTTTATAATTTTTAGTGAAATTAAAATATTATATTCATCTTACATAACATATTAATGTATCTAAGCATACAAGAATATTAATAAGGCTAACAAGAGTTTTTTTTTCACGAAACATGCACTTAAAAATAACTTATTGCAATTGTTTAGACAAAAAAAATATTGTATTTCTATGATAAAAATGCCACAACAAAATCACAAGACCTAGGGGTGTGCCTTTTTTCTCCTATTTAAATCCATTTGGGTTATGGATCAAATCATATTAATGGAGTAATGGATTTAAAGTGGGTATGATCCATTTAAGCTTATGTGACATTTATTTTAGAATTTTTTTCATTAAATTTTATGCCATGTCATATTTATGATAGATGTTTGAGCCAAAATGACTTTTAAATGACAATGTAAAAGTTTAGTTACTTTTAAGTAATAAAAAATAGTTGGGTGACTTTAGTGAAATAAAAACATAATTGAGTGAAATTAACCCGAAATCATGTATATGTCAAAGTGTTGTTCTTCTCTATTCTTGCTTCAACTTTTGTATCTTTTTCTTTAGATGTTCTTTCTTTTGTATGTATGTAATTTGGTGATATACTTACCATTAATTGACTGCAAAATTTTAATTATTCTTAGGTACTTAGCCTATGTGATTAGTTTGCTTGGATATATTTGAAAATAAGTCATATACATATCCTTCGCATTGAAATCAAAGTAGTTTTTGACACAATTAATAGAAAAAAATAATTCTTAATTATTAGCACCACAAAATAAAACAGTTGAATCAAATGTACCTTCAGCCATTGTAGTTAAGGAAGAGTTGAGAATCACTAAAAAGGACTAATAACCTTGTAACTTATGTTTATCATGAAGATAATATCAAACTAATATCAGACTAAGAGCATTTATATAATTAAGCTAGTGACTTTTAACAAAAGCCTTAACATTATGGACTTGCCACTAAATATTGAAATCCTAATAAATATGTTTCCATCAATTAAGGAAACTACCAAATATTTTGTATAACTACAACAAATTATCTGATTCATTATTTAATTTAGAGACAAAAAAATATGATTTAATTACCAAATGTATGAGCCAAATTAAAAGTTCCCAAATGTTCATTTCCAAAATGCTGTGATTGGAAGGGATATATCTTGCGTAGCTTTATTTAGAAGATAAGTGGTTGTATCTAATTACAAAAGGATGATAAATAACATAGTTTTTAGCAAAAAGAAAGACAATTAAGCCCGACTGTTCTACTTTCTCCGGTCACTTTTACTTGGTACATTTTGACTTTTCACGTCCCTTAAAAAATAATAAATAAAGTGTACAATTTATCATGTTACCCATAAAAATTGATGCATATTTTATTAGATTTGAGAAAATAATTTGAAATGGTAATAAATACTGTGGGTAAAAACAAGAAAAAATTTATTGTCTTCTCTTGATATTCGTAAAGTGCCAAGTAAAAGTGCACGTCTATTTTTAGTATATATGTCAAGTAAAAGTGGTCGGAGGGAGTATATATATTGATAAAAATAGATGCTTTGAATTCAATTATAGAGCGTCCACGAAAATACATTTATACGGGATTATGTATTGTTATCCTAAATCCTAAGTAATATGGTTAGATTATATAATGATCTGACTGATCGTTTTGAGTATTGTAGCTCTGTTCCTCCATTTATCGCTTATTCCATGCTCTTTTGTTGTTATGTAACTTGCCGGGATAAATGGTTTGGTTTTGGGATATTTCTGAATGAGCTGGATACTTAGTTTCAAGGTTGGAAGCCTCAATTGAAAGAGTTGATTGGATGTTAACTTATATGTAAATGGGTCTGGAATAAAGTTTTGACGGTTCTGATAGCTTCGTATGGTGATTTTGGACTTAGGAGTGTGTCTAGAAAATAATTTGGAGGTACATAGATGATTTTGGCTTGAATTGGCAAAAGTTGGAAAATAGAAGTTTGAAGAGTTGTGAAGTTTGACCGAGAGTTGACTTTGTGATTACCAGGGTGGGATTTTGGTTCCAAAAGTTGGAATAGGTTCGTTGTGCCAATTATGACTTGTATGCAAAATTTGAGGTTAATCGGAGTTGATTTGATAGGTTTCGGCATCGATTGTATAAGTTGGAAATTGATTAATTTTATTAGGCTTGAATTGGAATGTGATTCGTGTTCTTGATGTTGTTTGATGTGATTTGAAGCCTCAATTAAGTTTGTATCGTGTTTTAGGACTTATTGGTATGTTTGGTTGAGGTCTCGGGTGGATATCAGAAGATTAACGGATCGAAGTTTGGACTTGAGGCAGTGTTGAAGTACACCAAGTCTGGTGCGATCGTACCTGCGAAGAATTTGGTTGCATGTGTGCGACAACAGAAGCGAAAAAGGCATCGCCGAAGCAAGTTCAGATAGGGTTGTGAGGCAGCGCATGTGTGAGATTTTTGGCCCCGCATGCGAGATCACGGATGCGAAAGAGAGGCACAAGTGTGATGAAGCGATGTGGCAACAATCTTCGTGGAAGCGGAAAGGCTCCGCAGCCCTATTCGCATAAGCAGGGATTGTCATGCCCCCCTTTTTCCCCCTCCGCGGGGAAGTATGGGTTTCGACATTTATGGGGGAACAACTCATTTTCTTTTGGGAATTGGGTATTCTGAAGAGTCGACACCTAATGGATTATAGTGCGTTAGGGCACCTACAACGATTAACTCATGCAACTAGTTTGCATCACCAGAGATTAGGGTAAGGACTCGAAATAACCTTAAGGGGAAGATGTTAGGCACGACCGAACTTAAACTATATGAATTACTCAATTAACAAACAAACAAGTATTTTCAAATAAAGTAGCTTTCTTATCTAAATGCATATATGACCAAGGAAGTTCAGACAATGAAGGTAAAGAGGTTTGAACAGCTTATACACGTACGTAAAGAAAATGGAAGTTTAGAGAATTTAAACACATATGGAATTGGGAAAGGGAACTCCTAGGTTTATTAGCCTACAGGATCATACCCATGCAATGTCCGGTAATTACTCCTCAATGAGAGGGGATACATGTGACATTAACACGCAGGTCATCATATCATTTTACTACCCATTACCCTCCACTTAATGGTTATAGGCTAGCTTAATTAATGACCTATAAGCGTGCTGCTATCCGTCCCTTCCTTATGGTCCTAAAAAAATTTAGGACATCTAAATCTAGATAGTTCTAGACAACCTAGGGTTTTTAAAATGTAAAAGTCTAGGTGACAAGCAAATAACATGTATGACAAACAAATAGGACAAATAATTAGAAGGCTCATATTTACCTCTGCATGTATATAAGCAAACAAACAGCACGTCTATAACATAAATTTTGAAAAAATTTAGAAATTCAAAGAACATGATATCTAGATGAATGTTACAAATCCAGTATATCCATAAGGAAAGTGGCAGAATCCTAACGAGCTTGCCTACTATTTTTATAGCATGTTAAGCCTAGATAATTTTACACTTAAAAGAACTGGTTTCAGTTTTAACGCCCTAAGGCTTGCCTAAGTGTGTATATGCAGTCACAATTATGGGAAATATTTTAAAATTCTTTATCCTATAGGCATGCTTTCTAATGACATTAATTAACACAAAGTCAAAGACTATTAAAGGAATGAGTAGGATAACTAATTAAACTGATTCATGCCCTATAAGCATGGTATTGGTAGAGTCGCATTCAACCCCTTCTTTTTGCCCTTTGGTTGGTGTCGTCAACTCGACGTCATCGTCACCTGCAAGATAAGGCCAAAAACTTGACTTTTCTAAACAAGCGAGAAATGCCCTTCTATCTAGAAATAGAAAGTGCTTCGAAAGGCGCCGACTACCTTCTTACTGATAGACTGAGTTTTAGATCCTATGGGCATTAATTCTATAATTAAAACTAATTTTTAGATCCTAATGTCATGACCCGCTACATCATCATGCCACGTAGGTGCCACTTGACATATATTTTTGCCATATAGGATGGTTACATAAGTTAGGAAAAAGATCTTGGTGGAATATTCTAGAGCTATGGAGAATTTCCTTGAAAAATATTTTAGATATTTATACATTTGTAGGAAGTTTCTAGAGAAATATAGAGGTTTCCTTAGGAAGACCCTAGAACCTTATAGAATTGTTTGGAAAGTCCTTATAAGAATCAAGTTGTCTAGAATATTCTAGAGAAGGGACTTAGTTGTAAATATGAAAGAACTTGTAGAACAGTTATTATTTACATACTAGCCCTTTGATATTATTATTAGCTAAGAATGACTCTATTTTACTTAAACTAATTGGTTGAACCCAGATCTATATTTTGGGTCAAGCAGTTCGACTTTGACCTTGATTTTTGCTGACTCTTCGTCCACAACATTCATTGCTTCTGGAACCACTTCGACCTTGAACGGGACTTTATTGAAATCGTATTGATAACACATGGCAGTCTGCTAATGCCTCCTTAATATTAACATAGTTTGATCATATTAGAGATAATTTTTTACTCATACAAATCCAACATTCCACCGCTCTGTTCCTCTAAATTAATTTTACAAAAAAAAAATGTTACGTGTATGTAGATCTGATTTTTACTAGGTTAAGCAGAGGATTCTAATTATTTTTTTCAGTTACTATTTTGAATTTATACAAATAAGATTCTTAAACTCTTTTAGTGGCTCAAACTGTACCTCAATATTAGTAATGGAGTGGTTAAGCCTCTTTTTCTTCTTTATACTTTCTTTTTAGCTCATATAATAAACTTGTGATACGATTTCGAGTTCTGGTCCCTTGACCATGGGATTGAGCCAAGTGGTCCCGAAAAATTGTTATATGCACATTCCAAAACATATTAATATACTACGATTAAGTAATGAATACAACAAAAATACATACTATTAACTAACTATAGTTAATAATAAAAATAGTAAAAGCACCATAATATTAGTTTGGCGTAAAAACCAAGAGCGGATAATTTATATTTTGAGAGCCTCGATATTATGCCACTTCTTGCAAAGAGGGAAGGATACCGAGGGTCTGTTTGGAAACAACCTCTCTATCTCAGGGTAGGGGTGACATGTGCGTACACACTACCCTCCCCAGACCCACTAAATAGGATTATACTGGATTGTTGTTGTTGCTGCAGCAAAGTCACACCTGAAATGAGTATAAAACGTTAACGTTTAATTTATACACTGATACTTTAAACGAATATTTTATTATAAACCGCATAAAAGATAACTACACACAATTAACCATAATAAATAGATTAGTAACATGGAAAAATAAGTTAAGTTACATGCTACAAGATGTTAAAATATAATGCTAATAGTGTTTTTTTTATTGTCAATGTAGTATACACTAATACTAAGAAGTTTCATATACTAATACTAAGAAGTTATGTAAAGCATAATTGGACTTTTTGAATGGGACATATTATTTAATCCCTTCGGTCCACAATAAGTGACCAATTTATTTTTTGCACGCTCACAAAGAAAATACTAAATTCTATATAATAATACCTAGTATGACTAAACTACCCTTAGTTAAATATTTAACGTGAGAAGTAAGAATTTTTTTTAGGGATATGTACATAAGGATAACTTTGTAAAAAATAAATTGAATTCTTTCTTGATTATATAAATGGATATTTATTTTGGACCAAAATAAAAAAATAAATTGGTCACGTATTGTGGACCGGATTGTGGACCGGATTGTGGACCGGAGGAAGTATAACGTTAATGAATTCGAAAGTACTTCCATCCAGAAACATCAAGCCATCGTTTGAACATAGATTTAGTTGAAACTTGAAAAAATAATTTTTGAAGTAGTTTTGAGAAATAATTTTTGAAGTTGAAATTATGTTTGGACATGCATTTTATTTGAAAAAAATTTAAAGTTTTGTGAGTGGGAGAATTGGGAACTTGAAAAATAATTTCAAAAATTTTTCAAAAATAGATCATTAATTTATGAACAAACAATGTTTTCAAAAAAGTTTTGAAAAAACGTTGCAAAAATGTATGGCCAAACGGGGCTCAAGAATTGTTAAGTTTTTATTTAATTTGTACGATATTAAATCATTGAAAGCACACTGACAAGATTGTTACCAAAACCCCAGATGCTGATTTGTCTTTAGTCTTTGTCACCAATTACTATGATGTGTGTTTAATTAGCATAAAAAACATTCAGAAACTGTTCAAGAATGACGCTTTGAGCTTAAATATATAATTTAAGAATTAAAGCTCCGTTCATGTTGTTAATTAAATAATTGAATTATTGGTACTTTTTGTGACGATTCGTCTAAGGAATTAAATCATTTTGGAGGATATATAGAAGGATTTTATGCCATCTACAGATGATTTGAGCGTCATTGTGGCGCTACCAAATATATTATTTTAGGTTCCAAAACCTATTTGACTTAATAGGTTGCATATACATATTTAAGGTCGGACTATTTCATTCATAAGTTTAAGTTGTTAGAGAAAACATATTTTTTAACTGTGTTATATTTGTATGCATACACATGCTCTCACATGTGGAGCTAATCTTTTTCCGCGAGCCAAACACGCAGAAATATTATCTTTTTGTGGTAGTGAAATATGAACTCAAGACTTTTGCTTGTTCTGATACCATGTTGAATTAATTAACTTAATTATAATATGTATCAACTCTCAAAGACACCTGCTCATGTCCGTGCTTGATTCTTTTTCACGAATCAAACACATGAAAATATTTCTTTTTTTTGTTACTGTGCTGGCGAGATGTGAATACCATGTTTTAGTATGCGACTATCTCATTCAAAAGCTTAAACTGTTTGAGAGAACATACTTTTGACTTAATTATGATACGTCTGAACAGTAGGGAATGATATACCTTTTTATATCTTAAAGTATCATTTTCTATAGTCCACTTGAAAGGCTATAAATAGAAGAGAGTGATTTTGTTCGATATGTCTTATTCCTGACTGATCAGCAGCAGCGAGTTGCATGAGTAAAAACTAGTAAGGCAATCATATTCTTCTTCTTTTTATGTTTTTGAAGAGAGTCTTGCTGTAACCGGTAAAGTTGCTTCCATATGACCATTAGGTCACGGGTTCAAGTCATGTAAACAGTCTCTTGCACAGATGTAGGGTATGTCCGGCTCTTTTCCTAACCCGCACTTAGCGGGAACTTAGATAGCGGGCAGCCCTTTTTTTCTAGGAGTATTGACAATACTTGTAGAGTCACAGTTTATGAAGTAATGTTCATAATTCTGACTGTTCATTAGTTACTTGCTCAATGTTTTAAGCTTTCAAATGTGTATTTTAATTGATTGCAGTTTTTGTTTTGTACATATCAATCTCTCTTCATTTGTATAAATTCCAGGGTCTAATATAGCAGTAGCTGATTCTTGCTTACAGGTAGTAAATAGTTGGAAAATCAGGCTGCAGTTGAGTGATGGCAGAAGAGAATGCTATCGAAACAGGTATCGATAACAGGGAAACGAGAGTCTTAGAGTCCTCAGAAGGTTCTAATTTTCCACGAGAATTGGACAAGACTAAAAAGCAGAAAGAGGCTGCTGAAGAAGTTCCATACTATAAGCTGTTCGCCTTTGCGGACACCACAGATCATGCATTGATGGTTATTGGTATGATCACAGCTGTTGGTAGTGGAATCTGTTTTCCCCTGATGGCTGTTCTGTTTGGGGAGTTAGTTGATTCCTTTGGAATGACCGTGGATAACAGAAAAATTGTTAGTAAAGTTTCTAAGGTACAAGCTTTGTTGTACTTACCTTTTTTAAGCTCAACCACATAGTGTTATTTCATTTTATTGCTTCCTCTTGTGTCATGTTTTTTTCAGGTAGCCCTTAAATTCATGTATCTGGCTTTCGGTTCAGGTCTTGCTACATGTACGCGTAAGTATTTTTAACTACCGGACTGATATACAACAACAACAACAACAACCCAGTATATTCCCACAAGATGAGGTCTGGGGAGGGTAATATATAGACATGCCTTACCTCTACCCGAGAGGGCAGAGAGGCTGTTTTCAATCGACCCTCGGCGCATGGATAAAAAGGCAAACAAAAACAAAAATAAAAACAAAAACAAAAACAAAAACCGCATTAGTTACTCCAGCATACATCTCATAAAAATTATCTAAACATAAGATGCATATGTACCATAAATAAACAGACATGCAAATATATCAAAACAGTAACTACCAGAAATGACTACCAAAAGAGAACACAAACTAATCATCTATGGGCGGCCCTACCACGCCTCACACCCCGAGAAAAAAGTACGGGAAATCTAGAAGCCCCTATCCTACAACCCTGATACTAGACCTCCAGACTTTCCTATCAAGGGTCGTGTCCTCGGAAATCCGCATCCTGGCCATGTCCTGTCTAATTACCTCTCCCCAGTATCTCTTAGGCCTCCCTCTGCCTCGCCTCACACCGACCACCTTTAGCCGCTCACAACTCCTCACCGGGGCGTCGGGACTTCTCCTTCGCACATGCCCGAACCACCGAAGTCTTGCCTCTCGCATCTTCTCATCCACCGGGGCCACCCCCACCTTCTCCCGAATAACTTCGTTCCTAATCTTATCTAACCTGGTGAGCCCGCACATCCACCTAAGCATCCTCATCTCCGCAACCATCATCCTCTGAACATGAGATTTCTTCACCGGCCAACACTCCGTCCCATACAACATGACAGATCTAACCACAGCTCTATAAAACTTGCCCTTGAGTTTCTGTGGCACTTTCTTATCACACAAGACTCCTGATGCAAACCTCCACTTCGACCACCCCGCCGCTATACGGTGAGTGACATCCCCGTCTATCTCTCCGTCCCCCTGGATCACCGATCCAAGGTATCTGAAACTATCCTTCTTGGCTATGGCCTGAGATCCAATCATCATGCTCCCTCCCACTTCGCCCGACTCAACGCTAAATTTGCACTCCGGTATTCTGTCTTAGACCTGCTTAGTTTAAACCCCTTAGACTCGAGAGTGTGTCTCCATTCCTCTAGCCTCTCGTTAACACCGACCCTCGTCTCGTCTACCAGGACTATGTCATCAGCAAATAGCATACACCAAGGAACATCCCCTTGAATATGCCGCGTCAAAGCATCCATCACCAAGGCAAACAAGAGGGGGCTAAGCGCAGATCCTTGATGGAGCCCCATAACTACCGGGAAATGGTCTGAGTCGCCACCCACTGTCCTGACCCTGGACTTAGCTCCATCGTACATGTCCTTGATTAATCTGATGTAGGCTTCCGGCACGCTCTTAGCCTCCAAGTACCTCCATAGTACCTCCCTAGGGACCTTGTCATACGCCTTCTCCAAGTCGATGAACACCATGTGCAGGTCCTTCTTCATATCCCTGAACTGTTCCACCAATCTCCTGACAAGGTGGATAGCTTCTGTAGTGGACCGGCCCGGCATAAAACCGAACTGGTTCACGGAAATAGATGTCGACTCCCTCACCTTGGCCTCGATCACCTGCTCCCAGACGTTCATGGTGTGCCTTATTAATTTAATGCCCCTATAGTTGTTGCAACACTGGATATCCCCTTTGTTCTTATACAAGGGCACCACTGTACTCCACCTCCACTCCTCTGGCATCCTTTTGGACCTGAAGATCGCATTGAACAACCTGGTGAGCCACTCCACTCCTGGCTTACCCATGCATTTCCAGAACTCCACCGGGATTTCGTCCGGCCCGGTCGCTCGACCTCTACTCATCCTACGCAAAGCCCCCACGACCTCTTCCAGCCTAAAGCGCCTGCAGTACCCTAAGTCTCTATGACGCTCCGAATGCCCCAGCTCCCCTAGTTTTATGGTTTGGTCCCCCTCCTCGTTGAAAAGGTCTCGGAAGTACGACTGCCATCTCTTTTTGACTTGAGACTCCCCCACCAGGACTCTACCATCCTCTTGATGCACCTAACCTGATATACATGTTTCTATTTTGCATGCCACTGTTAAAGTAGTTTAGTTTCTCTTTTAAGTGAAATAACTCAGTACTTATGTTAGCATCTTTTTCAGAGGTGGCTTGCTGGACGGTCACAGGCGAAAGGCAGGCTGCTCGAATTAGATACTTATATCTGAGAACAGTACTAAGACAAGATATTGGATTTTTTGATCAGAAGACTAACACTGGTGTGATTATTGAAAGCCTGTGTAGTGATACTCTTACTATTCAAGATGCCATCGGCCAAAAGGTATTCTGAAAGGCAATTTTATGTACATCATTATCATTTGACACATCTGAAAGATTTAGCTTCAACTCTATTCACATGAAACTGCAGGTTGGCAAATTTATTCAGGTAACAGCTACATTCTTTGGAGGATTTGTAATAGCTTTTATTAAGGGGTGGCGTCTATCGTTAGTCTTGTTATCTTCAGTTCCTCCACTTGTCATCTCTTCTGCTATCTTGACTATCCTTCTGGCAAAACTAGCATCCCGTGCACAGACTCATTATTCAGAAGCTGCAACTGTGGTTGAACAGACGATAAGCTCCATTAAAACTGTATGAAGAGTTGGAAAGAGTCATTTTTCTTATTTACTTTTCAACTGTTTCATAAGTTTCTTTTTCACCAAGCGGCTTGATTTTTCGTTCAGGTTGCATCGTATACGGGAGAGAGAAGAGCTATTTCTGAATATCAAAATTCTCTAAACAAAGCTTATCATTCTGGTGTACAAGAGGGTTTGGCTTCAGGGCTCGGGTTCGGTGTTTTTATGTTTGTGTTCTATACAAGTTATGCTTTAGCTATATGGTATGGTGCAAAAATGATTTTGGACCACAACTACACTGGAGGAGATGTAATGAATGTCATTATGGCTACACTAACCGGCTCCTTGTAGGTTCCATTCTGCCTTTTCTTTGTATCTTTTGCTTCTCTCACTTGGAGCTTTCTTTATCTAACATCCAAAACTCTTTGCTAACAAATGGCACGTATGGCATACGAAAGCTCACAGTTCCACATGTATTGATGACACCGATATACTAAGCCTTAATGTCATTCGTCTTTTTAACTCCTTTGTTCCTTTTTCTTCTCTTAATTGCAGTTCTTTAGGATATGCATCTCCATGCTTGCGCGCATTTGCTGCTGGAAAGGCTGCAGCATTTAAAATGTTTGAGATGATAAACAGAAAGCCGGCTATAGATCCTTATGATATGAATGGCCAGAAGCTTCACGATATTAGTGGTGACATTGAACTTAAGGACATTTATTTCTGTTATCCAGCAAGACCACAGGAGATCATATTTGACGGTTTTTCTCTGTCGATGCCAAAGGGAACGACAACAGCTCTAGTAGGGCAAAGTGGAAGTGGAAAATCGACAGTGATAAGTTTAATAGTGAGGTTCTATGATCCACAGGCTGGTGAAGTTCTGATTGACGGTATAAATATCAAAGAATTTCAGCTTAGGTGGATCAGGGGGAAAATCGGGCTTGTTAGCCAAGAACCTGTGCTGTTTGGTTCAACAATAAAGGATAATATCGCCTATGGGAAGGATGATGCAACTGTTGCAGAAATTAAAGCTGCCGTTCAACTTGCCAATGCTTCCAAGTTCATTGATAATTTACCTCAGGTCAGGCTTTAGACTTTGGTTGTAACTAGAAACCATACTTCCACCTGCAATTTTACTGATGAAATTCAATATAGTGACATTAAATTTTCAATCAAGTTATCAGTAATAAAGTTGTTTCCATGTAACCAAGAGGTCACGAGTTCGAGCCGTGGAAAAAGTTTCTTGCACAAATGCTGGATAAAGCTGTGTATAATAGGCCCTTGTGGTCCGGCCCTTCCCTGGACCCCGCGCATAGCGGGACTTTATAGCTACTAATTTTCTTCTCGCTACTTAGAAAGTTTAGTTTTGTCCATTATTCCTTCAAATTCAGGGCCTAGACACCAGAGTGGGCGATCACGGAAGTCAGCTGTCGGGAGGCCAAAAGCAAAGAATTGCTATTGCAAGAGCAATACTGAAGGATCCCAAAATTCTACTTTTGGATGAAGCTACAAGTGCTCTTGATACAGAATCTGAAAGGATTGTTCAAGAGACATTGGACAGTGTCATGATTAACCGAACTACAGTAATTGTTGCGCATCGCTTGAGTACAGTAAAGAATGCAGATACAATAGCTGTAATCCAAGAGGGAAAGATCGTTGAAAAAGGTTTGTGTCATATAAACTATCTTTTCCAGTACGCTGCCGCTGGATTCAAGATTATTAGCTTGTTCATTCTAAAATGAATGAAGGAGAGCCTTTGCATAACTGTTAAAGTTTTTGTCATGTGACCAGAAGTTCACGGGTTCGAGCCGTGAAAACAGCCTCCTGCAGAAATGCAAGGTAAGGTTGCGTACAATAGAGCTTTGCAGTCCAGCCCTTCCTCGGACCCCGCGCATAGCGAGAGCTTAGTGCACCGGGCTGCCCTTTTTTAATTCTAAAATGAATGTGATTATAAAGATGATACCAAAGAATTTATGATTACTATTTCTTATCCTTTTCAAACTTTCAGGTTCCCACATGGAAATGCTGCAAAATAGGGAAGGAGCATATGTTCAGCTTATAAAGTTGCAAGAGCTTAGCAAATATGCAGGAGAGCAAGATTCAAATGAACTGGACAACGAAGAGATAATCCTAACTCCTGAAAAGAAATCAAATAAGCAGAATATCCTAACACAATCAGTAAGTAGAGGCTCGTTCAGGATCGAGAATAGCAGCCATCATTCGTCGTCCATTTCAGTTAGTGCAGCAGAGAGAGAAGTTGGTGAATGTCATGATCTTAATTCAACAACAGATGTACTGGGGAAGGATAAAGACAATACTCTTTGTCGCTTGGCATTTATGAACAAACCAGAGATTCCAGAATTATTACTTGGTTGTATAGCTGCAGTGGTTAATGCTATAATATTACCTATTTTTGGGGTACTTCTTTCTAATGTTATCAAGACTTACTATGAACCAGCTCATGAACTCAGAGAACGTTCAAGATTTTGGTCATTGATATTTATCGGTCTAGGATTGGCTTCTTTACTAGTAACACCCTTGAGGACATTCTTTTTTGCTGTAGCAGGATGTAAGTTAATCAAGCGGATTCGCTTAATATGCTTCGAGAAAGTAGTTTACATGGAGATAAGTTGGTTCGACAGAAAGGAGAACTCGATTGGTGCAATTAGCACCCGACTATCTACAGATGCCGCATCTGTGCGAGGTATGGTTGGAGAGTCACTTGCCTTGGTTGTGCAGAATACATCGACAGCTATAGCTGGTTTAGTTATTGGACTTGAAGCAAGCTGGCAATTGGCACTCATAATGATAGTTATGTTGCCTCTCATTGGATTAAATGGATATCTTCACATGAAATATGTCAGTGGTTTTGCTGCTGATGCTAAGGTTAGCTCCAAACTTCTGTACTAATGAAAAGTTGCAAGACGAGTTTTGTTAATGCAGGTGAATTTTTTCTGCAGAAATTATATGAGGATGCAAGTCAAGTTGCTAGTGAAGCAGTTGGAAGTATCAGAACAGTGGCTTCTTTCTCTGCTGAAGAGAGAGTGGTGCAATTATACAAAAGAAAATGTGAAGAACCAGTTAGAGCTGGAATAAAAGAAGGGTTATTGAGTGGTGCAGGCTTTGGTTTTTCAATGGTCTGCTTGTATTCTGTCTATGCTGCCAGTTTCTATGCTGGTGCTCGATTGATTGAGTCCGGTAAGGTCACATTTGCTGAGGTTTTTCGGGTAAGTCTTGTGAGCTAAAGATAAGATTTGTATCAAGTTTCTTCTCTTTGTTGTTTTAATTTTCCTATTTCTGAATTTCAGGTTTTCTATGGTCTTAGCTTGACAGCTACCGCGATTTCTCAATCAGGTGGCCTTGCTCCTGACTCCACCAAAGCCAAAACTGGTGCATCTTCTATATTTGCACTTATTGACCGGCAATCCAAGATAGACTCAAGTGATAACTCAGGAATGACATTAGAAAATGTGAAGGGAAATATTGAGTTTCGACATGTCAGATTCAATTATCCAAGTAGACCTGAGGCTCGAGTTCTAAAAGATCTATGCCTAATCATTAGCTCTGGTGAGGTAAATTCTAATGCATTATTCCCACTTTTTTTTTTTTTTTGCGGTCTTATGACGCGATTTGTCAATGATTCTGTTGTAAATTCTAATGTATTTTTTTATGCTAGACGGTTGCGCTAGTAGGAGAAAGTGGGAGCGGAAAATCAACAGTTATTTCTTTGTTGCAAAGATTTTATGATCCTGATTCAGGCCTAATCACATTAGATGGTATAGAAATTCAAAATCTGAAGGTGAAATGGTTGAGACAACAAATGGGATTGGTAAGTCAAGAGCCTATGTTGTTCAATGACACAATCAGAGCTAACATAGCATATGGAAAGGAAGGTGATGCCATTGAAGCTGAAATATTAGCTGCTGCTGAGTTAGCTAATGCTCATAACTTCATCAGTGGCTTACAACAGGTAACTTTTTATGGAATGAAATTCTAGCTGTTATAAGGGAAGTAAAGTTGTTGCCGTGTGACTAGGAGGTCATGGGTTCGAGCCGTGGAAACAGCCTCTTGCAGAAATGCAAGGTAAAGGTTGCATACAATAGACCTTCGTGGTCCGACCCTTCCCCCGGACCCTGTGCATAGTGGAAGCCTAGTGCATCGGGCTGCCGATCAGATTCACCAAAATAGGTTCTTGGTCACCTTTCTTGTGTATAAGTTCACATACACACTAAGGGATGTTATCTGCCATTGCTTCGAATGTGTCTGTGTAAATAACACATTTTTCAAAAATAATATGTATATATACAATAGACGGAATATAATAGGCCGATACTGCTTCTGCAAAATCCTACATACGTCATTGCATTCTGTCCTATGTTACATGAATTCGTTACATGTAAAAATCCAATACAAATACATGGACTTTTTCTGAATTTTAGTATATTTTGAATAATTTACTCAAATACCTAAAGTCGTACCCGTTTGACACAGATATGACAAGACAGATAAAAGAACCATGTAACATAGACTTTATCTATGTCCTTTGGCTCTTAACAACTCTAGTAAGTTGTTCTCTTTTTTGCCTTGATTTGTAGGGCTATGACACACTAGTTGGTGAAAGAGGAATTCAACTATCTGGTGGACAAAAGCAGAGAGTTGCAATTGCAAGAGCAATAGTGAAGTGTCCAAAGATACTACTACTAGATGAGGCCACAAGTGCACTTGACTCTGAGTCTGAGAAAGTAGTTCAAGATGCACTTGATAGAGTAAGGGAAGGCAGAACTACATTTGTAGTGGCTCATAGACTATCTACAATTAAAGGAGCTGATGTTATTGCAGTAATCAAAGATGGTGCCATTGTTGAAAAAGGAAATCATGAAACTTTGGTTAATAGAGAGGATGGTATTTATGCTTCTCTAGTATCAAAGTCTACTAGAACTATGAAGTAGTACATGTTTTTTATGTAATAATGGTGTCTAGTCGTTTCTTGAGCCGGTGGTCTACTGAAAACTAACCTCTCTATTTTTACAAGGCAGGGTAAGGTCTACGTACACACTATTCTCCCCAGACCCACTTATGGGAATTTACTGAGTATATTGTTGTTGTCATTGAATGGTGTCTAGTCTAATTTATGCATACATCGACTATTCCAACGAAGCAGTACATATTAAGGTACTACGAAATGTAATGTTGGACAAGGGAACTGCAATTTCTAATCTCTATCTTGCATTCTCTCTGAGCATATTGTGCTATTATTAATGGAATATGGTTTTTATATACTAGTGGTGTCTAGTCCTTTCTTGAATTGAGGGTCTATCTGAAACAGTCTCTCTATCTTCACATAGTACCCACATGCACTATGTGATTTGCGAGCAAAGTATGACATGTTTCCCTTATTGTCTGCGCATATCGGACGGGATCGGATTGGGAATCGATCTCGATATCCCAACGGGCAAGGTAAACCCAACCCACGAGAAGCTTGGACGTGACTAACGACAAAGCCAAACACATTCGCCAAATTTGAAACCGTCATTCGAGCACGAGGCAAAGCGAATGATCCTACAACGTTTTTCCCCCTTTTGCCGACTTTCCAGGCCAAGGTAATGGGCAATTTTTTTGGGCTTAACTTATCACGCTCTCTTATTGGTTCAGAACAGGAACACGAGTATTCTCACAGGTACACAAGCAAGGAACGAACGCCACTAAACACACCATAAAAATATTTTTTACCATACCATTTCGCAAGCAATGATCGAGCAAAGCCCCCTAAGCTGCATGATATAGGATTTTAGTAAGCAACTCGATTATAGCATAAATGAGAAGCAAAAGTGAAGTCAGTAGTTAGTAGTCCAAAAGTTAGCTAAAGGGAGGGAAAATTAGTTACGTTAGTTAGTAGTTGAATAACATAATTCTGTTAGATAGAATCTAGTTACTTGGAGAATGAATGAATTATCACATTAGGGATTGTAAACACATTACAAGCTATGATATACAATAATACAGATTCCTCCTGAATCCCTCTATTCTTTTCTTCTGAAATTCTAATATCTTCTACTGCTTCCTCGATTTACTTCTGGAGTAGTGTTATGATCTTCGAATTCTCCTTGAATTCCTATAATTGTATAACATTGGTATCAGAGCTGTGTGATCTTTGGAATTATGGCAAAAGGAACATGAACTACTGTCAGTGGAAAGAAGATCCTGATCTACGAGAGTTTATGCAGAAATTAATAGATGATGTAGGAGTTCTATCTGGAGAAGTCTTAGCTCTAAAGCAGTTAGATTAGGTAGTCCTTGAATTGAAGGAGCAGATGACGAATTCAAGGGAAAATCATAAGGATAAAGCTCCAGTAGCAAATGAAGATGGGCTTCTGAAGCTAGATCTCATTGAGAGAAAAGCCTTGCGAGTTGTAATCATCATAACTCCAATTTCTCTAGGTAGTCTATGATGGAGTTTTTATTATTCAATGGAAAAAATTTGAGATCGTGGTTGTTCAAAATTGAACAATTCTTCATTATGGAAAAAATGGATGCGGAAGAAAGAGTCGAAGCAGCGGCATTGCAGTTGGAAAGAGAAGCCATTCAGTGGCATCTCTCATTTATGAGGTTTAGGCAGTACTTACAACCTGTTAATTGGAATGAATATGTGATGGCACTGGTTGAAAGGTTTGGGGCTAACACTTTGATCAATAGGGAGCTGAAGTTTCAGCTGCTAAAGCACCATCTCACGAAAGCTTAACACAGAATGAAACAACAGGCAGATGCTCACAGGAGTAATAGACAATTTGAGGTTGGGGATTGGGTCTACCTTAAATTTCAACCATACAAACTTGACCGCCAAACTCTTGGTTCCTCGATGAAGCATATGAATTATCGTACCCCAAAGGAAATATGGGGCGAAGGGGTGGAGCATGTGCCCTAGAGAAACTCCTCGGCCGGCCAGCTATACGTACTTGATGAGCATGAGGAAAAGTTTATATGCATACGGAGAGTGTTGAGTTGGTTACACCTCATAAAATGGCAAAAATGAACCACCAAGAAAGGAAGGGGAAGCGTGTACCCGTTGAGAAAAGGATACTCGTAAAATGGGCAGTAGCCCGGACGATGTAAATGCACTATATCCATTTCAATATGATCGGGCATCTCCCATTTTTCTTTGAACGTAGTGATCGCTACAATATTCATCGTGGAAGGAACGAGTTTCGATTCATCTCAGGTAGGGCTATTAAAGTCGATCTTCTCCTTCCTAGGGCGAGGAACCACCTCATCCATCGTCGGAAACCCCTCATCTTCCACCAATTCCGCTCACTCTTCAAGGAGGGATGCGACATTCTCCGGTACCGTAGCACCTACAACTTTATCAGATTGGGAAAAAGTACTAGCCATTTGTTTTCTTTGATCGAAAGAAATGAAGATGATAAATAAAAAGACGATGGTCATCACAAATCCTAGTAGAAGCAAAGATATGAGAGATTAAGGAAAGTGGAGAAGACTTGTGAAATCCTCTCTTAAGCAATTGGAAAACGTGACGATTAAAATGAGGAGAAACAAGAGTCGCCAGTTAGAAAGTGGAAAGGGCACGGGAAACGACACTGCCTAGAAAACTTGTTCCATAATGATGCATGAGGAATATTGATGACACCCTGAAGTGACGTAACGGTCTAATCTTGAACTAACGTAACGGTCCGACATGATTCTCGAAGCGTCACATCACCACCCCGCCATAAGGTTCTCTCACCCGCATAAAGCATTCAGATTTCTCCATTTTTGAATCAACAGGGTCCGCCAATTAAGCTCGCCAATAAGCGACTCCAACGAATGGAGGGACTAACTTTATGGGTCAAAATTTGATGGCACATGGATTAGCACTAAATGAATGAAAGGAGGTCGACTAAGACGTGGTCGTACCCACAAGGTATAATAACAACGAAGACCTCGGCCACAGCCGAAGGTAGAGCCATCAAAAAACATGTATCGCGAAGTGGGTATCGTGATATTTAAGGGGTGAAGGATAGTAAAGAGACGAAGACACTCTGGTTAAGGACCGATGGACAAAAGGAAATACTGATAATATATATAGGGGATAAGAAGACAAGAAAAAGGGGTTCCTCTCAGAGAGAGAAAAAGGAGAAGAACGGAAGACCAAAAAGGGCTTAGATAGCAAATACAAATCTCTCTAATTATCATTGCCAAATCAATAAATATACATATAATAGTTATCAATGGCATTCCTTCTTTGCTCTTACATTACAGAACGATATTCCAAAGATATAAGTTTATCATGATGTCTTTTAATGATCTTAAATCGAGCCAATTTGTTATATCTCATTCTTTTATCCAATGCACTTAGATCTAGAGTTATTTATCATTGGCTAAGATTTATCCTCTATTTTCTTCATTAATTGGTTTAGCCCAAAAAACTTGATACTTTTTGATCAAACTGTGTCACTCTTTTTAGAACAAAGTAAGAAAGTGTGACAAAAATTGAAATGCATGAAGTATGTATTTATGTTATATAATAACAATGTCAATTCATTTTTGACATTGTAATTTTTTTACATTATAGGCATATAGTAAGTTATCACTCTCTCTTTTCATGTGACCAGATCAGACTCTATATCGAGAATTACTTGTTATTGAAAGCTAATTTAATCTGATAGTGTGAAGAATCTAAATATTGTTCGTGCACAAAACCTAAATCCAAATAAAATTACAGCGTGAGAGCTACTTTCTATCCATCCTGTCACTCGTTATTTCTTCTATGGTGATACATATTTTCTATGTTTCTCGTACTAGCTCTGAAAATAACTTTAACCTCATTCTTAATTTGATTTGATAGTAAAGTAATGTTTAATTTTATTAAAACAGATAAGGAAAGTAATTAAAGAAAAATAGAAATATTTTAAATTGTTTCATAAGTGATTACGTAAAGGACTAATCCTTTTAAAATTTGGAGAATTCTTAAGTCGTCCAAGCAAAGATTTCGTAAGAAGGGATACTAACCAAAACTTCAAAGAAAAGAAAAAGAGAGATTATTTTCTTGCTTTGGGAGAAAGGGACTATCTAAAGCCAAAGTTCACTTTAAATATCTAGCCAGTTTTTAGACTAGTCATTTAAAAATAGTTAGGATTTATCGAGTCAATAAAAAATAGTCATTATTTTGCTGCAACAAAGACCGGACCAGCATATACACTGGAGAGTTCTAGTGTATTTGTGTACGAACTCCAGCATATTGCTGGACCGATATATTTTGCTAACTCCTGTAAAATATACTGGAGATTCGAGCACTTGTGTATGAACTTCCAGCATATTATACTAGATTGGTATACTTTGCTAGAACTCCAATATATTATGCTAGAGTTCTAGTGTACTTATGTTGGAACTCTATCATATTATGTTGGAGTTCCAGCATACTTATCCTGGAACTCCAGTATAATATGTTGGAGTTCAAGTATATTTATGATGGAACTCCAGCATAATATACTTGCATATTTTTTGGGTTTTGAATAGTATTTTCGCTCAGATTTATCTTTACATGAAAAGTGGCTAATTTCGATTACTTTTGAAACTGATTTATTTTTGAACGACCACTTGTAAAGATGGTTATTTTTGAATTTCTCCCAAAATTCAATGACTCGGCAGATGCTAATAGACACATAGTTGTACTGGTCAGCTTTGGACTGGAGATTAATGATTGACTGCTTTTGCAGCTCGTGGTAGAATCTATATATGGCACGAATACCCTTAGCGAAATGTGGTTCGCCTTTTTTACCCTTCAAAAATAGATTTCACATTAGATAAAATAGTAATTTAATTATACTAATAATTAAGACTTTAAAATCAACTAAAATCTTGCATATTAAATAATTACCTTTTTTGAACTACTATGTAGGAAATTTAAATATTTTGAACTTAAACATCAATTAAAATTTTACCTTATAGAGTTATAAGATAAACATAGTAATTAATTAAGTAATATATAAAGCCTAATCTAAAATTTCCGAAAACCTATACTTTATTTATGGTGTGAAATTGAATGATAAACAAAGAGCCGGAAGAATATTATTTATTACGTACTCATTTCACATAAAAGTTTACATAAAACGTTTGATCTAACTTATTCTTAGTTATCATGGATACATGGTAGCAATATTCCAAAAATAAAGGAAGAACAATTATACATGACCTATAATAAACAAGATCAATGTCATCTTTAATATTGAGTGTATTAACGATATTGGTATTTTCATATGTTACTCATTATAGTACCCAACCAATTTACAAAACAACAGTGCAACCTATTATCTGGCTTATGCACAACAATTTTACTTTAAATTCTTTGGACTTTATATTGTGTTTCTCGGTTTTATTTAATAATCTAAGCTTTATATTAATATTTATTATTTTAAAAAACTTATATGCTTGATATTAACCTTTATTTTATAACCGAAACATATTTTAATGATTTTTATTATGTAATTTAGGAAAATTGTGCTAGAGATTAAAAGTTTTAAATCAACTAAATTTTGTAAATTTAATCCTTCTTTGGATTATATAAGTTCTATCTTAAATCTCTTGGGTACTCTTCGATATTTCTATACAACCCAAGTTTTGAGATAATGCGGGAGAAATATATGGGAAATTTTTTAAAATATAAACATACAACTCGCTGTAATTGAAAAACAAGGTAAAATACTTTAAACTTAATCATTTGAAAAAATGATAATACAATTATTTTTAAATATTTATAACTTTTATATCAACTAATTTTGATCATTAAATATTTATTTATTTATTTGGACTATGGAGGAAATTCTAATATTTAAAACTTTAAATAAACTAAGACCTTATCTTAAACAGCTCAACTCATTCCTTATTTGAATTATGTAACATAATAATATTTTTCATGTTATTTTTTCTAATAATAGAACTTCAAAATTACTAAAATTATATTTATTAAGTTTTTGTATGATATTTGAAAAACACTCAGTAATTCAGATTTTATTGATCATAGAATTAAAATTAATTAATTTTATATAATTTAATTATCTTAATAAAAATTATAAAGAAAGACTTTTTATGAGATTATGTTTCCTTCTCTATTTATAGACCAATACTACTAAATACTACGATTAGATATAACTTAGCCGATACTATTCAACTTTCAAATTCTAAAAAGTATATCGAATGAAACTTAATAACTGCACATAAGATATACAAAGTTTTTAAAGTTTTATAATATAAATATAGGGTATTACACACTATTCTTAAATGAGTTATCGGGATTAAGGCCTCATTTGCTTTTTTTAAGATTAAGACGTCTGAATTTGAATATACATCTGAATATCAAGATGTGTATTAATATTAAGGCATCTCAATCTGAATACATATCTGAATATATTAAGATATGTATTAAGATCTAAATAGAAATAATTAAGACTGCTTGATTTTTAACATGTGAATGTATAAAATTTTTCTTTATTTGAAAATTAATAAACATAAAATTCAAATAAAGTACTAACTAATATAATATTCTATTAATAAAATATATAATTTTTAAAATATAATAGTTAATTTTTAAAATATAATAGTTGCTGGTTATGAGGGCTAACAGGTGAATGCTAACTAGAGGTGATGGTTGGTGGTAATTTTGGTTGATGATGGTGGTTAATGCTAGTAGCTAGTAGTGACTGGTAGTGGTGGCGATTATTATTGAGGATGATGGTGGTGAGTGGTGATAGTTAATAATGACAGGTAGTGATAGTAGTTGTGACTGAAGAAGGTGGTGAGTGGGTGGTGGTAGGTTATAATGATGGGTATTGCCCGCTGTGGTTGTTGATGGTGATGGGGTGATCAATTATGATAGTTGATGTGGATGAGTGTCGATTGTGCGTGAGAATGATATATGATAGTCGGAGTTATGGGGATAGTGGGTGGTGATAGTCGATAATGGTAGCAGATATGACTGAGCATGATGGTGGCATTGTAGTGATGAAGGTGGTGGTGGTGGAGAATGATGGTGGCGGCGGCGACATGGTGGTAGTTAATAATGGTAAATGATTGCAGGAGTTAATAATAAATATGTGATAACATCTTAATGAATTAAATCTTTGTTATAGATTTTAATCATACATACCTATTCACATTCATTAAGTGGTTGTAAAGGATCTGAATAATTAAAATTCAAACTTTAAAAATAAATACACTTAATATCTAAAATCTGAATGATTAAAATTCAAATCTCCGTTAACACAAACAAATAAGGCTAGCCACATCTCTTACTAAAAAGTTGGAAGGGGAGACTCATTACCATTTTATAGATGTGGATCACTTCTCGAAGTCGACAAAGCATATATAATAGCGTATCTTATTTTAAAAAACAAAAAGAACTTAATAAGTTAGTATGGTTATTGTTTGAATTTCAATCTTCAATTAAAGCTCGACATAAAACTATATTTTAATTACTCAAAATAGGAAAATACCATATTTTTATTGCCTTTTAATTGTACTTTATTAATAAATTTTAATCATATTAATCTTTTAAGGCATGAATCATATTTATCTCTACATCTCACTATTATATTTAAAATTTTCTAATAAATTACATTTAAACTTATGTTCCCATTTAAGGATTTCTAAGAAAAGAAGTAAAAATAGCAATTTCCACGTAATCAGCAAGCATTCCACGTGGCGTCACAACCGCATAATCTTAACCGTCAATTGTAATAAATATAATCAAACGGTCTTAAACATAAGAAAAAGCATGGCGGGAAGAAGGAAAAACGTGGGTAACCGAAAATGGTAGCAAGCTCACCTGCGCAAAGCACAAATCTACTGCCACGTGAGCTTCAACCAACCAATAACGTCCACGTGTCTAAAAACAGTTAGTGAAACTTCTCCGTTATTACATCGAACAAGGAACAATTCTTTGTATATATAAAAACCAAAATCTTTGTTCGGTTTGACGGTGAAGCTCAATCAAAAGAACTTCAGCGTCTAAACAAAATATGGAAACCTCTACCGGAGTTTTGCGCCGATTTCCTTCCGTCGCCGGCGCTGTTGCCAGAGTTAACAACAATCGTTTTCACCATAACTCTTCTAGTTCAAAATTGTCCATGTTAAGTTTTACAGAAATAAAGGGAAGTTTGAAACCGAAAAAGTTAATGGTTTCTGGGTTTAAAGATGAGGATTATTTGGAGTATTATAATTCTTCTGGTAGAGGTAGTAGTAGGATTATTAGGTGTGGGAAGAAAGAGAAGAACAAAGAGAATGATGTGGCGTTGAAAAAGACGAAGAAGAAGATGAAATTGCTCAAGGGTTTGTCTAGGGATTTGTCTAATTTGAGTGATATGGGATTTGGTTTTGGTTCTGATATTGGTTTGGTTGATCAAGTTCAAGGGAAGACTATTTCGGTAAGTTTTTAATGATTTAATTTTCTGTATTTCTCAAATTTGAATTATATTGTTATTATCTTTTTTGTTTAAATTAAGTTAGTGCAATTATTCAATCTGTGTATAGTTATTATCTTGTTTGTTGTAATAAATCAGAAGTTAACTGATCTTGTGAGATGATCAACTTTTTGTTGGTTTTCAGGTTTGAGCAATATCTATTAGTATACAAATTTTACTAAGTTCAAACCTAGTTTTGCACCTATGTTGTATCTGGATCTACAAATCTAAAATCCTATATTCAGTTTACTGATTTGGTACTTGACACCCAGTGGTAGAAGATGGATTTTCACTAAGGGGATTCAAAAAATGAATAAAAGTAAACATGATTAGAAGCTAAGAGGATTCAACATCTAACATATATACATGGGGGAAATTTAACTTTATATATACAATGTATTTTTTGGCGCCTTCTGCCCACCTAGCTCCACCCTGTTGACACCCTTATCCCTGTTTTGATTTTCATAGTTTACACCAACAGCAAACCCGTATATTCTCGTAAGGTGGGGTCTGGGGAGGTGGGGTTTGGGAGCCTAATATGTTGACAGGCCTCACCAAGCCAATCGACCCTCGGCGCAGTGAAGAATCTTCATAGTTTAATACTCCAAAATATAATTCTACTTAATCAATTGAGACCAGTTTAGTTTTGTTGTATTAGGTTTAGACTAGTTAATGAGCACACAAAATTGCATTCACTGAGTTAGATGGAAGTGCAAAAAGATGATTGACCATATATTAATACAATTTCTTTTATATCTATTCTTGGTGGTAGATAAGTTAGAACCATATGGCAAATTTATTTTCCAGTTTATTTATGTTGCTTTTCCTCTCTATTCAGGAAACTGCAGAGCTATTGTTAGGACATCTTCAACAGCTAAAGGCAGAGGAGAAGGAGTTGAAGAGGAAAAGAAAAGAAGAAAAAGCACTCATGAAAATGAAAGGAGCTCGACAAGTACAAGGCATAATGAACTGCGAAATGTCATCATCTTCAAGCTCTTCTTCTGAATCAAGTGAATCAAGCGATGAAGAATGTCAAAATTTGGTTGACATGGAAAGCCTGAAAATAGAATCTCTTGCCCAAACAATACCGGAGGCATGTGAACGTGCACTCGAGAATGCCACATCAACAATAGAGAATCATATGATTGAGCCTCGGACTCAAAATCCGGCTCTAGATACATCAGTAGAGATCTCAAGCAAATCATCAACTTCCAATGAGGACTCAACAGAGAGGATGACGAGTCTAGTAGTTCCTGTCCCTACTATTTTAGAGCAAAATCAGGAACACTGCTTGGAATCTAGTGACAGCTACATTGGCAATGTAGGCAGCAGCCCTAATGCAGCTGTAGCTGCTACTACAACAGCGGGGACGAAGAAGATTGAAGTATGTATGGGTGGCAAATGCAAGCGATCAGGCGCTGGGGCGATATTAGAGAAATTTCAGCAGATGGTTGGGATTGAAGCTGCAGTCTCAGGATGCAAATGCATGGGAAAATGTAAGGTTGGTCCTAATGTCAGGGTTTCAGGGTGTAGCAGCAGCAGCAACAGCTCCGACGCGTTCCTAGCTGGTGATTCAGTCTCTGTTAGCTCTGCTCCAAGCAGTAATAATTCTTTGTGTATTGGGGTTGGTTTAGAGGATGTGAGTTTGATTGCAGCCAATTTGCTTGGTAGATATCCAGAAGTAGGGCTAGCCAATGCTGTGCCTTGAGATGTTCTTTTCTTTCATTAGTTTTTGACTGCATGTATTAGGTAAGTTATGAAGTGATTTTTAGGATTAGCAATGGGTTTTGGATTGCTTTTTGATAATGTAAATATTACTCATTATTTACTTCGTTCGCTATATTCCTTTGTGAATAGTAGTATATACTATTATTTACTGAGACTTTAGTGAATGTTATGTCATGCTATACTGTACTTTCGTCAATTCATTTTATCTGGCACCTTTTTTGTGATCCGTTGTAGCAGCATTATTTACTTTTTAATTTTTTTATATTCTTTTCGCACTATTATTTACTAGTAATTGATATGCTAAAAATCATTTTTCTTAATGTCTGCGTTCGATCAAACACTGTTGTCAATGACTAACTTACAGTTTTCGTGTTCAGTCGAATACTATTCATCTAAAATAAAAGCACATCTTAAGTTTGCGATTAAGACATAATTATTAATTGATATTAAATGTACATTCTATATCCGAGATACCGAGACAGTAAGGCAATAACATAATTGAGAAAGGTGTTAGAGCTGTGCATGTATGGAATCGATTGGATTTAGCACAATTCGAATTTTAGATTTTACAAAATGCAATCCGAATATGATTCTAATATCGGATCAAAAAGAATAAATATTTCGGATTTCGAATCGGGTTGTACGTATTATTAAGGCTATTGCTAATCTAATTGGCAAATACATCTGGCCAATTCCTGTGGTAAAATCCATTACATAAACAAAACACAATTTTCATAGCAAAATATAATTAACTGAAATTCCAAGTTCAACTTCCAACTTCAATGGCCATCCCACTCAATCGTCGCTCTCTTTCAAGTTCAGCAACATTGCATTTGACAAAAACGAGAGGATTAGTACTCTTATCTCTTAAGACAGCAACTAAATGATTAATTTCACACTTGCAAATTGCAATAAGGAAGAAAAAGGCTGAAACGGAAAAGATGCATTTCAATAGCAATAGATAATTAGATATGCCCCACTGGACCTAACCGAATTTGGAATATATAAATATTCCTCTTAGCCACTGAAAAGATTAGCAAGGAGAACAAAGGGAGTCCCTTTAAACTAGTTAACAAAAAGAATGATTTCCAACAAGAAAATGCCAGGCATCGTTCCTGCATATTCCCATTGGGGGACAACGAGAGCGAGAGGAGTCAGTCTTACCGTTGTCCAGTCGCGGTCGATAATCGGAAGACAGAGAAGAGAGGCGGAGGGAGCAGACAGAGCAATAGAGCAGCAGTCTCTCTGAAGTGAACTCTGTTAGCAAATGCAGACTGAAACAACAACTACTACCCACTAAAATCTCACAAAGTGGGGTCTGGGAAGGATAATGTATACGCAAACCTTACCCCTATCCCGATAGGGCAGAGGTTGTTTCCAATAAACCCTCGTCTTAGAAAGATGGAAATAAAATAAAATAGAAAAACAAGAAGAAAAAAAAACAAGAAAAGACAATTCATTAGTAACTCCAATAGAAACCGTAATAGTAACAGAAGCATAATAACCAAAAGATAAATGACATACAATAACAGTAATCAGTATCTAAGGCGTGAGGCTAAGATTATATTTATACCAATCGGAATCCGATCCAGATGTCCAAAATTTTAATAAACATAATCCAAAATCCGATCCAAATAACCAAATCTGATCAAAATATCCGAAATTGAACGGATCGGTTCGGATTTCAGATATTCGATTCAAATGCATAGCCCTATGAGTTAGATAGCCCAAAATGTAAACATAGCATATTACTACCCTCAGCTGTTTCGTTAACGGGCTCTACATCTATCAAACAAAATGAGAGAATGCTCCGTGCTACTGCTAAACAAGTACTCACATTCTAGTCGAATATACACACACCCGATTTTCCTCTATCGTGTATATGTGATGGGGGGTTTAAAATTTGTTCTTGATTGCTCATTGCTCACTGATGAAAATGTTTTTTCCTGGGCTCATTAGGTGGTGAGTTATTACACCGCTTTATGAAGGAGTCGAGGGTCTTCTGTTTTGAAGGGCTGCTGTAGGATTGATTAGTAGAAACTTCCAAGGACTTCTCGTGGCCATCAAGCATCTGCATATGCATTTGTAACTTTATTAGCTAGGGTGCTAGTTTTGTACCTCAAGTATTCAATACAGAATTAAGTAGAAGACCTGTCCGAGATTTTCCAGCTTGCTCTGAACAACATCCCTGTACAAAAGTGATAAGAATATCCATTACACCAGAACTTCTACCTTTACCATGTTCACTCTAAAATAAATTAGAAAGCTCTATTAGTAATAAGGGAACATACCAAATAATGTCATCAACAGTGTCATTTGCCAGCAGATAACACACATTGACAGAGGACACCTATAAAGGAAGCACACCCATTAAAGTTCTGACTCCTGAATATATTGATTTCTTAGAGAATTAATGCTACTGTAGTCTGCTAACTTAACATGCAGAGACACCCATAATTTAGTCGTTATTTAAACCAAAATTACTGGAATACAGACAGGAAATAGCAAAATACTGCAAATGAATCAGTGTCTTCCAACTTATACTCCTTTTATATTCCTATTTTTGGTTGCATTAAGTGCTACGGAATCGCCGAGGTTCTCCTGGAAACATCCTCTCTACCCTTCCCAGTTAGTGCTAAACTGCTAATGAATCACAGCAGCTTGCTACAACAGCCAATTAACCAAGCCATGTATACTAGCGGATTTGAAAATAATTCAGGAACAAAAAATATCTTCAAACAATTATCTAACATTATGTTGCTCACCTGGCCAATTCTGTGAGCTCGATCCTCAGCTTGAATAAGGTCACCTGGTGTCCATGATAATTCTGCAAATATCACTGTGCTTGCTGCTGTTAATGTTAACCCGACACCCCCAGCTTTGATGGATAGCTATAATACAACAGTTATAACAATATTATTTCCCATTTTGCATAATCTCACTTTTGCACTTTATTTATAGATCAACCACGAAACCAGTCATATGGTCAAATTACACAGTTTCTTTGACTAATTATAATAGATCCATGACATTACCACTGCAGCCTTAATTGTTTCTTTTTCCTGGAAATCTGTTACCAATGCTTGTCGTAATGCTGATGGAGTACTGCCATCAATCCTAATACAACCAACCTTCTTCTTCTGCAAAACAAAGGGTAAAATTCAAATAGTCTACAATTCTCGAATTTCAACTAAAACATGCAAATCTTACAAGTAAATAGTTGTGTATCGACTCAATCATTGGTTGATGATGCGCAAATATCAGGAACTTGCAGTCTGCCTGCATGTTTGGAAAAAACTACAGTTACTGCACCAAAAAGAACAAGAAGAATATCGAAGCTTATATGAAGAAGCAAGAAGTTGGCATATTGGAGAAGACGTGCAACTGCTCTATAGACAAAACATAAATCATTGTGTCGGATAGAAGGACAGCCACTTTTTGCGTGACAGAGCACTTTTTGGTGTAAACAATGGAACTGATGCAAGGACCCTACGAGCATCACTTAACAACTTGAAACTCGCACTTGAAAATTAGTTTATATGAGAAGTTGTACATCAGACAAGTTTTAATTGACATGTGTTGTCAGTGTTAGTAAGGTCTCAAACACCTAGACCTCAAGTTGCAACTAGGTTGTTTTGAGTAAACTCACATCGAGTTACAACAGCGCTTCCTTTCTTCTATCTGTAGGTTGTGTATCTGATACTGGAGTTTCCTTTCTTCTATCTAATGGAAAGGCAATATCTTTCTATTTTGCAAAGAAATTCAACGGCCAATATTTTCTGATTTTATCTTCCTTTTTTGCTTTTCAACATGAGAATAGTGCCTCCTTTTCCTTTTGCACTCTTCTCCCTTACAGATTGTATTGTCTTTTAGTCCAACGTGATGAAAGAGGTAAAGAAAGAACATTCCAATAGAGCAGCTGGAGATACTTTCACTTTGTATATATCTAGGATGTAGAAGAAACCAAAGCCATACCTCAACCATGGTTCCTAGGTAATCCAAAACTGCTGGAATTTTGGCCTCAGCAGAGGCAGTGTAAATCTGCAGCTCAACAAGCAAAATATAGGGTTTAGAACTTTGGTAAAAACAAAGCAGCCAAATCAAGTTTTTAGAAACAAAAAAAATCCAAAAAATGGCAGTGAGCAATGTAAGAAACCAAGAGCAAATTTGAAAGATTATGGGCAGCATGTAGGTAAAAGATGTCTGAGATTAGGCACTGTTAACACAAGGTGACATAGTAATTTAAGACTAATGGAAGATTTCCAGGTTTATTCCAGTATCTCTGTAAATTATAGCAACATTTACCTTCTCCAAATAAAAGCTTCATGCACATTAATCAACCCTATTGGGCCAACAGCAATTCAGCTCATATTGTATTAATCGCGGGTATTCCAGTTGATCAAATAAAACTTGGCCAACATGAACAATGCAAATTATACGGAATTTTTTTTCAAACAACAATACTTTCTATGTGCCATATACTATGAAGATCTTTGAGACTGCAGACAATTCTTAGGTGGTTTTGCCATTATTTTCTTGGATGGCCTGTTCTAGCATTAACTTTTAGTAGTTGTCAACTTTTTATAGGACGATTGCGCATGGATTTGACAACAAGGTCACAAAGACTCAGCTCCTATTACTCTAGGAGACTGAGGAACCTCATTATGCTTTCTACATCAATCACATCGCTCATTTTACGCAAAAACTCTTAGGTGCGTGCCCCAAGCAGCGCATCATGCCAGAACATAATATCGTTGCCGTCCCCCAATTTGACTTGATTTCTATCTGCAAATTTCTCTAATAAACTCCTACTTTATTTGTGGTCTACTTAACTCCGAAGAGGGCAAGTTTTTCAATCGGCCTACACACAGGAGCACTATTCTGACACCAGAAGTTTTCGGAGAAAAGAGATATATTGTGAGTCAAGTGCTCAAGGGGCAAGAGGCAAAGAGAAGCATATCATGCAGTTAAACCAGGATAAGATCAGTACAATTTTCAAGAATCCTTGATATAGCACTCAACTCTCCAAACTGATTAAAATGAAATAAATAAGTAATCATGATCCAAATTTGCAGATGTACCTTAGTGATGAGGCTCTTCTCTGCAAACTTAAGAGATTTAGCCTCCTCCTCGGACTGAGCTGATTTATATTTCCCCTTAATGACCTCCAACTACAGGATGCAACATTAGATTAAGTAAAAATGCTTCCTCAAAGATCAAGGACTGTCAGGCATCATTATCAAAGAAAGTTCTTTACAATCTTTGAGCCGGACTATCAAGCATCATATATTTCTCTAAATCCGTTCTTCAAATTCAAATTAGAAAAAGGAAGTTTCAAGAAATAATAATAAGTTTTCAGAAAGAAGTACCACAAGAGACGTTAAGGTATTCATAGCTGAAAAGTCAAAAGGAGGTTAACTGGAATAAATAAAGGTCACTGAATGCATAAACTTAGATAATTAAAAAAAAACAGCATTTCTGGTCCAAAGTCCCCTTCAAGTTATTGGGTGGGAAGGGGCCAATAAAGTATAATCACGAAGATATACAAGAATACCTCACGAAATAAACTATTAACATGTCTCATCTCCTTCTCCCCCAAGTCTAGGAAAACCTGTAACGAAGTGAGAGAGAATGAGATGAAGTCATGTGGCCAGAACCATCAAAATGTAAGTCCAAAGTTTATACCTGTTGCCTCCGCTTCTGAGGGAGCTCAGAGAGAACATCTTTTTTCAGTCGCCGAATCATCAGCGTTGCTTTCATTAGACTGTGCAGCTCTTCGTGATTACTTGCACCTTGATAAACTCCAAAGATGCCCTAGAATGTCAGCAAACCTGTTAGAGCACTTCTTTATTATTGTAAGATGTCAGAAAAGGCTTCTGATGCAGGGGAGTTTTGACTTACACCCTTGCAATAGCGGTTGCCATATTCATGCACATTCTTATATACATTAGGATACAAGGCCTCCAGCTGTCAAGCACACAGTTTTAGATCACAAATCCCCAATATAAATTTTCTCCCTTCTATTTGAAACTTGATAGTAGTTAAGAACTGTACACAGAGTACCAATGAAAGACTTTTTTTTATCAATATATTGTATACCTGTTTGAATAGTTCAATTGGCCTTGATAAAGCAGGAGTTCCACTGAGCAATATCACATACTGAGCTTTCTGCAGTAGTCAAAATGTAAGTTCATCAGAACCACTCCTTTCCATTTATAGATTTGGTAAAAAATGTTGGTGCTAAGGTCCAATATATGGAACAAACAAGCGTTTCCATGACCCTACCACCCAGTCAGTAGTCAAAAAATAAGTTCATCAGAACCACTCCTTTCCATTTATAGATTTGGTAAAAAATGTTGGAGGCTTGGAGCTAAGGTCCAATATATGGAACAAACAAGCGTTTCCATGACCCTACCACCCAGTCAATTCTGTTCCACTTAATCCCTCTTTCATGCTCATCAACTTGGATGGGAGTATTCAACCAATTTTCCACCAAGTTTTCAAAGAGTCATTTGTTCAGAGGCCAACTGATACTTTTGTTTCTTTTTTTTTCTTGTTCATTTCGATATGTTTCACTGCAGAAAGATTTAGACAAAAGAAGATTTGAAATTTCATCTAAACTTTGTCAACTTGATACCCATGAGTTGAACATCTCTGTTGTGAACTGTATCTTGAAATATATATTGCATACAGTTCAGGGTGGTGCACTGGACTAATTGATGTGTGCCTCTTTTCCATTTACCTTTTTTTTAGAAGGATGAATGTTACTGTAAAAAAGTATCAAGAGATGCCTTCATGTATCGAGCACAAGTAACTACAATGATATATATCCATCTTCTTTTCTTTTTTTTGGAAGAAGTGATACATCCATTACCATTGAGTAAGAACTCTATAGAACAAACCCACCCCTGAACACAGTGAGAATGCACACAGACCTTTTCCTTATAAAAGAAAGGAAGCAGACCTGTAATAAGGGAAGTGAAGCACCGGTTCTTTTTGCTTGGGCATTTTTCAAGAAATGTGATTCATCTGCAATAACAACCTGAATAAACATATCATCACGGATAACAGTTATTAAGTAGCATGAAAATGCCAACCATTAGGGGAAATCCAACACAAAGCACTTAATATAAACACAATAATCAAGAGGTTAGAGAAGTATCAACATCCAAAGACTGAAGATCTTAAGCCTCTATAACAAAAGGGTATCCAAAGCAAATAAGAATGCAATAAAATCCAGATAACAAAAAAGGTCTTTTAACTTTTCAGTCATGTTATATCACTCTGCCCTTTCGGGTAGGGGTAAGGCTTCCCCAGACCCCACATTGTGTGATTATACTGGGTAGTTGTTGTTGTTTTGTTGTTGTATATCACTCACAATAATAGACAAACACATATACTGAGCCATGTCGAATACAACGTCAAGATCCATCAAAAGATAAGTTACTAAGGATTCATATTGTTCAGGTATTAGAGAATTGAATTACAGCAGATGTCAGATCCTGTAGATAATGTACTGGACTTACCTTAAAAGTTGATGCCATAAGTAGATCTTGAAGCTTAGGGACTATGTCGTACGATACTATGTTGAACACACCATCAAGGTGAACGGACTTCTTAGTGTTTGAAGGCACTATTTTAAATCCTGCCTTATTTGAACCACCCCATTGAGATAAAACCACCTGTGTAATAGAACAATATTAATTATCTGGGAACTTGAAATGCGACTTGTTTGTAACATTACATTCCTCTCTAGTGGCACTTGCTCTTTAAGGTTCCATTGCACGTAAACATACAAATGTTAATCAACTTACCTAGTAATTGAATAGCAATGAAAAGCTTCTCATAAGTTACCTCAAAGTAGGCAGTAACATAATTAGATTCTGCGATAATTTAAGGTGCAACATTAGAAAATTTTGAACCCAAGTTAAAAAGATGGCCCATTAGAAACTAGCCTTCTTACATCTATAACATTGTGGTAGACAAAGAAGATAGGAAAGAACAAGAACAACCCAGTATAATCCCACTTAGTGGGGTCTGGGGAGCGTAGTGTGTACGCAAACCTTACTTCTACCCTACCCTAGGATAGAGAGGTTGTTTCCAAATAGACCCCCGGCATCCTTCCCTCCAAGAACTTCACACCTTACTCTTGGGGAGACTCGAACTCACAACCTTTCGATTGGAAGTGGAGGTTGCTTACCATCAGAGCAACCCCTCTTGTCAGACAAAGAAGATAGGGCACGACAAATATTTCTATTGTGGGGAACAATGATATTTGCAGTCCAATTTGTAGAATGAACTCAGAAGACTAGAAGGCACCTATGGCCTTACAGAAATTTGCCAAGACAAAAGATTGCTCTTAATACCAAATGAAGAAAGCATTGATGAAGTCCGCAGTCCAGATCACTGACTACTGATTCACAGAGGAGATTGAACTGAAAGTAGGTGTCAAGAAAAGGGGAGAGCATGGCAATTGCTGGAAATGGAAAACCAAACATGGGGGTCTGACCCTGCGAGCCATTGTCTTCCACGTGGAAACCTTTGGCCACTGTTGTTGCCACAGCGATAGAGATTCGTGAAATTTGGCCAGAGTAATTTGAAAGCTTTCTTTTATTTACTGTCGAGGGTATTTTATTCAGTACCCATTAACAAGAAATTGCAGTAGAAATATTTACAAAATAATTTGAAAGTTAAACCAAAAGCTATGGAGCGAGGTAGAAAAAGTAAAGCCAGTTCACAGAATAGTTTTTATGATGAAAGTTTGAGAATGACAAACAATGTCGGATCTATTGATGAAGAGAACTAATTTGTGTATAACTTGATTTTAAGAATACAAAAAACCACTCAAATTATTAGGCTGAAATACAACAAATTAAACCATATTAATTAGGCTAACCAACATTAATTTTTCAGATTGGCACCTCGGGCCCATCCTTGGCTTTCACCAATAACCTTTATGGTTTTTTTTCATTTTCTAGTAATTAAAGCTTGCCGACCCCAACTTGATTGGGACTGAGTTATAGTCGTTGTCTAGTAAATACAACCTCTCTTTAAGTGATTAACCAATTTAATCAAATATGAAGAAAGTTAAATTTTTAAGTACAAGCACAAGAAATACTAAGTATCTAACATCTTTAATTATCCCAAAATCTAGTGTAATATAGTAAATATCTATAACACCAGACTAAATTAACTTTATTATAATATTTACACCTTATTTCCTTGTGTAACGTCCAAAAATGTGAAACTTCTACTTGAAGTGAAATTGAGGATTTAAGAGCTCGAGTCAATTCTTTCATTTAAAAAAAAGGAGTGAACAGAGCTAAATTTGAAGTATAACCAACTCCACAAATTGAATTGTAAAATACAAATGCAGCAACCGACACGACACTATACATATTTGTGAAATCATCATATTTAGCTCTCAAGATATCGAACAATGTAAAACATCAAGAAACTCAACCCGTCTACACAAACATTAATTTCATTCAACTGTTCCAAATTTCACAGCGCAATCATCAGCAACTTACTTCTCTATAAAAGAAAAATAGGAAAAAAGTTATCAAACCATACAAGTATTTCCGATGATGGAATATTCAGCCACTGTTGAATCATCTGCATTAAGCACCAAAAACAGTGAGTGCAAGGCAAAACTCCTGATAACATACAAAAATTACCATGACTTACAGAAGCCCAGTGAAGCCGTAAGGAAGATGGAACAAGAACAAGAACTGGCCATGATTCGCGGATGCATGAAACCACAGCGATAGCCTGCAAATGTGAAAAGAAATAAAGCATGTATGCTACATAGAGATAGGGCAACCAAAGATCCACGTCAAAGAAAATCCCGACCATAAAAAACTTGATTATAAGTATGTCACACATTTGGTCATATAATTATGCATATCAGTTACGGATTGAGGTGTGTAAAACACATGCTAACTTAAAATAAAAAAACCATCTATGTCAAATATAGTTGAGAGAAACAAAAAATGATTACTTTTGACAAGGCATATTTAGATAGCCAATTGGCTATCAACTGTCCACACTGACTCTCAATCAGCTTAAGTTCATAGTTTGAAGGCAAAAAAAAGATCTGACAAAGTGATTTTGGGTTGTAATGCAAGAACAAGGTGAGACTAGACATTACACATCGGCAATAGATATTTTAAGACAGGGACAACATATTGAAACAGCGATAGATGGCGACATTTTGGAGTCTCCTGGCAGAAGATATCTATAGGTAAGAGTAAGAGTGTAAGACCTAGGTAACCATAATTTTGTAAAGCTCTTATTATTTGATATTTCCTTTTTTCTCAGATAGAAGTAGAAATATTACCGAGAGCAACGTATTACAAGCAACAGGAGGAAGATGACACTTCAATTGCACTAGGAAAAAGTAAAAATGTTTGTTTTCTTCTTGGGCCTACAATGAGCTGAATTTCTCTAATGCTGAAAAGCCTTCCAATTTTTCTTCGTGATGTTATTCCATCGTAACCCTATTTTAGGATTCTTGCGCCTACAATGTGCTGAAATTCACTAATACCAAATGCCTTTAATTTTACTTCCAGATGAGGGTTTAAACGAGAAGCCAAGTGTTACTATTTAAAACTAAACAATCCACATAATTATCTTATCATGTAAAAATAAGTACTAATAGAAGGAAGGAGCAAAATAACAACATAATCATAACCCAAAAACAGGAGAACTAAACAGGAAATGCAAATATAAATAGCAGCAGCGGAGCAGCAGCAGAAGAAAGAAGTACATGACTGTCGAAGCTTGCAGATCAGCCACAATTGTTGACTCAAATTTGAGTAAATTCTCGTCCTATTCACTATTTTTTCTTTAAAAGTAAATTTTTGTCCACAGTTCAACACGCACATATTTGATGTCATGACATTGTGCTTTTGAGCCTGAAGCTGAAACAGTCATTTCGCTAAAGCACGCACGTGCGAGAACGGCTTACCATAGGTTGGCTCTGTTACTATGTAAAATGATATGAACATCCAAACCTATTTTTAAGGTAAGGTGGGGTTCATTAGAACCCTTTATATCTTCCATGCCGGATAATTAATAACTCAACAAGCTATCAAGCTAGAACTTAGGGCCTAAAGTGAGACATCATAGGGAAAAAAATACAATACCATAACCAGTAAAACGCTGTACCCTGAATGAATAACCACTAAATTTACTACTAACTTGATATTGCTGTTATATGAAAATATCAGTATGTAGCAGGTAAATGACTCTAGACCAACATTCAATTTGATATAACCAAAACCTGAAGAGTCTTTCCAAGTCCCATCTCATCAGCCAATAGGATACGCACTCCATGCTGTAATGCAAATCTGAACAGAAAAATGTTATACCTCCTTTCTTAGTCAAAGAACAAAGAACAGCGTGCCCTTCCTACAGATCAAATTGACTAATAAAGGAAAAGCTCAAAAATTTCAAAAGAATTGTATAACTTACCTGACCCCTTCACGCTGAAAAGGCATCAGCTTTGATTCAATACTATTTGGAATGAATTCATAATGATCTGGTGAAAAGAGAAAAACTAAATACGCATACAAAGACATTGTCAAAAAACATACGCATACAAAGCTAGACGAACTGCTCTTGTATACAAAATGAATGTTTTAGTGATATATAAAAGCAGGTGCTAGATAGATGAGGAAAGATGTCCTATCAAAATTTAGGAAATAGACAGAAATATGCTAGCATGAGTCATGACCCTTCTAATACGAATTGTATAAGAGCTACCAAAGGTGTTTATGAAGGACTAAGACTATTCGACTCGTTGCATTCAGATTTTGGATAAGATATTCATATTCTTTCACACTGTAAGAAAATGTGTGCTAAGCCATTTCTCACACTCGTAAGTCTTGTTAAATTCCACCTGTAAACCCAGAAATCAGTTTATATGTGTGGAAAGGTGTTGAGTTACATAATTGTACGAAACTAATTGGGCAAGGGATCACAAAGGTGGGTGAAGATCTTGACATACTCCACCCATTGCCTTAAGATTTTGGATTGGATGCTCAAATTCTTTCACAATACACACCATGAGAAATGATTGTCAAATAGGCATTGACGGCAATACATGGGCCTAAAATGACACAAGTACCAGCATAAAAGAATTCGTTCAAGGTGGCGTTGAACCAGATGTTCCACTTGTACATTGTCTAATACTTGAATTTACTATCTACTCTGCACTAGTGCACAGTAATCTCAAAGCAAGCACCTAATAAAAAATTGCAGTAAAAATCTAGCTCATTTCTGTTATTTCTTCATAATCTATTTCATGATAAGCATCGCCATGGAATTCCAACGGCAGTAGTCTAGCAGAGCAGCAGTGATAAATTTACCTCGAAGGTCAGGCATCGCAGAAGTAGCAGCAATGGCACGTTGTACCAGAGGATCTAGATTCTCCAACTTACATGTTAAGATGAACCAACATTAGCTTAACTAAATGGAACCAAAGAAGATTCAAGATATTTAAGTACCGGATTCTATGGAAAAAAACATATGCACAAGGTCCACCAAAGCTAACTCCTAATCTTTATTGCATTCTCATCAGAAGTTGGGAAAGTGATTTGAGGAGAGCAAAAGAATTTCAACTCCTCACCTCCAGATTGGAGCCTGAAATTTCACTAAGAACTTTTTCTGCTATGGACAAAGATGACAAAGGAAACATCCATAACCTGCAACATACATAGAGAGGGACTCACTGCATTTGAAGTTCGAATTCAACCCTGGCAAACATGATTTAAGATACTTGGCCAACTGACAAACTAACGGCTGATAACACAACAGAACCAAAAAACAAAAGTGTTGAATTGTGTAACCATCTTAGCTAAAAGCTTTATCTTTTAGAGAGAGTACACTTTTATGTACTTAATTAAATCTCCAACACGCCCCCTCACGTGTCGGCCTGATCTTTTTTCATGAGCACATGAAAATTCTTTTTGATTACGGTTGGCGGTGAGACTCGCACTCAAGACCTCTGCCTACTCTAATAACATGTTGAGTTGTATAACCATCTCAGCTTAAAGCTTAAGTGCTTAGAGAGGGTACACTTTTATCTACTTAATTATATCTCCAACAAAAAGAAAAAATGTGAGTGCTAAGGCTGGTGCGATTCAAGAGATAGGAGAATAGTTCTTCCCCGGGAAAAATAAACATTTTTCCATTTTCCCTTTCTTTTGGTAACACAGAATACACATATATTTGACATCCACACAATGGTTGTCTTCGGTCATGAGAGAAAAGGATACAATGAAATGTCATTTGCTATCAGTTTGTCTACTTGGATGAAATCTAGTCGCAGAGAACAAGAGTTCTTTTTGTTATTTTTAGACATTTAATTCCCATATCTCCTCTTTTTCAGGGTTTATTGGAAATGAGGATTGGTGTTGCCAACTACAATTAGCTTAGGACTGAGGTGGTGTAGTTGTGGGGAGGGGGGTATCGCGTAGCAGCAGTTTCGTTGCCTGCTTCGACTATATTTGAAAGGAAAAGGAAATGGGTGAGGGCAGCATAATAAAGAAAAGGACAAGAATACCTCTCTTTAGCACTCCAACTGGCTTTAGGGATTTTACGGCAAGCTTCAACAAGTATCTGGTAGAAGATAAGATCCACATTGTTTCAAAAATTCAAAAAGGAAATCTTCAACAGAATGACATGATGCAAGTAGGCCAACAGCTACCTGGTCATATGAAAACTTTGCTGCAATATTTCCACTTGCATGAAGGAAAAATTTGACAGAGCGCTTTTCTTTTAGCTGTTTCACATGATTGCCATCATGAGGCCCACAATTTCCAGCAGAGCTTGTTCCTTTGTTTTGTCAAGGGTGTTTAATGGACAGGCGTACAGAAGTCAGGAATATCTGAAAATCAGATATAACCACCTTAAGATGGGAGATGCAAACACTCACCAGAGACCTTATCTTCCCCTGATGAAGACTTTATTGTGGGTGCAACAGATGACGCTTCTTCCTGCAACAGAAAAAAGGCAGTAACAGGAGTACCCAATAAGCTATTAATTCAGTTACAACTACTACTACTCAGTTGCAAACAAGTTGAGTAAGCTATATGAATTCTCACTGATCATGTTTCCCTTATAAATTCATCTCAGGCCATCATACAAAATAAAAATAAAAATGAAAAGTATTAGAAATTCACTAGATTTCCTACTGGCATAAAAATCTTTAGTAGAGCCAAAAGACTCCTAGAAAGTGTAGGACCTAACATAGATGTATCAAAATGATTAAAAAATATTTCCAACTAATTGGTATCGCCTATATAAATATTTTTCTTCTATTGTGTTTTTGTGTCTTGTCTTGTTGTTGTTCTTACTTGGATCTATTGAAAACACTCTCTCTAACCTTCTAGGGTAGATGTAAGGTTGCGTACATCTTACCCCCCATACCACACTTGTGAGAAATCACTAGGTTTGTTGTTGTTGTATTGTGTCTTGTGATCTTGTCTCTCGTTAAGTCTGCTGATTCTAATAAATTAGTTACTTATCGGAAAAGAAATACTAACAATTTAGTTGGCAAAATATACAAATAATGTCAAGAAAAATCACCAGAACACCAATGATATTGAGCAACCGTTTTAGCTATAGGCTCACCAGCGATGCACATATACAGACAGTTACATAACATGGACAGCACAGCTAAATTCTCCAAAGATGCAAGAAAACACAGACTAAAACATGCAAATATCTGTAACCTAAGGAGTCAAACAGTCTATGTATTCAACCTAAAACCTTAACGCCATTGCTGGAGTAGATCAATAACGCATTGCAGGTCTCATTATTTTCGTTGGTCAAGCCAAGCCTGTACAAATATTTTGTTGAAAGATGGTGGTGGTGTTATAACAACAATTATGCCCAGAATATTAAAAATATTGAAGACATAATTAAGTATGAAAGAGAGGGAGAAACCGTGAGCTAAATATTTTTTTACTTGGTTTAATTCTGAAAATGAAATCAACTCGAAGCATATTACCAACAGAAATCACAAATATATTTTACAGGGTGTAGATAATGTGCTTGAATTAATGCCTAGCAGAAATTAAAATCAAACAACAGTGAAAATTCCCAAATGGGTATGATTAAAAACGAAGTAGAAATGAAACTGAGTAGAAAAAACTGACTCTTTTATATGTAGCTGGAAAGGCAGAAGGTAGTGTAGATTGCAGAGAAGCGGCACTAGTAGTAGCAGTAGAAGAAGATGCGTTGCGCTCAGCTATTTGTTTTAGGGCATCTCTTTCGAGATTGTCCAATTCCTCTACACTCAATTCCCAATCATCCAAATCCATGGTTAAGTGGTGTCTCCTGTTGCTTGCTTGCTTTTACTCCAATTTTGAATTCAAGAATTGCTGCCGGGTCTTTTCAAATTTTGGGGTTTTGCACTAGAGATATTTTTTGTTTTTTGCAGAACAATTTGACAAATATGGTCCCTTACCGTTGGAATAGGTTTAAAATAGTCCCTTATATATACTCTTGAACAGGTTTAGTCCTGTAAATTTGCCAAAAGAAATCACTTTTACTCTCCATCAAGTAGTATTTAATTTGGAGTGTTTATGGTTCGGTTAGGGATAATTTTTCACTAAAAAGAAACCAAACCAAATAGTTCGGTTTTTCAAATAATAAAATCAAACTAATTAAGTTTTATTGGTTAAGTTTTGTCATTTTTATAAGGTTTTCTTTTATTTTGGTTTTTTGTCGGTGTTTCTTAAGTTATGAAGCATACAATGCTAATTGCACATTTTGGCCACTAAATTCTACATAACACTAACAAACCAATTACTCCTTGAGAAATTTTATCATTTATCAACATATCTTAATTGTAAATATTGATGAATAATTTAATGTCCTAATTAAAGATAGGTTATTTCTAACATGAAATAAATTATTGAACTTAACAAAACAAGGACTATCAATCAAAATAGAATATAAAGGCAATAAAATATATTATTGTAAAGTCATCTTTTTTGCTTCACATAGCGGAATTTAGGATCCAGGCTCAGCTTGTGAGTGGTAATTTCCGGCGGGATCCCTGTCATATCAAGGTGGGACCAAGCCAAGCAATTCATGTTAGCTTTAAGAAAACGAATAAGTTTTTTCCTGAGCTTGGGGGTTAGCCCCGTGCCTAAGTATACCTTTCGTTTGGGATGATGCGGTCAGCATGACTTGTTCCAGCTCTTTGGCCATTAATTTAGCGGTGCTGGAGTCACCGGGAACTATGAAATACCGAGATATCCCATAGTTGTCGTCTTTATCGTCCCCCGTTCACCCGGTTGGGTCGAGGCTGGTGTCTGTGGTTGCTATTTAGACTCTTGTTTTTCCTTTGAATCTGATCCTTTTGTTGAAGAAAGTGCTAACACCGGTATCACTTCATCGATTGCAAATATTTCTTTAGCGGCGTGCTGATCCCTATACACTAATTCGACTCCCTCAATTGTCGGGAACTTCAGAACTTGGTAGAGGGTCAAGGGAACTACCCTCATGCTATGGATCAAAGGCCTTCCGAGCAGCATGTTATAGCTCTATCGCCCTCGATTACATAGAATTTTGTTTCATGGATGATCCCGACCACGTTCACTGGAAGATTAATCTCACTTTTGATAGTTTTTCTTGCCATGTTGAAGCCATTAGGTACTCAATCTATGATCACAATTTGATCTTGTTGGCCGAGTTGTTCTACGACCCTCGATCAAATAATGTTGGCCGAGTTATCTGGATAAATTAAAACACGTTTAACTTGAATTTTATTCATAAAGACATATATTACTAGTGCATCATTATTATTTTGTTCGATCCCTTCTGCATCTTCATCATTGAAAGACAAGGTCACTTCCGGTAAATAGTCTCGTGTTCACTTTTCCCTTGTGATCGTCACTTTTGGTTCATTTAAATATAGGTTCTTGAGGAATATCGACCCCTCCAATTATCATATGAATCACGTGCTATGGCTCTTCCTGCTTGTTCTGTCTATTTGAATCCTTATTTTTGAAATGGTTCTTGGTCCGATCACTTAAGAATTCCCGAAGGTGCCCCTCATTGAACAATCGGGTTACTTCATCCTTTATCTATCTACAATCTTCCGTTATATGGCCATGAGTGCCATGATACTTAGATATTTGGTTTGGATTTCTCTGCCGGATCAGTCAGTAGAGGTCGTGGCCGCCTGGTATCTTTGATACGTCAAGTGGCCAATACTATGGTAGAAGAATCTATGTTGAAATTATATTTTGAAGATCGAGGTGCTTTTTTGGATTCGGCATCCCTTTCGAAACCACTCTTACTCATGATCCCTCGGGTGCTCCCTCCGCGATCATTCATTCTATCATTCCAAATGGGGTTGCGTCCAGGCCTGTTATTTCTCCGATATCCATCGTATGGTTGATATCGATTTCGATCGTGGTTCATGGTCGAAGTCCCTTTTAACTCTATCCACGGGCTTGTTAGGATAAACCGAACTGGTTAGAGCCCTCAACTGATCGTCCTCGACCATAATCTTCGACTGATACCAATTATGCATATCGGCCCAAACGACAATTGTATATTTGATCAAATTTTGCTTCAACTACTGTGAATATACGGAACTCAAAGTATTGAGACCTTGAATAAAATCTTGAATGTCCCAATCATCGGTGACTAGTGGAAAATCCATTTGTTCCATTTGGAATCAAGATATGAATACCTTGATCATCTCATTGTCTTTCTGCCTTACCTTGAAAAGGTCCGACTTTCTTGTACCAACCTTAATGGATCTGGCGTGTGTCTTTACAAAAGAATTTGTGAGCATAGCAAATGAATTAATAGAATTAGGTGGTAAATTATGGTACCATATAGTAGCACCATTCGGTAGAGTCTCCCCGAATTTTTTCAGTAATACTGATTCAATCTCGTCATCTTCCTAGTCATTTCCCTTTATGGCGCATGTATATGAGGTGACGTGTTCGTTTGGATTTGTCGTCCCATTATGCATCAAAATCTCGGGCATAAGAAACTTCTTAGGGATTGGCTTTGGAGCTGCTTTCAGGGGGAATGCTTTTTGGAATCAGTCCTTTCAATATCAGTGGTTCCCTAGGGATATGGTCGACCCTAGAGTTATAAGTTTCCACCTTCTTATCATTTACTCAATATTTTTTCCCTTGTATCGATTATCTTTGTCATTCCTTAGAGCATTTTTATGATAGTTGTATCGATCTTCGATTTTCCTACATTCAATCTTTTTGGCACTGATTCGGCTCTATGAACAATTTCTAGTGATGGCTCGAGCTCGATCCTTCTTGGTGCATGATTCTGATTTTGGAGTTGTATTATTGCAGCTTGTTGTGTTTAAAATATTTCGAATATCATTCGAAGGCTAAACACATTCTTCACCGCCTAGTGCGTTATGATCGGTTGTTCGAGAACCTTTACGGATGTTATTTTCATGATCGACGCCCAAATTCCCATTAATGGTGATGTGGGAGCTGACGTCGATTGGGTCCACGGTCGGGGCCCCATCAGGGTTTTTTGGAGGTACTCTATTTTCTAGGGCGGCTACGTTATCATTCTCGCAATGGAGACCAAGGTCATCGTCTGTATGTGTGGGTGCTACTTGAGAATTTGAAATGTTAGTACTGGAATCACTTACACTTCAAAGAGAAAGCCTAACATAGTGTGTGTTACGAAAATTGTACCAGACAATCACTATTATCCTTAGTCCCACGGTGGGCGCCAAACTATTTACCCTTAAAATGAATAACAATTAAACCTATAAGTGGTTTTAAGGATATGTGATTTCACTTGGCACAAACTGATAAATATGAGAATTAATGTTAGAAATTTATATTAAATAGAGCAAATCAATATGATGAAGAATTGTGGCCCTCGAGCTAACCGCCCTCAAACCAATTGAGTGAAAGTATGAGCTGAACAACATAGCTTGCAAGAGAAAAATGTAATATATTGCCTTGTTATGCGTGAATGTATATTGATTACAAAATGATTAGGACCCTCTTTATAGAGTTGATGAATCCTATTTATGGTATAATTATAATTACAAAAGCAAATCCCATGATAGGATAAATAAGTGGTCCTGCTTTGATACGTGCCGAGATTTTGCCACGATTCTTGCCCGATCATGGATATCTCGTCTTTCTTTTATTTGACTCGGCATGCTTCTTCAATCTCACTCGATCGCTTTCTCGCTTCGGTCTCGATCGCAGCTGGTCTCGATCTTGATCGGTCATTGATCCACGAGGTTACCAATCTTTCTCTGTACCATGGTTCGATATAACCAAGGTCGAGTCTTAATCTACCACCCCGATTTCGGTTAGTCATACAAAATTAGGCAAGCCTGATTTTAACCGCATACAGAGTGTAAATAATTAATATTTATCGTAAAACTTAAAAAAATAATATAAATTATACTTATGTGTAATAATAAGTTGTAAATAAGTATTTTTATAGTTGTTTTAGGTGTAGTAAAATTTAAATGAAGTAATATCAAGATCAAATGACTAATGAGAAAAAAAATTGATTTGGAATTAGTTTCAATTGTAAATTCCCAATGTGATTTCAAATTTCAAATATTGTCCATGTTGAGATATGTATTTTATGTATTTTTTGTAATTGTTTAGTGTATAGTGGTTAGTGGGTTCCACTATTGTAATGTAAATATATTTTTACATTTCTGTATTTTTGGCAGTTAATTCAATTCAATACACAGTAAAATTTTTCTATCAACATTTTCTCTCTCTACGAAGCTTCTAGCTTCTCCGCCATTAGAGCTCTTAGCTCAAGCTCAATTCTCTGTCAATTCTCAATTCAACATGGTATCAGAGCTCAGCTCCGTATTATCGTCACCTTCAACAAGATCAATGAAGTGTTCTCTGCGTCATTCATTTGCAGAATTTATCTTGCCCTAAAAATCGCTCATCTTCAAAATTGACCAATTTCTCTTTTCCTTTCTTCGATTTTGATTCAATTTTTCATCAAATCGAGTTCTATTCTATGGCGATTACAGATTCGAGTACTGAATCTAATGATTCTCCATCAGTCTTTGAGACCGAGTCACGAGAAATTATTGTCACACCTCCTTTTGGCACGCCCTCTACCCCGGAGGGTAGATGCGCGAGGGAGTTTTTCCAATTTTAAGTGACAATATTCGAAACGGGATTATTTTATTTATTTCAGAGTCGCCACTTGGAATATATTAAGGCGTCCCAAGTCACCGATTTATTTGAATCCCGAATCGAGGAAATTTTCGACTTTCCAAATGAAGTCTGCGAACCAGAAATTCTAAGTAAGGAATTCTGTTGATCCGAGGGAAGGTGTTAGGCACCCCCAGATCCCGTGGTTCTAGCACGGTCGCTTTAATTATTATAAATGGCTAGAAATATCTGATTTTATACATGCTTATAAATCATATGCTCTAATCAAAACTTTAAACCGCTCTATTGATTTGAAACCATACCAAAAGAAAGACTAATTACAACATAGATTTAGATTTTTGACAGATAGGTGAATAATAATAAAAAAAGGGTATCCGGATTATTTTGAAAACTATGTCGATTAAAGCCGTTGTAAGACTAAGCCCAAAATCAATTTATTTAACAGTATATCCCTTAAGATTATTTCCAATTAAAGACCCATACCAAATGATGTATTATTTCATAGCTTTTTGACTTAAGGCCGGAGATTAAATGAAAAGGTATAAACTAACGGAAAATTAATCAAAATATGCGAAATAGAAATAATTCACCTTGGTCCATTATTTAAAGTAAAATGTTTACTTTGGATTTTTACTATCCTTAATCCAATGTTAATTGGCGAAATTCAAACTATACGATTAAAATTGACCTAACATTGGCATTTAAAGCATGGGCTAACTTATCTTGTTTGCTTAATTACAAATAGATTTCAAGGAAGAACTCGAAAATGATCCCAAACATCTTATGTTAATAGCTAACATTAATCAAACCAACACTTTAAATATGCTTGAACCACTTTGACTTTAACCAATTACCTATAAAATATCCAAAGGAATCCCAATCCGAATTGGCTAGTTTTAACTTACGCGAGTCCCGAACATGTACTAACAAGAACAGAAACTAATTAAGCATAAATAAAAAACCAATGTCTATTTTAATCAACAGTCCCAAAATAGACCAAGTTTACAATGATAAACAATACAAACCCGGCGGATTTTGTTTCAATTCATACATGCCGAAGTAAGAGCTAAGTAAATATACAAGACTATATGCATTTTCTAATCCTTTAAACAAATAGCTACACAATATCTATTTTTACTAACAGTCTTTAATTTGATCAATAGCTAAACAGGGTTATCTATGTAATAGCTTCAACTAAAAGGATTCAAAGAGTAGCTTTTCATTTCATTTTTTTTTGGTACAAGAGTGGCCAAGTCCAAAAGATATGTACCTGGAAGTAAGATCGAGCAAAAAAGGAGGAGTTAGCAACAATATGCAGCAACAACCAACCAGTAACAGCAATAGCAACTCTTGATCAGAAAGCCCAGGAGAAACAAGAACCAAAGACAACCAACAATCCCAAAAATAATTTGAAACCAGAAGAAGAACCCAGAAAACCAAAGGAGCAAAACCGAACCCACTTCAATGAAGAAAACTGGAGGTATTTATCAAACTGAAGCAACAAACAGATGTTCTGTCTATATTCTGCTTTAGACAAATGTTCCCTGCCTTATCTCTATCTCTCTGTGTTTCTGTTTTTCAGTGAGTGTGTATATCTGTGAGTGTTTCTAGTATTCTGCCAATTGATCTCAATGTGTTAATGTGTGTATTCCAGTGTATGAATCTGTTTTTCAGTCTCTCTGAAAAAATGTGTTTCCAGAGAGTCTAATCTTTCAATGTGTGTCCTTTCCAGTGAGTTCCCTATCTCCTTTTATAGAGTAACAGCCCCTATTTCTTTTAGTTTCAGATCTGTCCAGCTTGCTTAAACTACTCCCATGTGCATTACTTTTGACCCTTTTTTTCAGTTATTCCCATGTGTTTCTGATTATACAACTAACCAGCATTAAAAAAACTCATTATCATCATGATATTCTCTGATTATCCCACTCTGTTTTGTCTAAGTATGGGCTTTAACAACTAAACAAGTCCTAAAGGTAAAAACCAATGAGGTATACTGCTGTCCAGCAAGTTTTACCAACTCATCTTCATGTGTATTGCACTTTAAAGGTTAATTTTATGACTACTTAAATGGACTAACATCTATACCCAATTTACAGCCTAATTTAGAATCATCAATGGTTCAAAACAACAATCCAACAGTTAACTCAATACTCAGAACAAACAACAAACAGACAAAATTTTAATTCAAGCAAAACAGTGAACCACTGCCCGGAATTTCAAACAACAAATTTGCGAATTTAAACGACGACATTCGTTAAGTCGAATCACAACATGTACGATTGATAACAAACCAATCGCCAAAAATAGTAAGTTCAAGACTCACGGCCAAACATAACTCAAAAATGTAGAATTAGTTATTCGACGAATTTAAACGACGACATTTGTTAAGTCGAATCACAACATGTACGATTGATAACAAATCAATCGCCAAAACAGTGAGTTCAAGACTCTCGGCCAAACATAGCTCAAAATGTAGAATTAGTTATTCGACGAATTTAAACGAATCGAATTCGTATCTTATAACGCCACGTTTACAACAATGAATCAGAAAACAAACAGGTCGACCAAATAAAAAGGTCCCAAAGAGATGAGGAAAAAGAGAATTGGCATCCGAATCACAACAAAATCAACAACAATCGAAAACTACTAAAGCGACGGGTATATTTAAACAAAAACATAGAAGAAATAAGAAATACCTTCGAAGCAAAAAAAATGGAGATTCGGCCGCTTGTTTTTTTGGCATTCGAGGTCGAAGGGACCTTAATTGAAATGTTTTCAAGTGAAAACAAATCATTAAGGTCTATTAGACCTCAATTTCGTGAAACCCGACGAAGGAAATCCCCAAATCGATTTTTAGGGTTCTTAGCTCGGTTTTAGGGCTCAATGGTTTCCGGTTAGATTTGAACCGAACGAAGTTTGGTATGGACATGGGGGAGGTGAGGTGAAGGTGTGGTATCAATTTGGGGTGGTTTGGCGTCGGTTTGGGTTTTGCTCGAATCTTCAAATGAAGATTTGAAACGATAGAGATTGATTCGAGCCAAATGGGTAAGGGATTCGTGTAGAGGGGGGAAGGGGAAGCTATGGTGTTAATTTGGGAGGGATTGGATCACTGCCGCCGGTGGAGACGATTTCCGGCCGGCGGCGTGCGGCGGCGGCGTTACATTTGTTCTCTGAGGAGACGAAAAATGGGAGGGAATTAGGGTTTGGGGGAGGGTTTTGGGTAATTGAAAATTATTCAAATAATCCAAACCGTTGGATCAAACAATCTGACGGTTTGGATTAAATGAGGGGATTGGGCCACTGGGTATTGGGTATGGGTTAATGTTCTGGGTCTGGTCTTGGGTTTAATTGTGTGGCCCAGTTCCGATTTCCTTTTCTTTTTTGTTTGATTTTGTTTTCCTTATCTCTTTAATTTAATTTTCTAATAAAAACAAAAATTTCTAATTACACTACAAAATCAATTAAATTATAAGAAATACTAATTAAGTTATATTAACAATTAACATACTCAATTTAAACATCAATTAAATATAAATCACACAATTGGGACATTAAATACTAGAAAAGCAAAAAATACATATTTTTGTGATTTTATTTTGTAAAATAAACTTAAACTACTCCTAATTGCAAAGTTAGATCAAAAAATGTAAATATGACCAATTTTTGTATTTTTATTAATTTAAACACATATAATCATGCATATACAAATGCAAACAATTACCAAAAATAACACGAAAATTCACAAAAATACACAACGTAAAAAATAGACAATTTTTGTTTTGATTTTGTGGGAGTAGTTCATGTTAGGCAAAAATCACGTGCTCACAGATACTAGTAGTCCTCTTTACATGCATCTTTCAGATAATCCTGGACCGATGTTAGTTCGAGTTCCTTTTAATGGTTTAGGCTACAGATCCTGGAGAAGAAGTGTCATGCGAGCTTTATCTGTCAAAAACAAACTAGGTTTCATCAATGGTGAATGCAAGCGGCCAGATCCAGTGAAAGAACCTTTGAAGTTTCGATTATGGGAACGATGTGACGATATGGTTACATCATGGATTCTGAATTCTCTCGACAAGGATATTGCTGATAGTGTTGAATATGCAAGTGATGCAGTCGAGTTGTGGAAAGAGTTAGAGGATCGCTACGATTTGACAAATGGAACCAAACTCTATCAAATTCAAAAGGAGATTAATGATCTATCTCAAGGAACTTTGGATATCATAGGCTATTACACAAAAATGAAGAAATTGTTAGAGGAATTGAGTACACTAAATGCCAAAACACAGTGTACTTGTCAATGCATGTGTGGTGCTAAGGAAAATATGCACAAAGCTGAACAAGACATGCGTTTAATTCGTTTTTTGATGGGCCTGAATAAAGTATATACAACTGTGCGAGGTAGCATTCTTATGTTAAGTCCCTTGCCTTCTATGGCGCAAGCATTCTCTTTACTAGTTCAAGAAGAAAAACAGAGAGAAGTTAAACCAAGCAATTATGTCATGATAGACTTTTCCTCTTTGAATGTCAATGTTCCAAGGAACAATTTCAGAAATAACCAACAATATGCAGATTCTACTTCTTTCAATATTGACACTTCGAGAAACAACAATTTTAGAACCAATTACTCTCCCAATATTCCCAGACCTCGTCCTTTTTGTGACTATTGCAAGCGCCCAGGTCATACTAAAGAAAAGTGTTATAAACTACACGAATTTCCCCAGGGGTCCAATTCCAATCCAAATCCTAGATTTCATAGGGGAAAGAGAACTGTGGCTAATGTACATGGTGCACTTGAAGATAACTCTAACAAACAAGAGGAAATAGAGTCAATAGAAGGAAACTGTAAATCCAATGTCAATTTGACCAAAGAACAGTATGGACAACTGGTTTCTCTGCTGCAGCATTTTCATCCTGGAAATAATAAAGAGACTTCCAGCATTTCTAATAGTGCAGTGAACTTTGCAGGTAAGCTGGCTTGTTCTGCTTCTGTTCTTTCAATTGATTATAGCTTATTATCATGTAAATGTTTTGCATCAAGTAGTGACATATGGATCCTAGACTCAGGAGCTTCAAACCATATGACTTTCAATAAATCCCTCTTGTCTAACACTATAATTCTGCCATATCCCTTACTAATTAACTTACCAAATGGTTATCGAGTAAAAGTGACTGAAATTGGGACTGTTACACTTACACCTAAGATCATCTTGCATAAAGTCTTTTTTGTTCCTTCTTTTAAATACAATCTGATCTCTATTCATTGTTTAACTTCTCAGCTCAAAAGTTTAGTAGCCTTCTCTGATTCTTTATGTCTTCTACAGGCCCCTTCAATGAAGAGGCCTCTGGAGATTGGTAAGGTCGAGGATGGGTTATATCTCCTTTGCTAAAGCTGTCTGAGACATTCTTGTTCTGTTACTTCTACTGCCAATTGTTCTTTTCCATCTCATGCTTTACCTGCCCATTGTCATTCATCTGTAAATGTACCTACATGCAATAAAATTCAGAATTTAACTCTGTCTTCTTTGACTTCTAATAGCATTGATACAAATTTGTTGTGGCACAGTAGGCTGGGGCACGTACCTTTTGTTAAAATGAGGAGTATCTCTACAATACCAGTCCAATTTTCACCCAAACAACCATTTCTTTGTCAAATATGTCCTATGGCAAGCCAAACTAAATTACCCTTTCCTCAAAGAACTAGTACAACTACCCAAGCTTTTGAGCTTCTTCACATGGATCTATGGGGACCCTATCATGTGACAACCCACAATAATTTCAAATATTTTCTCACCCTAGTAGATAACTATACTAGGGCCACTTGGACTTATCTCCTAAGTTGTAAAAGCAATGCTTTACAAACTTATAAAAGCATTTGTATCTCTCATTGAGACTCAATTCAAAACCAAGCTCAAGATTGTAAGGTCAGATAATGGCCTAGAGTTTACTAGCAATGAAGCAAATCAGTTTTTCTAATCCAAAGGCATAATACATCAGAAAACATGTCCTTACACACCCCAACAAAATGGTGTGGTAGAAAGAAAGCACAAATATCTTCTTGAAACTGCTAGAGCCCTCTTATTTCAATCCAAACTACCTTTACAATACTGGGGTGAATGTCTCCTAACTGCCACATACATCATTAATAGACTTCCCACAACCTATATGAAAAACAAATGTCCTTATGAGCTGTTATTTCACAAAAAGCCCACTTACTCACATTTTAAGAGTTTTGGATGTCTATGTTTCCCTACAAATTCCCATCCTCATAAGGACAAATTTGAACCAAGATCAACTCCTCATGTTTTTGTAGGATACCCTTATGAGACAAAAGGTTACAAAGTTCTCAGCCTAACTACCAAGAAAATTCAGACTTCCAGAAATGTAATTTTTCATGAAAATGTTTTTCCTTTTAATACCTTATCTAATAATTTTGATGTTTTTCCTTCTGTTTCTATTTTTGATATTCTTCCTTCTATTTCTACTTCTGATGTCTTTCCTGTTGCTTCTACTCCTGATAATTTTTGTTTTGTTCCTACTTCTACATCCACTCCTAATGTTTTGCATGATGATCAAAGGCATATAAGTGTTACTCCTAATGTTTTGTCACATAATAACTCTCCAACTTTTAATTCATCTCATTCTTCTTCTCCCCCATCTTCACCTATTTCTAATCAACCTCCTGTTACAACTGATTTAGGCATTAGGAAATCAACTAGACAACATAGTTTACCTACCCATTTGAAAGACTACATTTGTTCTATTCCAAACTTAAAACCTTCTGCCCACAGTTCTGATTCTAATACTGCACCATTTTCTCTTGATGCTCTATTCACATGTAACAATTATGTTTCTCTTAATTCGTTGGTCCATGATAGTCAACTACTTATGCAAAATGTTAGTCATGATAATGAGTCATCTTCATATGAAGAGGCAACTTTAAATCCAGCATGGCAAGCAGCCATGACTCTTGAATTTGAGGCCCTACATGCTAACAATACTTGGAGTTTGGTTCCCATGCCACAAGGTAAAAGGGCTATTGGTTGTAAATGGGTATATAAAGTCAAACATAAAGCTGATGGAAGCATTGAAAGATTTAAAGCCAGATTAGTTGTAAAAGGCTACACTCAACAAGCAGGTGTTGATTACACAGAAACATTTTCCCCAGTTGTGAAAATGACCACTGTTAGAGCACTAATAGCTACAGCAATAAAGAAGAATTGGGATATTTTTCAACTAGATGTGAACAATTCTTTCCTCCATGGTGATCTTCATGAGGAAGTTTATATGGAATTACCACCTGGACTAGTAGTTGACACTCCTGGACATGTATGTAAGATGAACAAATCCCTTTATGGTCTCAAACAAGCTAGCAGGCAGTGGTATGCAAAACTAACTGATGCTTTATATTCCAAGGGTTATGTTCACTCTCTAAATGATTATTCCCTCTTCTACAAAAAGTCATCTTCTTCTGTCATATTTGTTGTTGTCTATGTAGATGATGTTATTGTAACTGAGACATATTTACAGGAAATTAGTCAACTAAAAATCTTCTTGAATGATCAGTTCAAGATCAAAGATCTGCGGATACTACACTATTTCTTAGGCATGGAAGTCCTATATACACCTGCTGCAGTAATTGTTTCACAAAGGAAATTTGCAACAGACTTACTCAAGGAGTATAACTGTCTTAGTGGCAACAATCCTTCTTCACCATTGGATCCTAATGTCAAACTTAAAGCAAAGGAAGGTCTAGCTCTTAGTGATCCTACATCATACAGAAAACTAGTTGGAAAACTAAATTTTCTGACTAATACAAGGTTAGACATTGCTTATGGTGTACAACATTTGAGTCAGTTTATGAATGATCCAAGGGAGCCACATTTACATGGAGCTTTCCATCTTCTTAAATATCTCAAAAATGATCCTACACTTGGGCTTTTCTTCTCCAATGATTCTGATTGCACAATCAGGGGGTATTATGATTCTGATTGGGCTGCATGCCCTGATTCTAGGAGATCAGTTAGTGGTTATCTTGTTCTGTTAGGGACTAGTCCAATAAGCTGGAAATTCAGGAAACTATTTCCCTTTCTTCAGCTGAGGCAGAATACAGATCTCTGAGGAAACTGGTAGGAGAATTAACTTGGTTATGCAGACTACTTGATGAACTTACAGTTCCTTTTCAAAAACCTGTTACTGTGTTTTGTGATAGCTAGTCTGCTTTACATATTGCCAAAAATCCTATTTTTCATGAGAGAACAAAGCATATTGAGGTTGATTGTCATTTTGTTCGAGACAAGCTACAAGAAGGCCTAATATCTTTACATCACATTGGCACTACAGATCAACTGGCTGACCTGCTCACCAAAGCTCTCACTAGTATTAAACATTCTTCTGTTTTGGGCAAGTTGTTAGTGAAGACCTCACTTCCAACTTGAGGGGGGGTGTTGAGATATGTATTTTATGTATTTTTTGTAATTGTTTAGTGTATAGTGGTTAGTGGGTCCCACTATTGTAATGTAAATATATTTTTATATTTCTGTATTTTTGACAGTTAATTCAATTCAATACACAATAGAATTTTTCTATCAACATTTCTCTCTCTACGAAGCTTCTAGCTTCTCTGCCATTAGAGCTCTTAGCTCAAGCTCAATTCTCTGTCAATTCTCAATTCATCAGTCCAAATACATGAAATGCTAGACGTTTGGACATTGATTGGAGTTGAAAAAGGAAAAGAGAACATGAAATATAATATTGATGTTCCAAGATAGTATTTGGAGGTTAACTCTAATCTCCCTCCGAAAATAAATTAATATAAGTTAATATAAAGATTGAGTGTAATTAAATATATTGTCATTCACGCGTCGGCAAGACGCTAGTAAATAATCGCCATGCTTCAATTAATTAGCTTCTTAGAACAGCCATGTTCCTTGCTACGTACCGACGCCAATCGCATGCTTCATTTGTCTCATATGTTTGTATGAGTAAATATGAGAATTAGAGAAAATATTAGGTAAGTAATTCCTAATTTGCTCTAAAGATAATACCGATAAGGAATACAGAGAGTGGATGACGACTCCAACTACCTTGAGATAGAAACCTAGAATTTAATTTCAATTTTTTGGGAGGTTGTAATTGACAAAAAAGATCCAAAATAAGCTAAAAGATTACTTAAGTACAAACAGGTAGAATTGGCGTTGTTTAATCGTCCATTTACAAATTCTATTGATTATTCTAATAGTTTTTCTTTATAATAATTGTGGTTCGGGCTAGCTTGAGCGCATCTTAATTAATTTCGTGGAGTATCTTGTTATCTTCCATCAACACAAGCAGTAGCGAAGCTAAGAAATTCCTCATGAGTATTCAAACTTGAAAAAGTAAAAAAAAAAGTCCTCGACAAAGAGTATTAAGTATAAGTTATATACCTCTAAACATCATATTTTACCTATATACGCAAAGTAAAATTTCGACGAACATGTAGCCTCGCCTCTAAGGATAAAAGGAAAATCCGGTTCACTAAGCTCCTGCTATGTGCAAGGACCGGGGAAGGACCAGACCACAACGATCTATTGTACGTAGCCTTACCTATATTTCTCAAGAGGTTGTTTCTATGACTCGAACCCGTGACTTACTGCAACAGCCCCCCAAGCACAAATATCACATAACTCTATCTACTAAGACTTATACATATAAAAAGAAATCAACCTTTGCTAGGATTCAAATTTGAGACCTCGTAATTCTTAACCTATTTCATTTACCATATATGATTTCCTTTTAATTAAAGTTTGAGTAATAGAAGACGAAAGGTAAAACAAGTTTTCATAAAGCACGAATGACAAAAGGAAATATTCCTAATAAGGATTAAATCTCTTTTAATTTCTTAGGTTTTATTATGTACTGTTTAGAGGCATGCAAAAGAAGTTATAGTATAAGTGAACAACATTGTTAATCCTTAAATTGGATAACAATTAAATTTGTATGCAGTTTTAAGGATATGTGGATTGATTCAACACAATTAATCAAGGATTAAATAAACGAGTGAAAGATAAAATAAACGATCAAACCACTTGTAATATTATGGCATGGCCCAAACCTAGGTTGAACATTAAATTTGTCCTCTATTCGACCCTTGGTTCGAGCCCAACTGTGAATGAGGAACATAACGATTAAATAAGAAATTTTCAGAAGCTAAAAAGAAGAAAACGAATTTGTATTGCTTTGACTTACGTGTTACAATATGTGTCACAAAATAAAAATGCCGCCTTTATATAGTAGGATAGTTCCATACCTAGTACAAGTCTAAAAAAAGGTAAAAATCTTTCTTTCTCGTTAATTACTGAACCGTAACCGACATCGAATGAGATCTGCACCTGATATCCGGTTAGATACGAATATCACGACCCTCTATCAGTCGTGTGAAACAGTTTACCATGTTCCCCGAGGTCATAAAACTCGTTTCGGTTCGAGGATCATCGCTTTATCATTCCATATGATCAACACATCGTTCTTCTTTCATGTATCTCGATATGAAGGGCTACCAGCCTTAATTTCAATCTCATGCTTCCATTCCCTTCTTCCTTTTTATTCTCCGAAAAATCGGGGTATGCATTATCCCCGATTTTACCTATAAAGAGATAACCCCTTATTTGCTGGAGAGTAGGTTTGCTGAAACGATGGGAAATGATAGATGAACCCCGGTTCTTTCCTTCGTATCTTACAATAGAGATTACAGGTAAAACAATACGTCCCATCAGTTGCGCCGTTCTGACTTCGGACATGTGTCAGTCACCAGCTGGTAGACTTCGAACACGAAACATCGTTCATTGATAGTCTTTCCCCTATAAAAGCTTCAATCTTTTTCCATTTCTCGATTCCAGATTTTACCCTCGAACTCTCTAACAACTTTTAACTTCTCCAAATCTTCATATATTGTTCTTTGATCCTTCATATCTTCATCTTCAATCCTCATATATTTTCTTTGAACCTCCAGCCCAGACCTTCATACCATTTGCAATCCTTTATATATTTCTTCAAACCTCATATTCTTCTTCAGACCTTCATATTTCCCAGATTACAATGGCAAAAACCTCCAAGTCAGTGCCTCAGTAAGTTGTTGTTTCATCTTCCCACCTAGCCACAAATGTCGAGGTGGCCGTTCTCGAAGTGGTTCAGAAGCCCCTCATGAAGATCTTCATACCAAGGGATTAGTTTATCAGGAATGCCTTAAAATGTCGAGAAGGCCTCTAGACAACAAGACCGAGGCGAGAAAGCATGGAGATATTTATGTTCCGTTACTGAATAAACCTTACCCATAGTTTGAGTAGACTGTAAATGGGAGGGTAAGGACGTGATATTCCTCTGACCCGATGACGATATTACTACTCATGCAAATGAGTATTTGAGTGTTTATACTTACCCCTTCACGCTCGCCTCGATGGACCCCAGGACCCTATAGTCATTTCTTTTTGCAAAAAGGTATGAGATGTGCTTTGGTAAGATCTACTCATTATTTTGAAGGATCATGATCCTATTATGCCTTTTCGTGAACAATACCGAAGCCCCTCGGCTCACTTTTGACCATCTACTCCATCTATACAGTCCCCGAATCTTTCAAGGGAGATTGATTAAGCTCGTTCGCTGAGGTATCAAGGCTCCTTTCTCAAGCATTGACGGGCACTAAGACCAAGGCCAATAGGGGGGTTCGTTCGGGTGAAAATCGAAGACGCGATCCCTCATGAATTTCTGTCGTTCCCTAAAGAGTGGAACGCATCTCGTAAGTATTATCTTTATTGAGTATTCATTTCTTTTTATTCCCTCTCTCATTGCATATGTTCGTTGTCGTGTAGCGATTACCCAAGTTCCTAGTTATATTCCCTGGTTCAAGGAATGGATCGAGGGAATCTGCAGCAGATATCGTACTATGAGCACACATGGTGCAAGCTCTTGTGAGGTTCTTTCCAGAGTAATCACTTCCCCGTTTTTAGCTCACTCAGTGCTAACTCTTTCTCCTTTCTCACAGGTTTTCCAAATACCACTGAGCTCAAGCCGTTGGACGAGGACGAGGATTCGGCCTTGCTTACCGAACCCTCCATTTCAAGGCTGATCGGGGCTAACACGAAGGAGGATAATAAAAGAAAGTCCTCGGGTTCCGAAATGCCGATGCGAAGAATAAGAAACAGACCATCTGGGTCTGGAAGCCTAAAAAAACACCAAGTCAAGGGTATCAGATGCTAATTCTTTCTATCGCGTCAGAGATGAACCCGAAGACGAATACCTTTTTTTTGCTCTGGGGTAGACCCTTAATGAGGGGGGAGTAGGCGACGACTGAGAAAGAGGACCTGAGGTCGATCTCCCTCTAACTCGGGACCAGAGGGAGAGACGAAGATTGAAACCCCGCAGGAAGTTGCTCTTGTCCCGAAAGGGTCACTCGGTGTTATAGATATCATAGAGACACCCTCCTATACCGAGTCCATGCTTGAAGATTCCCAAGCGAGAAAAAAGAAGCCAAGTGAAGTGGCGATGGGCCAAATGTCTCCTTTAACACATTCTTCAATGGCATGGATATGGCCGCATTGGAGGATTTTTCTGGACTTGGTCACCTGGAGGTCTCGAAGAAAGATGTGCCATCGGGAGTGGGTGGGCCGAGTTCAAGCCCAAAACTAGTGAAGCAATTCCCTACTCCGAGCAAGGACCCCGAGCGTAAAAGAAAGTTCTTTTTTACAATCTTAGAGGATGCATGGGTCCTATTTGCTCTGGTGGGTGTAGACAGCTACCTCAGATGCCTAGTAACCTAGGAGGACCAGTCAAAGATGAACAAGGTGGCACGTCAAGCCTCTTTAACAAGGCACAACAGACATTGAACCGGGTAAGGCGTCATCCCTTTGTACCCTTTTGTGAATCTCACTTTGGTTTTTGATGTCTTCCATTTACTTAATTATTTTTCAGGCTTCAGTGCTTTACTATGAAAGCTTTCTTTGGTACTTCTTGGAGATTAACCAGTTCGAGTTCAAGCTCAAAGATCATGTACAAAAGAAGGACATGTACATGGCTTTTGGTGAGCAACAAGACGAGACCCACAAAGACCTTCTGATTCTCTAAGCTGAGCTGGAAAAATCTCAGAAGGAGGCCTTGACCCTAAAGCGGGAAAACGCTGACCTGGTTGAGAAGGTAAAGATCTTTGAGGCTAAAAATGAACAGCTAGTCGTGGTTACTAACAACACAACTTTGCAGGTCCATGAGAATATAGACATGATCGACCATTTTCGGACTGAGATGGATAAGGTCAAGGCCACGACCAAAGTGTGGAAGGGAAAAATGGATATGCTGGCTTTGGAAAAAGAAGCTACGAAAGCGGAGGTATCATCAATTTAGAACTAACTCCGAGTGGCGAAGGACAAAGCCGATAAGTGGTCTCGGTTAAATGATGATCTCCAAGCACAACTGAGCTCGCCCGTTACGGAAAGTGATGCTCCCGGACAGGAATATACCACATTGAGGTCTATATGGATGCAAACTCTACCGATGATGAGGAAATGATGGCCCAGTATAAGGCTGATGTGGAGGTATCCAAGACTCTCTTAAAGATGAACACTGAGTACATAAAGCGGCTATCCCGGAGAGAGACCCTCGAAGAGATCCACACCCAGGTTTTGTTCTATAGGCTGAGATTGAAGAAGCTAGTAGGCTTGAGGATGCAACAAATGACCTCTACAACCCTCAGGGTCCCGAAGGCTCCAAGGGTTCGGAGTGCTCCGATGGTTCTAGCTACGAGTCGGGCCCCGATAAAGACTAGGCTAGAAGCCTTAGTATTTTTTCAGTTTTTCCTTATGTGTCTTTTTTTTGTTTATTTTGAGGCCGTTCTATCTGGCCTTTGTAAATATATTTTGGAGTATATAATATTTTCCTCTTTCTGGCAATACCGTATCTTTATTTTTCCAGCATCTACTTGAAAATTCTATTTGCTTATTGTTTTTGATGCCTCAGAACAATCAGATGAAGTTTTTGATGCCTTATATATTCGGCACCGCCTAATGGGTTTGGTGCCTCCAGGATTTGGTAGCCCAGGTTATTCGAATTTTCATGAGGCAACAGTCTCCTAGTAGGGGTAGACCTGGACTTGACTGTCCCCAAGCATGGGTAGTCCGTGGGTTTTAGGAAACACGATTCAAGAAGCAAAATGCGCAGTAAGGGAAGTAGAAATTTCTTTCATTGTTTAATGTGCAAGGTACATGATCGAGGCGCATAAAACTTGTGTCGTGGCTAAAGAGGACTATGTGGGCATGGTTCATATGACCGTTTGATCCTTACAATGAATTCTACCCACTGTCACACCTCCTTTTGGCGCGCCCGCTACCCGGGGGTAGAAGCGCAAGGGAGTTTTTCCAATTTAAGTGACAATGTTCGAAACGGGATTATTTTATTTATTTTTAGAGTCGCCACTTGGAATAAATTATGGTGTCCCAAGTCACCGATTTATTTAAATCCCGAATCGAGGAAATTTTTCGACTTTCCAAATGAAGTCTGCGAACCAGAAATTCTAAGTAAGGAATTCTGTTGACCCGAGGGAAGGTGTTAGGCACCCCCGGATCCCGTGGTTCTAGCACGGTCGCTTCAATTATTATAAATGGCTAAAAATTCCTAATTTTATACATGTTCACATCATAATGCAATTTAAACCTATTAACCGCTTTTATCTAATTTTAAGAATAATCGCAACGTTATTAAAACACGTCTCGAATCACGTCACATAAATTATACCCGTGATTTTGACATATTTTAACATCGTTGAGATATGAATTTAAATCATATCAATATGCACCCGGTTTTAGAAATTTAGTAAGGCTCGTTTTATTCAAGGATATCCTAAAGTGGTTGTGATTGTCTAGTTGGTTTATTTCTAACAAAAATTAAAGTCCTAATTAATTAATATGCGTAAGAAGGTACCAAATTTGCATTTAACAAAATAGAGCGAAACTACCTTACTACTAGTTCGACCTATACATCCCTGTCTCTAACTATTGGATCATTAACATTTTTAAGAGATTGAGGGTTAAACTAGCAGGAAAATAAAATGGTCAGAATGCTATGATTATGGCTAATGCTTACAACCCATGTTTTAACCATATTCAAATATAATTTATCTTTTAACACTTTCCTATTCCCTCCAACTGGTATAATATTTCCCTAAATTATTGATTAACATGAAATTTGATGTTCGAAATTTGTCAAAACATAATCTATCAATCACAATAATCTAACAGTTACATTCCTGGCTAATTTAACAGTCCATCGGGCTCATTTTTTAACTACAAGGCTCAATTATCAACATGTTTCAATATAAACTAATATTAAAAAAAAATCTCTCACACAACTCCATTTTTTCATCCCATTACTACGGATTAACAGGGAATTATAGTCCATATACACATAAGGATTAAGACTTCAAATAACCATCTTATGTATTAAAGCTAAACAAAAAAAATAGAAAAATCCCAAAAAATGACTTCAAGTAGTATTTTTTTGAACAACATTTCATCATGTATTTCCTCAACTCAACTCAGTTGCATCGATTCTTCAAAATTATATGAAATCAGAAGGTGTACCTGGAGATTGAATTACAACAAGAGGAAAGAGAGGTGAGTCGGCAGCAGTAGACAGCGACTAACAGACTAATACCAAACAGCCCAGCAGTGGCAGATCCAACAGAATTTCGACAGAAAAACAGTAACCCAAAGACAACCAATAATCTCAAAGATGATTTTGAAATCAAAACAAGAATCCAGAGAAAACCACAGAGAGAGCAAAGCAGAACAAATTTCAGTGAAGAAACTAGAGGTAAAACTTCCTTTGCTCTCTGTTTTTCTTTTGGTCGGTATTCTGCCAATGAGTATCAATATGTGTTTTCCAGATTTTCAAAAAAAAATCTGGAAACTCTCACTCTGTCTGTGTGTATCTATATGTTTTCCAGTGAATATCTCTATGAATGTGAGTATGCCTTCTCTCTGTATATCTATGTATCTCTCTTTGTGTGTATATTTCTAAAGAAAAACTACTCTGCTAGTTTTTGTATATTTGAAGCAGTGTGAATATTTTCCAGAGAGAGTTTCTGTGTGTGTGTGTATACTGCCAGTGAGTCTATCTATGAGTGTTCTTGTTCTGAGAGTGTGTGTATCCTTTTATAGCCTAGAGATCCAAAGCAAAAGCCCTTCCTTTTTTAGTTTCAGATCTGTCCAGCCTATGTTCTTTTACCTTTTCTTCACTTTTCAATTGTATAAGTATGGCTTTTTTAATTAAAAACTCTAAAAGGCAGAAATTAATGGCATAACCTGCTGTCCAGCAGGTTCCATTAGTCATTCCATGTGCATTGCACTCTTTGAAACTTGGTTGTTAGTTTCAATTCTGAAACTTATCAGAATTACAACTAATTTCTCCTTAAAATCCTATTAGAGTTACAACTATATCTTCCTTAAAGTCCCATTGGAAATACAAGCTATATCCAATCCATACTTCCTAAGCTTAATCAACAGAATCATACGACTAAACAGAACAGTTTGATTCAAAGCAAAACAAAGCAATGCCTGAGGTTTCACACAAACATTTCTACGAGATTAGACAAGCATTCAACTAAACACAACATGTATCATTGATAGCAAATAAAAATTGATAAAACAGTGATTCCAAGGCTTAAACGGGCAAATTCCAATTCACTACCCCATTGTTCTAAACACATTCTCATACAAGTAAATGAGGATACTTCAAAAACAATGAAATGTCAGCTATAACAGACAACAATAGCTGACTCAATACACAAAACAAACAATAAACAGAGAAAGCTCAATTCAAGCAAAACCAACACTGCCCGAGGTTTTTTTTTAAAACACAACAACTTTGCGAATTCAAGCGACGACATTCGTTAAGTTGAATCATAACATATACGATTGATAACAAATCAATCGCGAAGGCAGTGATTTCAAAACTCTCGGCCAAAGCAGTCAAAAATGAAGAATTAGACATTCGACGAATCTATCGAATCGAATTCCTATTTTATAGCAACATCATTCATAGCAATCAATCAGAAACAACAAATCGACCAAATAAAACGGTCCCAAATAGATGAAGAAAAACAGAGAATTGGTGAAATCACAACAAAAATCAATAACAAACGAAAAACTACTAAAGCGACGAGTATAATTAAACTAAATTGACGAGAAAAAGTAAACAAAAACAGAAAAGGAAAAGAAATACCTTCGAAACAGAGAAATTGGGCTCGGCCGACTTGGGGATTGTTCATTCGAGGTCGAATAAACCTTAATCGAGGTGTTCTCAACCGAGAACAACTCGAATAAAGTCCATTGGACCTCAAAATTTCGATCAATTTTGGCCTAATTCGTCCTTTTAGATTTTAGGGTTCTTGAGAGGGTATTTGGGGCTCGACCTCTTCCGGTCAGATTCGAGCCAAACCAAACTTGGTTTAGTTATGAGGCAGGTCAGAGAGGCATGGGGTATCAATTTGGGGTCGATTGGTGTAGGTTGAGTTTTGGCTCGAAGCTTCAATCGCCGATTCGAGAAGCTAGAGATGGATTTGAGGTAAGGGGTTTGTGGATTTGGGTTTGGGGTGTGGCGGGGGTTCCGTGGTGTTAATTTGGGCGTTATCGGCGTCGTTGCCGCCGGCTTTTCAGACGAGGAGGCGAGGGGCGGCGTTTAGGGTTTATGGGGTCGTTTGGATTCTGAAGGAGCCGATGTGTTTGGGTGAATGGGGAGTTTACAGGGGTTTGGGTGTTTTGGGGTTCAAAAATGAACGAATTAATCCCAACCGTTGGATCAAATGAATCCAACGGTTGAGATCACATGGGCTAAATTAAATGGGGTTGTTTTGGGAAAGGGTAACGGGTAAGGGAGTTTAGGCTGGGGCGTTTGGGCCTTATGAATTAAATCGATTTTCGGCCCAAATTTGATTTCCCCTCTCTTTTATTTAATTCTCATTATTTCCTCAATTGAAAAAGAATTAAAACTCTAAATTTCATAAAAATAAAAAAAATCAAATTATCTCATAAAAAATACTAAATTAGTCATACTAACAATTTACACACATAATTATTAAATATAAAATCACACAATTAGTATTTAAACATTAAAATGCAAAAATACACATTTTGTTATTTTTTTTCATTTTCGTAAACAAACTTAATTGCTCTAAATTGTAAACATGAATTTTATATACACATGCAATGTATTTTTTTTATTTTTATATTAATTTAAACAAATATAATCACGTATATACAAATGCAAACAAATACAAAAAATAACACAAAAATTCACAAAAATACACACCATAAAAATAGACAATTTTTGTTTTGATTTTGTGGGAGTAATTCATGTTAGGCAAAAATCACGTGCTCACAACTGCCCCTCTTTGCGAGGAAACCACGAAGAGTTTTCGTGCAAAGATAAATGAGCAAATACGAGCGATTTTTGCCCGCTTGAATACTCCGTGGGAAGCATTTTGAAAGAGTTTGACCGAGCCTTTGCTTCGGAGGCCTCCTACATATCCCTGGGCTAAACAGGAATCAGGTCAATGTAGTTCGGGAAGTTTTGGTAGCTGGGACTACCGTGGACTGACACTTTGTTGTTACTGTTGCTATCGTTGCTGCATGTTGCTGCTTACTGCTTACTGATCTCCTTATTACACCAAAAGAAATTAAAGTTGAACTAGCTATGCTATCAAACTACGAGTTACAAGATTCCTATCTATGATTCTCTTGAAAACTTGATCTTGAATCTTAGCCTGATTTGCTGTAGACCTCGATCTGAATCTTGATGCTCCACAAGCCGTACGTGCTTGTTTATTTCTGTAACATTGAGTGAAACGGAGTCGGCGGAGCTTGTTACTTCAATATCTTTTGAGCAATCCGCGCCTTTGTTTACTCCAACGTTTGAACTCTTTTCTTTTGGTTCTTTTCTTCTTTTCTTCATTCCGGATTGATGTTCCATTTGTAGGTTATCTCGATCCTTGCGTCCCGAGGTCAAACCTATTTAGACAACAAAACAAACAAACGAACGAAATTTTTCTGCCCCAGTTTTGCTAGGAAAATTTCGTGAGTTAGTTGTGACACAGAAAGCGATTAAAAAGACTCTTTGGTCTTGGGTAAGAAAATCACAATTTCACAAATAAACGTTCCACGGCTTTCTGGCCGGGATTTTGTAGAAAGGTTTCACGGCTTTCTGGCCGGAATTCAAACAATATCTAACGGTTTTTTGGCCGTCAGATCCTCGGTTTTTTGGCCGGGGTAAAAGTAAATGGCTCCGCAGTTTTCTGACTGGGAGATCCTCGGTTTTCCGACCGGGATAAAAGTTTCACGGCTTTCTGGCCGGAATTCAAACAATATCTAACGGTTTTTTTGGCCGTCAGATCCTCGGTTTTTTGGCCGGGGTAAAAGTAAATGGCTCCGCAGTTTTCTGACTGGGAGATCCTCGGTTTTCTGACCGGGATAAAAGTTTCACGGCTTTCCGGCCGGAATTCAAACAATATCTAACGGTTTTTTGGCCGTCAGATCCTCGGTTTTTTGGCCGGGGTAAAAGTAAATGGCTCCGCAGTTTTCTGACCTGGGAGATCCTCGGTTTTCTGACCGGGATAAAAGTTTCACGGCTTTCTGGCCGGAATTCAAACAATATCTAACGGTTTTTGGCCGTCGGATCCTCGGTTTTTTGGCCGGGGTAAAAGTAAATGGCTCCACAGTTTTCTGACTGGGAGATCCTCGGTTTTCTGACCGGGATAAAAGTTTCACGGCTTTCTGGCCGGAATTCAAACAATATCTAACGGTTTTTGGCCGTCGGATCCTCGGTTTTTTGGCCGGGGTAAAAGTAAATGGCTCCGCAGTTTTCTGACTGGGAGATCCTCGGTTTTCTGACCGGGATAAAAGTTTCACGGCTTTCCGGCCGGAATTCAAACAATATCTAACGGTTTTTGGCCGTCGGATCCTCGGTTTTTTGGCCGGGGTAAAAGTAAATGGCTCCGCAGTTTTCTGACTGGGAGATCCTCGGTTTTCTGACCGGGGAAAAATGTTTCAATTCGAACAATATCTAACGGTTTTTCGGCCGTCAGATCCTCGGTTTTTTGGCCGGGGTAAAAGTAAATGGCTCCGCAGTTTTTTGACTGGGGAGATCCTCGGTTTTCTGACCGGGGATAAAAGTTTCACGGCTTTCTGGCCGGAAAGACCCTCGGTTTTTCTGACCGGGGTCCAAACAGATATTGGACTGATATGATTTGATTCTCTTTTTCAGAGTTTTTATTTTCTTTTCTTTTATTCTCTTTTTTTTTGGCCTTCTTTTAGGCGTTCTTTTTAACCATCAACAAATGCATAAGATAAATCTCTAAAAAGAAACTTACCTTTTTATGTGTTTTCCTTGTTCCAAAGCCATTTCAAAGCTTGCGTATTTCACTTCTTCGAGTTGTACCTTCTTCTTGCACAATTAAACAGACCTGCTTTCAACAAAGAACATTTTATCAGTTGAAAAGTGGTTGGCTTTGCGGCCTTGGTTATCTTCATTGCTTGATCGTTTCCCCATTTCCATTGAGAAGTTTGCTACCAATTGTCTTTGGGGTGACTTCCTTTCGAACCGACCGGGTTCATTCCCGGAATTCCATGGGGATTTTCCGTGTGGGTTCCATCCTTCTGCCTTATTCTGTCTCTTCTAAGACCTTAGCCTTTGATTTCCGTTTCCTTTCTAAAACTCTTTTCCTTTGGAAACAATCGATCATTACGATCCAATCGTGGATTGTAACAATACACCACTGAGGCTGTTTTTCTTTTCTTCTTTACCAGGCGGAGTCCTGTAAAACTGGTCCCGTCACCTTCCTTTGTAATATTTTCAGAATTAAAATTAAACCGAAAGGGATTCAAAGAAGAAGAATGAATCAAAGAATGGAAAAACGTATCAAAGATAGAGGAGTCCCTTTCGAGGGAGAAAAGAAGGACTTATCTGAGGTATACGCTGACTTTAACCAACATGACATGCTCCTCGGACTAGATGCTTGATCGTCACAAAACTCCCATTTTCTTATGAACCAAAACGGGTCTATATTTCCGAGCTAAGGAGCCGTGCCAGGACCTCTCGTGGTGAAACAAACTTTTCGGTTGATAGCGCCCTTTTGCGGGTTTTCGCCATTCGACCTCTCTCATTTCTCTTCTTACCATCGCCAGATAGCACTCTTTGTGAGTTTTTACCAATAGGCTCTCTCATTTTGTATTTCTCTATTTCCATCGTCTTATGGTGCCCGAAGGTTTTCACCAATAAGACTCTCTCATTTTATTTCTTTTCATTCCAGGAACCTCGGATCGCAACAATGATGTTTTCACAACTTCCAACCGATCTTGAAGGACTTGTACTCGGTTTGGGTAACAAGAATTGTAGACAAAATTACAACTTTGGAATCGTCTGGACGGATCTTAAACCGAATCAACAATATCATCTGCCCCAGTTTCATTTTTTGGGGAAACTGGGATTTTTGGTTTGGTGTGACTGAACCTCAGGGAGAGGTTGCCTACGTATCCTTTCGGAATCAAGTCAGAACGTAGTTCAGGAAATTTTGTTTCGTTTTGTTTTTGTTTGGTTTTTGGGTTTTTTTTTTATTTTTTATTTGGATTCCAAAGAGGGTAGCCAAAGAAAAGTAACCGGCTCAAAGGGTTTACAAAAAGGGTTGGTAGTGTTTGGGTAGCGGGAATAAAAGCCTTCAATCATTTCGACTTGTGAGGACCTCATTGAAGCAAGTTCGGACATAATACCTTTTCACAGCATCCGCATTCACAACCGTTTCAGGATCTTTTCCTTCCATGTCTCCCAAGTATAATGCTCCTCTTGGCGGTATCTTCCTGATGATGTATGGTCCTTTCCAATTAGGAGCGAATTTTCCTTTCGCTTCCTCATGATGTGGAAGAATGCGTCTTAAAACCAACCTGACCTACTTCGAAATTTCTCGGTCGTACTTTCTTGTTGTAAGCGCGAGCCATTCTTTGTTGGTACAGCTGTCCATGACAGACCGCAGCCATCCGCTTTTCATCGATCAAAGTTAATTGTTCCAAACGAGTCTTAACCCACTCGCTATCTTCAATCTCTCGCTTCAACAATTGTACGAAGTGAAGGAATTTCTACCTCTGCCGGTATCATAGCTTCGAGTTCCATAGACTAGCAGGTATGGAGTTGCTCCCACCGATGTGCGTACGGTAGTACGGTATCCCAAGAAAGCGAACGGTAATTGTTCATGCCATTGTCTAGAACTTTGGATTGTCTTTCTCAAAATCTTCTTAATGTTTTTGTTTGCTGCTTCCACGGCACCATTGGCTTTGGGCCGATAAAGGGTGGAGTTCCTATGCGTTATTTTGAATTGCTCGCATATTTCTTCCATCAAATGACTGTTCAAATTCGCAGCATTGTCCGTGATGATAGTTGCGGGTATACCAAAACGACAGATAAGATTTGAGTGTACAAAATCCACCACCGCTTTCTTGGTGACTGATTTGAGAGTGACGGCTCCGACCCATTTTGTGAAGTAATCGATAGCCACCAATATGAATCGGTGTCCATTTGAAGCTTTCGGCTCAAAATGGCCGATGACATCCATTCCCCAAGCGACAAATGGCCACGGTGCTGACATAGGATGCAACTCGGTTGGAGGTGCATGAATCAGATCTCCATGTACCTGGCATTGATGACATTTTCGGACAAAACCGAAACAATCTTTCTCCATGGTCATCCAATAATAACCTGCTCGAAGGATTTTCTTGGCTAAGACATACCCATTCATATGAGGCCCGCATACTCCTGCATGTACTTCGTGCATGATTCTTCCCGCTTCTTCGGCATCAACACATCTTAAAAGGTTAAGATCCGGGGTTCTTTTATACATGACCTCGCCGCTCAAAAAGAAACCACCTGCATGTCGCCTAATGGTCCTCTTTTGATCTCCAGTAGCATGTTCTGGGTATTCTTGCGTTTTCAAAAATCTCCTGATATCGTAATACCATGGCTTGACGCTCGGTCCTTCTTCGATTGCATTGCAATAACCGTGGCTTTCCCTAATTTGAATTTCCAAGGGATTGACATGGGCGTTGCCCGGATAAGGTATCATTGAAGCTAAAGTGGCAAGTGCGTCAGCTAGTTCATTGTGACATCGTGGGATATACCTGAATTCTATCGATGCAAATCGCTTGCCAAGAATATTCACGTGATGTCGGTAAGGGAGGAGTTTAACGTCCCGAGTTTCCCATTCACCTTGAGATTGTTTGATAATTAGATCCGAATCTCCCATGATCAACAAATCTTCGACGCCCTGATCAATTGCCATGTTCATGCCCATGATACAAGCTTCATACTCAGCCGTATTGTTCGTGCAGAAGAAACGGAGCCTAGCCGTGGCCGGATAATGCTGACCAGCAGGAGAGATCAAGATTGCCCCAATCCCTACACCTTTAGCGTTTACCGCCCCATCGAAAAACATTTTCCAAGCATGACCGTCTTCCGAAACAACTTCTGTCGTATTTACCTCTTCATCAGGAAAGTAGGTATTCAATGGTTGATACTCTTCGTCAATCGGGTTCTCGGCCAAATGGTCTGCCAATGCTTGGGCCTTCATTGTCGTGCGAGTGACATAGACTATGTCAAACTCAGTGAGCAGGATTTGCCACTTTGCCAATCTTCCGGTGGGCATCGGTTTCTGGAATATGTACTTCAAAGGATCCAACCGAGTAATGAGGTGAGTCGTATGGGCTTGGAGGTAGTGTCTCAATTTCCGAGCGACCCAAGTTAAAGCACAACACGTTCTTTCCAGCAAAGTGTACTTGACCTCATAACTGGTGAATTTCTTGCTCAGGTAGTAAATCGCCTGCTATTTCTTCTCCGTCGCATCACGTTGTCCGAGAACACAACCAAAAGAGTTTTCCAAGACTGTTAAATACAAGAAAAGAGGTCTCCCTGGCTCTGGCGGGACTAAGACCGGAGGGTTTGACAAATATTCTTTGATCTTGTCAAAAGCTTCTTGGCATTCAGTTGTCCATTTGATTGCAGCGTCTTTCTTCAACAACTTGAATATGGGTTCACATGTGGAAGTCAACTCAGCGATGAACCTACTGATGTAGTTCAGTCGGCCTAGAAGACTCATTACATCTTTCTTTGTTCTGGGGGAGGTAAATCCCGGATGGATTTTATCTTTGTGGGATCTAATTCAATACCTCTTCTACTGACTATGAAACCCAAAAGTTTACCTGACGGGACTCCAAAAGCGCATTTGGCCGGATTCGGTTTCAAATCGTACTTCCGCAACCTCTCAAAGAATTTCCTCAAGTCTCGCACATGATCGCCTTGAGTTCTGGATTTGATGATCACATCGTCCACGTACACCTCTATTTCCTGATGCATCATGTCGTGGAAAATGGCAGTCATAGCTCTCATGTACGTTGCTCCCGCATTTTTCAAGCCGAATGGCATGACTCTGTAACAGTAAGTCCCCCAAGGTGTGGTAAAAACAGTCTTCTCGGCATCCTCTTCATCCATCAGTACTTGATGATATCCCGCATAACAATCCACAAACGACTGTATCTCATGTTTGGCACAGTTATCAACAAGGATGTGGATGTTCGGTAAAGGAAAGTTATCTTTAGGACTCGCTTTATTCAAATCTCGGTAGTCAACACATACTCGAGTTTTTCCGTCCTTCTTTGGCACGGGCACAACATTAGCCAACCACGTGGTGTATTGTACCACTCGAATTACCCCCGTTTTCAACTGCTTAGTGATTTCTTCTTTGATTTTATCACTGATGTCAGTCTTGAACTTTCTTTGCTTCTGTTGCACTGGGCGACAGTCAGGGTGGATTGGTAATTTGTGCACCACTAGATCAGCTCCTAATCCTGGCATATCATCGTAAGACCAAGCAAACACGTCTTTAAATTCAAACAAGAGTTGGATTATTGCATCTCGTGTTTTCTCATCTGTGTGGATGCTTATCTTGGTCTCTCGGACCTCTTCATCGGTTCCCAAATTAACCGGTTCGGTGTCATTCAAGTTTGGCTTAGGTTTATTCTCGAAATGTTCCAATTCTCGATTTATTTCCCTAAAAGCCTCGTCTTCATCGTATTCCGGTTCTTGGTTCATTATTTCCAGATTAGGTGGCGTGTTCGGATTTGAGCATGAGTTCCGCAAGCATGTCATGTTATTTAAAGCCGCATTATTAGGATTGAAAAGGAAGAATAAATAACAAAATTAGAAAGAGTGCAAAAGTAAGGAAATATTTATTTTATTTTCTTGGAATTTTCTGAAAACAAACAAAATTACATTGGGGAAACAAAAAAATACAAGAAAACAAAGAAAAACATCCAAGCTACATCCCGAAGTAACTTGTGATGAAGGAAAAACGACAGGACAAATCTACCAGAACTCCTGCCTGATTGGGAAGGGTGTGGCTTTCCAATTTTGCAATTTAGCTTCAAGGCCCACATACAGCACCTCGGCGGTGCTTGTTCCTTCTCCCGATTGGACCATATTAACATCATAGAGCATTTGCCTCATGGCCCCGCATATTTCTTCAATTTCCTCTGCTGTAAAGACCTCGTCTTCTTCTTCTTCACTGTACCTTGGTCGGACAAAAGTTTGGTACAGATGTGGCAATGGTTGCGGCAGAACCCATCCTTTCTCCTTTCTCTTGTTGGCCCATTTTTCATCTTCAGGGGTTGGGCGAAAGCCCACTCCGAAAAACTTTTCAGCTACAGGTAAAGTTATCAGCTTCGGCACTCCTTGTAAGGACTTTCCCAAACCTTTTCCTGGCTGGAGGCCATGTTTAATCATTTCTTTTGCCACCATAATGGAGGCATTAGACAAAAAAGGTTGGGGGAGAGGGTTCCCTTCTTCGTGTTGATCCGCCAACACAATCTCGAAAGCTTGATAGACAATGTTTTCGCTTCCCGCTTCCGCTTCCAAGCAAGGGATGGATGGATCTCGATAAATTGATTGCTCATCTTCCCCGTGGACCACGATCTCTTGTCCCTTGTGCTCAAATTTCAACATCCGATGGAGGGTAGAGGGCACAGCTCCGGCCGCATGAATCCATGGTCTCCCTAGGAGAAAATTGTAAGAAGTGTCCATATCTAAAACTTGGAATGTCACTTCGAAGTCCACCGGGCCGATGGTCATAATTACATCAATCTCTCCGACCAGTATCTCTTTTCACACCGTCAAAAGCTCGCACACATATATTGTTAGGCCGAATCCTTTCAGCTCCGATTCCTATGCGGCCTAAAGTGGAAAGCGGGCATATGTCTACCCCGAACCCCCATCAACCATGACCCTCTTCATATAGTAGCCTTCGCTTTTGACGGTCAAATGCAAAGCTTTGTTGTGGGCGGCACCCTCCAAAGGCAAATCAGCTTTACTGAAGGAAATCTGATTGATCGCGAAGAATCTTTCTGTCATTCTTTCAAGTTGTTCGGATGAAGTCTCAATAGGCACGTATGCCTCATTCAAAGCTTTTAGCAAAACCTTTTGATGTTCAGTAGACTTCATTAGAAGGGACAACATCGACACCTGCTCCGGGCATTTACGCAATTGGTCTATCACCTCATAATCAGGCATTTGCATCTTTTGAAAAAAGACCTCTGCCTCTTCCGCACTTACAGGTTTCTTTGACGGGAAACGCCTTTGTGTGGCGTTATTTACCTCCTGTGTGTTTAAGTATTTCTGCCCTAGGACGCTCTCAGATGAATTTCCCGCAATCTCTTTCCCTTTGCGCGTAACAAGTGTACGTTGGTAGCTCCAGGGTACTGCGGACGGATCGGTCATTGGTTTTTGTTGCACGCGTGCAATAACCACAAGTTCATCTAGTTTTCGGGCCACATAAGTTCCCTTTGGTACATACATTGATGCTTCTCTCTTTAAGTGGAACTTCTTGGGGGCACCTATGGACAATGGCTTTTCCACTCTACCTCGTGGGAGGTAAAGGACTCCACTCTTTTGAGACGATGCTTTCAATTCAATCGTCTTTTCAGATCTGGTTTCAAGAACTCCAACCTTTTTTCCCATTTTCTCTTGTTTCGGGGGAGCCTCAGGCCGCTTCTCTATATTGGCGATGGCGATTATCGCTTTCAAAGCTGGGTCAAATTCTTTGTCGTCACAAATCATTCCAATCAACGGCCCGTTGTTTGTGGGCTGGTAATGGGTTGTTTGTCACATTTGGGATGTCTTCATCTGCGAAGACGATCCTCCCCTTGATTGATCAATTCTTGCACTGCCTTCTTTAACGTCCAACATTGTCAGTACTGTGTCCTTCAACACCTGAATGATATGCACAGTATATCCCCCTCCGGTAGGCAGGAGAGTCTGGATTCTGCCTGTTCTGCGGAACAGGCTGCAATAGGTTTTCTTGCCTGAGTTTTGGGAAAAGAATGGAATACGGCTCCCCAATCGGTGTAAAGCTCATTTTGGGTGGCTCACGGTGTCGGGTGTTATTCGGCCGTGGATTATACTGGTTTGGGTAAGGAGGTTGGCTTCTCTGGAATGGAGGTGGATTTCTGTTGGCTGGTGGCTGCGGCCGTGCCAAAGGTTGAATGTTCATGACTGCGTAGGGTGGAGGCGGAGGAGCATAAGCCATGCTGTGATGTGGATAGTAATGCTGGGGGGCCCTGTCGGAGAATACCTGCCTTGAGGTTCGATATCTCCTGTCTTCTACTGCTGCCATGGCAGTTTCCTCCTTCTTCTTGCTTCGGGGCATCCCTCCAAATCCGCCTTGAATGGCTTGGGAAGTTGCCCGAATGGCCGCTTGACTCAAAATTCGCCCTGTTTTCAAGCCATTTTCTACCATTTCTCCGATTTTGATTGCTTCGGCGAAAGGTTTTCCCATCGCCGACATCATATTTTGAAAGTAGTCCGGCTCTTGAGCTTGGAGAAAAGTCGTGACCATTTCAATGTCGTCCATGGGGGTTTTACCCTAGATGCTTGCTCTCGCCATTTGATGGCGTACTCTCTGAAGCTTTCCGAGGGCTTCTTCTTTAAGTTCGATAGAGAATTCCTGTCTGGCGCAATATCGATGTTGTATTGGAACTGTTTCACAAAATCTCTGGCCAGATCGTCCCAGATGTGCCATCGAGATATGTCTTGATCCATATACCATTCGGATGCTATTCCGACCAGACTTTCTCCGAAGTACGCCATCAACAATTCTTCCCTGCCGCCGGCACCCCTCAATTGATTGCAGTATTTCTTCAAATGAGCAATGGGGTCGCCATGTCCGTCGTACTTTTCGAACTTTGGTGTCTTAAAACCTGATGGCAAATGGACGTGCGGGAAAATGCACAGATCGGCGTAAGATACACTCTTCTGTCCACTCAGACCTTGCATGTTCTTCAAGCTTTGTTCCAAACTCCTCATTCTTTTTGCCATCTCATCCTGCTTGGGGGTCTTTGGATTTTGGCTCGGTAGAAACTCATATCGAGGCGGCTGAGAATATGTATTGGCTGCAACCTGGGTATGGTCCCGTGTAAGCGGTGGTGCTGGGAATGTAAAGGATGAGGAGTCGAAGAAAGGAGCATGTGCGGTGGGGTGCGTTGTGATTGGAACTGGCAACTCAACCGACGTTCTTGCGGATGTATCATGTGGTGTCACCCGAGGATGGGATGTGGAGGGTGATTCAGAGAGGTTTGTAGCATTGGAATACCCGAACAGAGTAGGCGGGTAATTGATGGGGGTATTTGAAATACCGCTTGACCTGAGAAGAATTTCAGGGAACCCAGGGACCAGACTCGGGGGCTCTTTCCCGTTGTTCCAATCGTCCAACATCTCGAGCATGCGGCAACGCAACATTCTATTCTCTTCCAAAGCTGCCGACTCAGTAGCCGGGATGGTTGCCAATGAGCTTTCCTCTGAAACGGGGATGGTTGCTAAAGGCATTTCTGAAGACATGTCGGCACCCTTTTTGATCTAGTGAAATAGGAATGAGTACTCTCAGGCTGCCGAACTTTTCCTTTGGACCTTGTGAAGTACGAATGTGGTGCCACATTACCGCAAAGTCAACCACTTTTACTAAAACCTGGATTTTGGCAAACAAACGGTTAGTCTGAAACAACATAACAGATAAGTAATCTCACGTTGGGTGTGATGCACTTATACAGGTGATAATGTTGCTACATGTATTCGCTTGCGATGCGTCATTCCGGTTTGCATTTTCTTTCGCTTTCATCCCTCGTCGATCTTCTTTTTCTCTTGACTTCTTTCCCCCCCCCCTTTTTTTATTTTTATTATTTTTATTTTTATTTTTATTTTTATTTTTATTTATTTATTTTTAGTGATGGTCGAATCTTATGTGGATTGCCTACGTATCATGTCCCCGCATGAATCAGACCGGGCGTAGTTCGGAAACAATAGACATAAGATGAAATGTTCATGAATTTTATTTCAACAAACTTCAAACTTGAAACACTTGCAAAATGACAACAATGGAGAAAAACTTGTAAAAGGACAAACAGACTCTAAAACAAAAGACTCTCCTAAGCATGTTCCAACGCCTCGAATCTCTGCGCCCGGGGGGCGTTGTTTGGCCTTGCTGCAGTTCTTGGGGTGAGATCTTTCTGTATACTTTCCAATTCTGCCATGACTTGGTGGACACATTCCATGATTGAAGAAAAGAGGGCAGGCCGAGGTACTCGTTCGCAGTTCAAACACCTCATAGTAATGTAGTGCCCGATCTCATTGATCCTGGTTCTGATCATGTCTTTTTCTCTGAGCAGCTGCCCTATGTGCCCGTTCTTTGCCCCTAATACTTGAGAGTTGCCGGAGACATGGTCCAAGAGCCTATCTATTTGTCTTTCCATCCGTGCCATCAAGTTGTGACAACGGTCTCTATCTGCTTTAGCATCCTGGACTTGCCTGAGAGTTCGCTCTTTAAGAGTGGCATTTGCTTTTCTCAAATCAACGATGATCGCATCATAGTCTTTCTCTACTTGTTGTAGACGGAGTGCTTCTTGGTGGGCCGCTCTCTTCCATTTTGTTCGGACCGCAACCAAAGCCGCTTTTGCCTTCTCCAAGTCTTCTTGGTGTTCAAAGGCTTTCCTTTCCAAATCGTTTATCAGCATCTGATCCCTCCGACTCCTCCTTGACCTTTCTGCGGCCGATTGCATCTCTTGAATTTGGGTTTGGAGTGCTTCTCTTTCCTGCTCCCAACCGGCCCTTTCCCGATCGAAGTCAGCCTGTTGTATGTCCATGGCTGCTTCCAGGATTCCTTTGTCTTCTTTTAAAGTGTTGATGCAAGATTGGAAATTTTGTGTTGTCTCATGCTCAGCCTCTCTAACTCTGGCTTCTATTTCTCTCTCCCAATCGACAACATACTTCACTGACCTTTCTGACCTTTGCTCTGGTATGGGTTGGTTGTGGAACCATTCAAGATAAGCGAGACTCACTTCTCCCCGTTCCCGATCGGCAACCATCTCGTTGATGTCGGAGAGTCGACTACCGAACCATACCTTCTGTGCATAAGTCTCCCTCGGGGTCTCTTCTGTCACAAATTCCCATACAAATGATCGCATATCCTCAATTGGGGCCCTTTTCTCTTCTCTTCCCAACTGCCGCATGACACGTAGCGGGGCATATGGTTGGAAACCCCCTGAAACCCATTAGTATGTAGAATGGGCGGTATGTCGACATATGCATGATTTTGGCGGAAGGGAACCAATAATAATTCCAGGTAAGTTGATCTGCTCTCAAAGAGTTGAGAAGTTCTTGCCAAGTCCTCAAGTCTTCCGGAAGGTTACAACGGGCGGCTCTGTTTGTATGACAGCGAATATAATTCAGCCAATCCGCTTTGAAGTTTATCACAATCGGGTGATGATAGAGATGTTCTATAAACCACATTTGTAATAAGATATTGCAGCCTTCAAAATAATCTTGTCCTTCTTGGCACCGAGATAAGGCCCGGAAGATGTCTCCTAGTATCATCGGAAGAACAGTGTGTTCCTCGTTGCTCTGTAGATATGAGACCACTGCAGCTAAACGGATTCTGATGCGTCCGCCACGTTCGGGAAAAACCATGGTTCCCAAAAAGCGATCATAAAAGCATAGATTCTTAAATCTCCCCAGGCGTCATAATTTAGCTGGTTAACAAATTCAACGTTTGAGAATTTCTCAAACCCTTCCTTATCACCAAATCTGTCGTAGAGATAATCTAGTGGCACCCAACCGTTCTCCAGACAAACGAGGGGAACCCGCCGGAGACATAGCTTTTTCAAGAAGTTATTCACACCCATCTGCCTAGGAGCTGCAGGTCTCATCTTGTGCAAATCTCTTCCGAGCCCCGTGAGTCCGCCCAATTCTTCCAAAGTGGGTGTCATTTCGCAATCCCGGAATCTGAACACATTGCTTGTTGAGTCCCAAAAACTCACTAAAGCCCTGATCACATTTTTATCCGGTTTTATCATCATGATGTCCGGAAGAAACTTGAGGTGCTTGTGAACTTGATTTCTTTCCCAAGCTGAAAAACTAGTCCACCATTTACGGAGCCGATCTGGGGTTTTGTCCTGGACCATGAACATAGGTGGAATTTCGTCTCTCACCCTTTTCTGGCCGATTCATTGCGAGGAAGTCATGCTGATCCTAGAAAAGATAGAAAATGGATTTAAGCTCTTTTTTTTTTTTTTCAAAATTTTTTATTATGTATATAAAAAACGAATCTTGTTAATACGGCCTTTCAGCACTTGAAGAAGATTTGAAGGTTGTATAACAGGATACCAGTGTGATGTCTATATTCCGTTTTGCGAAATTAGTCCTCCGGCGCCCCTTTTGAGGCGTTTGGCTATTTTTGCAAAATTTCCTAACTCTCGACTAAGAACAAAAATCCTAATTCTAATATTTTTTATTATTGTTTTTTTCTTAAAAAAATCAGTATTAGTTGAGCCCGATATGGGTTGCCTACGTATCTCATTTTTGGTGAGAATCAAACTTGCGTAGTTCGAAAATAAAAGAACTAAATCATTTTAAGAAAATAAACTATTTTTAAACAGCATTTCTAAAACAAATTATTTTCAAAGGAACTAAAAAAATTTATTTGGAAATTTATTTTCAAAGAAACTAAACTATTTTTGTAAAATTAAGAAAATTTATTTGGAATTTTTTTTTTTTTGCATTTTTCAGAATTTATTTTTAAAGAACTAACTATTTTCGTAAAATTAAGAAAATTTATTTTGGAATTTTTTTTTTTTTTTTGCATTTTTTTTAGAATTTATTTTCAAAGAACTAACTATTTTCATAAGAAAATTTAATTCGGATTTTTTTTTTTTGCATTTTTTTTAGAAATTATTTTAAAGAACTAACTATTTTCGTAAAATTAAGAAAATTTATTTGGAATTTTTGCATTTTTTTTTTCAGAATTTATTTTTTAAAGAACTAACTATTTTCGTAAAATTATTTTGACTATATACCCTGACGTTTTCCACTTCTTCCCTTTTTAACAAACCGGTCGGCATGTCAGATCGAAACAAATAAATGCACACAAAAAGATGCAACAAGTTGGTCTTTTTTTTTTGTTTCAGGTACACCTGTCCTAGACAGGCCCAACCCCTGTGTTGAGCCTCCTAAGTCAAATATGCACATGATGCAAATAAACGTTCCTATCGGGGATCCGGCATAAGGTTTTGTTATTCTAAGTCATCGTCCTGTTGGAAAAAGTGTCTAGACTGGCTTTAACTCGAGCGGACAACTCGAGCCGAAGAGTGTCGGTGCACCGGTAGCATGGCTTTCCGGCTTAATTGACAAAACTCTCCGCCTAAACATGTGTGACTACAAAATCCTTCACCGGGATGCCAAGCACCACAGCTATCTTGAGAAAAACGGGCTATGTCCAGCAAATGCCCGGTATTGTATTTCAGAAGACTCAGAAAAGAGAAAAAATGGGTATCGGCACAATTTATATACAGCTCACGAAATATCAAAGCGGTAAAGCAACATTTAGCATATAAAATATAAACATGTAATAAAATCAGATAATAAATAAGCCAAATAAAATAATTATTCAAAGCTCGAATTCTTAAACCCCGAACCAGTAGTTCTGGGTTTGTGTCCCCAGCAGAGTCGCCAGAGCTGTCACACCTCCTTTTGGCGCGCCCGCTACCCGGGGGTAGAAGCGCAAGGGAGTTTTTCCAATTTAAGTGACAATGTTCGAAACGGGATTATTTTATTTATTTTTAGAGTCGCCACTTGGAATAAATTATGGTGTCCCAAGTCACCGATTTATTTAAATCCCGAATCGAGGAAATTTTTCGACTTTCCAAATGAAGTCTGCGAACCAGAAATTCTAAGTAAGGAATTCTGTTGACCCGAGGGAAGGTGTTAGGCACCCCCGGATCCCGTGGTTCTAGCACGGTCGCTTCAATTATTATAAATGGCTAAAAATTCCTAATTTTATACATGTTCACATCATAATGCAATTTAAACCTATTAACCGCTTTTATCTAATTTTAAGAATAATCGCAACGTTATTAAAACACGTCTCGAATCACGTCACATAAATTATACCCGTGATTTTGACATATTTTAACATCGTTGAGATATGAATTTAAATCACATCAATATGCACCCGGTTTTAGAAATTTAGTAAGGCTCGTTTTATTCAAGGATATCCTAAAGTGGTTGTGATTGTCTAGTTGGTTTATTTCTAACAAAAATTAAAGTCCTAATTAATTAATATGCGTAAGAAGGTACCAAATTTGCATTTAACAAAATAGAGCGAAACTACCTTACTACTAGTTCGACCTATACATCCCTGTCTCTAACTATTGGATCATTAACATTTTTAAGAGATTGAGGGTTAAACTAGCAGGAAAATAAAATGGTCAGAATGCTATGATTATGGCTAATGCTTACAACCCAGGTTTTAACCATATTCAAATATAATTATCTTTTAACACTTTCCTATTCCCTCAAACTGGTATAATATTTCCCTAAATTATTGATTAACATGAAATTTGATGTTCGAAATTTGTCAAAACATAATCTATCAATTACAATAATCTAACAGTTACATTCCTGGCTAATTTAACAGTCCATCGGGCTCATTTTTTAACTACAAGGCTCAATTATCAACATGTTTCAATATAAACTAATATTAAAAAAAAATCTCTCACACAACTCCATTTTTTCATCCCATTACTACGGATTAACAGGGAATTATAGTCCATATACACATAAGGATTAAGACTTCAAATAACCATCTTATGTATTAAAGCTAAACAAAAAAAAAATAGAAAAATCCCAAAAAATGACTTCAAGTAGTATTTTTTTGAACAACATTTCATCATGTATTTCCTCAACTCAACTCAGTTGCATCGATTCTTCAAAATTATATGAAATCAGAAGGTGTACCTGGAGATTGAATTACAACAAGAGGAAAGAGAGGTGAGCCGGCAGGAGTAGACAGCGACTAACAGACTAATACCAAACAGCCCAGCAGTGGCAGATCCAACAGAATTTCGACAGAAAAACAGTAACCCAAAGACAACCAATAATCTCAAAGATGATTTTGAAATCAAAACAAGAATCCAGAGAAAACCACAGAGAGAGCAAAGCAGAACAAATTTCAGTGAAGGAACTAGAGGTAAAACTTCCTTTGCTCTCTGTTTTTCTTTTGGTCGGTATTCTGCCAATGAGTATCAATATGTGTTTTCCAGATTTTCAAAAAAAAATCTGGAAACTCTCACTCTGTTTGTGTGTATCTATATGTTTCCAGTGAATATCTCTATGAATGTGAGTATGCCTTCTCTCTGTATATCTATGTATCTCTCTTTGTGTGTATATTTCTAAAGAAAAACTACTCTGCTAGTTTTTGTATATTTGAAGCAGTGTGAATATTTTCCAGAGAGAGTTTCTGTGTGTGTGTGTATACTGCCAGTGAGTCTATCTGTGAGTGTTCTTGTTCTGAGAGTGTGTGTATCCTTTTATAGCCTAGAGATCCAAAGCAAAAGCCCTTCCTTTTTCAGTTTCAGATCTGTCCAGCCTATGTTCTTTTACCTTTTCTTCACTTTTCAGTTGTATAAGTATGACTTTTTTAATTAAAAACTCTAAAAGGTAGAAATTAATGGCATAACCTGCTGTCCAGCAGGTTCCATTAGTCATTCCATGTGCATTGCACTCTTTGAAACTTGGTTGTTAGTTTCAATTCTGAAACTTATCAAAATTACAACTAATTTCTCCTTAAAATCCTATTAGAGTTACAGCTATATCTTTCTTAAAGTCCCATTGGAAATACAGCTATATCCAATCCATATTTCCTAAGCTTAATCAACAGAATCATACGACTAAACAGAACAGTTCGATTCAAAGCAAAACAAAGCAATGCCTGAGGTTTCACACAACCATTTCTACGAGATTAGACAAGCATTCAACTAAACACAACATGTATCATTGATAGCAAATAAAAATTGATAAAACAGTGATTCCAAGGCTTAAACGGGCAAATTCCAATTCACTGCCCCATTGTTCTAAACACATTCTCATACAAGTAAATGAGGATACTTCAAAAACAATGAAATATCAGCTATAACAGACAACAATAGCTGACTCAATACACAAAACAAACAATAAACAGAGAAAGCTCAATTCAAGCAAAACCAACACTGCCCGAGGTTTTTTTTTAAAACACAACAACTTTGCGAATTCAAGCGACGACATTCGTTAAGTCGAATCATAACATATACGATTGATAACAAATCAATCGTGAAGGCAGTGATTTCAAAACTCTCGGCCAAAGCAGTCAAAAATGAAGAATTAGACATTCGACGAATCTATCGAATCGAATTCCTATTTTATAGCAACATCATTCATAGCAATCAATCAGAAACAACAAATCGACCAAATAAAACGGTCCCAAATAGATGAAGAAAAACAGAGAATTGGTGAAATCACAACAAAAATCAATAACAAACGAAAAACTACTAAAGCGACGAGTATAATTAAACTAAATTGACGAGTAAAAGTAAACAAAAAGAGAAAAGGAAAAGAAATACCTTCGAAACAGAGAAATTGGGCTCGGCCGACTTGGGGCTTGTTCATTCGAGGTCGAATAAACCTTAATCGAGGTGTTCTCAACCGAGAACAACTCGAATAAAGTCCATTGGACCTCAAAATTTCGATCAATTTTGGCCTAATTCGTCCTTTTAGATTTTAGGGTTCTTAAGAGGGTATTTGGGGCTCGACCTCTTTCGGTCAGATTCGAGCCAAACCAAACTTGGTTTAGTTATGAGGCAGGTCAGAGAGGCATGGGGTATCAATTTGGGGTCGATTGGTGTAGGTTGAGTTTTGGCTCGAAGCTTCAATCGCCGATTCGAGAAGCTAGAGATGGATTTGAGGTAAGGGGTTTGTGGATTTGGGTTTGGGGTGTGGCGGGGGTTCCGTGGTGTTAATTTGGGCGTTATCGGCGTCGTTGCCGCCGGCTTTTCAGACGAGGAGGCGAGGGGCGGCGTTTAGGGTTTATGGGGTCGTTTGGATTCTGAAGGAGCCGATGTGTTTGGGTGAATGGGGAGTTTACAGGGGTTTGGGTGTTTTGGGGTTCAAAAATGAACGAATTAATCCCAACCGTTGGATCAAATGAATCCAACGGTTGAGATCACATGGGCTAAATTAAATGGGGTTGTTTTGGGAAAGGGTAACGGGTAAGGGAGTTTGGGCTGGGGCGTTTGGGCCTTATGAATTAAATCGATTTTCGGCCCAAATTTGATTTCCCCTCTCTTTTATTTAATTCTCATTATTTCCTCAATTGAAAAAGAATTAAAACTCTAAATTTCATAAAAATAAAAAAAATCAAATTATCTCATAAAAAATACTAAATTAGTCATACTAACAATTTACACACATAATTATTAAATATAAAATCACACAATTAGGTATTTAAACATTAAAATGCAAAAATACACATTTTGTTATTTTTTTCATTTTCGTAAACAAACTTAATTGCTCTAAATTGTAAACATGAATTTTATATACACATGCAATGTATTTTTTTTATTTTTATATTAATTTAAACAAATATAATCACGTATATACAAATGCAAACAAATACAAAAAATAACACAAAAATTCACAAAAATACACACCATAAAAATAGACAATTTTTGTTTTGATTTTGTGGGAGTAATTCATGTTAGGCAAAAATCACGTGCTCACACCCACCAAGCCTTAGCTTTTAGCATATAAATTTTTTTCCCTGGCTAAAGATCTTAACCCGAGGGTAATGGCCCCCCAATATTCGAGGTCAAAATCGTAAGGGCTCGAATACTGTTCATTTGATGCATATGACCATCAGTTACGGTTTAAAGCCAGTCTTTAAATCTAAGGTAGCATATTTATTATTGCCTCGTTAAAAGCTTGCTGAAAATCCACTTTGGGACAAAACTGATTTAAGGGAAAAAGAGTACAACACATGTTTTCAAACAAAGCCACATCCGTCCTTGGCTGACTTCCTGCATACGTTAGTCCAATTTATAACCTAATTAAAAAGTATTTAAGTTCTTACCATAGTAGTAGTACCACTTTAAGTGTGTCACGTTCTAGTTGTTTGGTAGTTGTACATCGTTTCCCCCTTCGAGTTTATATGAGCCTTTGCCGGTTATACGACAACCCAATATGGTCCTTCCCAATTTCGGCTCAGTTTCCCTTCATTCGAATTCTTGGTGTGCAATGTTACCTTTCTCAACACCAAGTCCCTGACTTGAAAGTGTTGGAGGCTGGATCTTCGATTATAATACCTTTCTATTCACTACTTCTGGGCGGCCAACCGGACCAGGGCGGCCTCCTGCCTTTCATATAATAGTTCCAGGCTCGTGATCATTGCCTCGTCGTTTGGCTCTTCGATCACATACTGGGCATGAAGCTCACTTCTCCAATCTCGATTAGTATTAAGGATTTGGCTCCATAAACTAAAGAAAATGGGTTGGTCTCTATGCTTGATTTCAAAGTCGTACAGTATGACCACATGACTTCATCCATGATCTCCTTCCATTTCTCCTTCAAACCGGTCAAACTTTTTTCATGTTTGAAGTATAGTCTTATTCATTGATTCCGCATGCTGGTTCCTACTAGGATGATAAGGCGTCGATAGTATCTTTTTGATCTTGTGATCATCAAGAAACTTACTCACTTTGCTGCCAATGAATTATCTTCCATTGTTGCAAACAATCTTGGTCACTATCACAAATTAACATATTATGTGGTCCTTGAAGAAGTTAATGACTTCTTTATCTTGAAGCTTTTCGAATGCTTGGGCCTCAACCCATTTGAAAAAATAATCAGTCATGAATAATATGAATTGATCTTTATCGAGTGCCCATGGCAGGGGACCAACGATGTCCATTTGCCACTTCATAAATGGCCACGGGGATAGGACTGGGTGGAGAATTTATCTCGATTAATGGATCATCGCGACATGTATTTGGCACTTAGTGCATTTCCGTATGAAGTCATCTGCATCCTTCTCCATTTCGGTCAAGTAATAGCCGACCATAATAAGTTTCTGAACCAAGGACTCTACCTCTGAATGGTTACCACAAATGCCTTTGTGAACTTCTCTCAAGGCATATTCGGTCTTTCCCGGTCCTGATCATCTAGATATGTGGGCCAAAGAAGGTCCTCTTGAACAATGCCCCTTTGACCAAGCTAAATCTGGTAGCTTTGGTGCGCAGGGCTCTCGATTCTTTGGGATCCGAAGGCAATTTTCCAATCTTAGTAGTATATGTATTTGTTTCTCCATCCCAAGTTAAACTCATTGAGTTCACTTCGGCGTGGACTTCTTCTATCACCGAGTTCGTTAGCTGCACTACTACCCCCGAACAGGATTCATTATAATTGACCTACGACCTTGAGTTAGCCAGTGCGTAAGCCTCGCTGATTTGATCTTGGTGTAAATGCTGCAGGATTTATTCCCTGAATTGATGCAGGGTTACCTATAATTTGTCCAAGCACATTGGCATCCGTTCTTATTTTGCTTTGAACATTCCATTAACTTGATTTACCATGAGGAGGAAGTTGCACTTTGCTTCGATCACCTCGGCCCTAAGGCTTTTAGCCAATTCTAGACCTTCTTCCTCCCAGACTAAGACTTCACTTACCGACACCTCAGAAATTGCCAAGTAGAGGTACAACTGTTCATCTGCCTACGAAGTGTGCAGCATAGGTGGACTCGATAGGAGCCGTTTGAGTTCTTCCAAAGCTTACTGGCATTTTGGGGCCAAAAATTCTTCTTCTTCTTCAACATAGAGAAGAATCGACAGATTTTGTCCAAGTACCTCGAGATGAACTAGCCCAAGGCAACTATACGCCCGGACAGCCTTTGAACGACCATGACATTGTCTACTACAGTGATGTCCTCTATTGCCTTTATTTTGTCGGGATGATCTCGATTACCCGATTAGATACCATGAACTCGAGGAATTTTCCCGATCCGACCTTGAATACATACTTATTTGGGCTTAGCTTCATGTTGTATTTCTTTAATATGTTGAAGGTCTCCTACAAATATTTCAAATGGTCTCTACTCACAAAGACTTGACCAATATATTGTCAATATAAATGTCAATTGATTTTCCTATTTATTCTTCGAACATCCAATTTACTAGGCGTTGGTAGGTGGCACCAACATTCTTTAATCCAAATGACATTACATTATTACAGTAGGTGCCAAATTTAGTGATGAAAAAAGTCTTTCTTGATCATTCAGGTCTATCCAAATTTGATTGTACCTGGAGTAGGCGTCGAGAAAGCTAAGTATCTTATGCCCCACCATTACGTCACTTATTCGATCGATATTATTAAAAGGGAAAGAATCTTTAGGGCATGCTTTGTTCAAGTCTTTGTAATCTACACACATTCTTATCTTATTCCCCTCTTTAGGTACTACCACTACATTAGCTAACCAATTTGGGTATTTAACTTCTTGGATGGATCCTATTTTAAGAAGTTTGGATACCTCGTCCTTGATGAATGCATGTTTGACCTCGGACTGTGGCCTCCTCTTCTACTTGATCGGATGGAAATCAGGTCCAAACTCAGCTTATGAGTGGTTGCCTCTGGTGGTATCCGTATCATGTCAAGACCGGACCAAGAAAAATACTCTACATTAGCTATATGAAAATCAATAAGTCTTTTCCTGATATCTTGGGTTAACCCTGTGCCCAGACATACCTTTCGCTCTGGTAGGTGTTCAATTAATATGACTTGCTCCAACTCTTCAACCGTTGGTTTGGTGTTGTCAATATCACCAGGAGCTATGAATGACCTCAGGACGCCATAATCATCCTCCTCGTTTGTTCCTTGTTCCTCCGTTTCGGTCGGTGCCGGCATGAGTGATTGCTATTTAATTTCTTTTTTTTGGTCGGATGTAAGTTCCTTGATGTCAAAATTGCAAGTACCGGGATTACCTCGTCGATAGAGAATATCTATTTTGCGGCCAGCTGCTCTCCATAGATCGTTTTGACTTCTCTCGATGCAGGGAATTTCAACTCTTGGTGCAAGGTCGAGGGTACCACCCTAATGTTGTTAACCCATGGCCTCCCGAATAGAGCATTATACATCATATACCCTTCGATCACGTAGAACTTTGTCTCTTGGATCGTCTCAGCGGTATTGACTGGCAAGGTTATCTCCCTTTTAGTGGTTTCGCACGCCATGTTGAATCCATTCAACACCCGAACTACTGTCACGATTTGGTCCTGTAACCCCAATTGCTCTACGACCCTTGATCTGATGATGTTGGCCGAGATATCTAGATCAATCAACACACATTTGACTCGAGATTTATTGATAAGTACGAATATTACCAGCACATCATTATGAGGTTGCGCGATGCCTTCGGCATCCTCATCGCTGAACAAAATGGTTCCTTTTGGGATATAATCCCGGATGAATTTTTCCCTTATGATAGATACTTTAGTGCGCTTGATCATTAGTCCTTGGGGGACATCGAATCCTCCAAAGATCATGTTGATGACATGCTACGGATCCTGTTGTTCGACCTCGTTGTTGGAATCCATGTTCCATAAGTGGTTTTTGGCTCGTTTACTTAGAAATTCTCTGAGGTGCCCATTGTTGAACTCAATTGCTGGCAATCCTCGGTCTTGTGACCATGAGTGATGTGATACTTACACATTAAGTTATGATCTCTTTGGTAGGATTAGAGTGCAATGGTCGTGGAAACTTGGTCTCTTTGATGCGCTCGATGGCTGACACGATGCTGGAAGCATCAATGTTGAAGTTATACTCTAATAATACCGGTGCTTCCCTACCCCCGAGCGGCCTGTCAAAACCGTTCTTTCTCATAAGACCTCAGTTGCTGGGCCCAGACTCGTTTCCTCTTCAGCCTGTGTTGTATGGTTGGTACTAATCCCATACCAGTCTTGGCTCATGATCAACTACTCTCTTAGATCTATCATTGGCCCTGATGGGATAAACAGACCCAAAAAGAGCTTTGAGTTGGTCATCCTCGACCCTGATCTTTGATTGGTATCTGTTGTGGTCGTCGATCCAGGTCACCCCCAAGTACTCTACCAAATTTTGTTTTAGTTGTTGTGAGGCCAAGCAGTTCGGGGGGTTAAGCCCTTGAGAAAATGCCTGAACTGTCCAATCATCTGCAATCAGAGGCAGGTCCATTTGTTCCATCTAGAACCCTGACACGAACTCTCTGAGTATTGTTGTCTCTTTGTTTAACCTTGAAAAGGTCTGACTTTCTGGTCTCGGCGTTGATGGCCCGGCATGGGCTTTTGCAAAAGCATCAGCAAGTATAATACACGAATCAATAGAATTTGGGGATAAGTTGTGATACCATATCATTTATCCTTTGGAAAAAGTCTCTCCAAACTTCTTCAGTAACACCGACTCGATTTCATCGTCTTCCAAGTCGTTCACCTTGATTGCACATGTATAAGAGGCCACATGCTCGTTCAGATCTGTGGTTTCGTTATATTTGGGGATATAGGGCATACAAAACCTCTTGGGATCTGCTTCGATACCTCACTCGGAGGAAAATACTTCTGGATAAATTTCTTATAATTCGGTCACTTCAATATCGGGGTGCTTCCGATATTTGATCGATCCTCGAATTGTATGTTTCCACCTTCTTGTTATTAGCCTCAATTTTCTTCTCTCCTCACTCTACCCTTTTTGTTAATGCTTCAAGCATTTCCATTATCTTGGGATTGACCTCAAGCTCGACTTCACCTGGTTTCTTAGTAATTTGTTCATTTTTCGGGCGTTTTCCCGAGATTATTTGGGCTCGACCTTGCTGGGGGCGTGGCTTTGATTTTGTAGATGTGTTATTGCTGCATGTTGATCCTGCAACATTTTGAAGATTAGTCGTAGACTTACCCCCATCACCTTCACCTTCGGGCGCTTCTCGAGCTATTAGTCGGGGTTCTCCGCAGACGCTATTTTCGGGATCAGTTAGCAAATTGATGTCGATGGCCACCTATGAGTTAGCATCGACCGGATCGGCAACTGGGACACGGTTAGGATCATCAAGATGTGCCTCGTCACTCGGCACCAAGTTACTATTTTTGCCATGATTGCCAGACTCAGCGTCAGCGTTCAAGTGGGCAGACTAAGAATTCGACATATTTGAGCTGACTTAAAATTAAGACTTTAAAGAACAAGCATAAAATAAGGTGTGTTATGGAGATTCGTATCAAATCATAACTATTATCCTTAGCCCTATGGTAGGCACCAACTGTGTACCCTTAAATCGGATAATAATTAAATTTGTACACGATTTTAAGAATATATGGATTGATTCAACAGAAATAATTAAGAATATTAGATAAACAAGTTAAAGTCAAAATAAACGATTAGACCAGTTGTAATGTTATAGCCTAGCCCGAACCTATATTGAACAGTAACTTTGTCCTCGATTGGACCCTTGGTTCGAGCCTAGATGTGAATGAGGAACATAACGATTAAATAAGAACTTTTCTAGTAGCTAGAAAGCAGAAAATAAATTTGTATTGCTTTGATTTACGTGTTACAAAAGAAAAACTTTCTTTTTATATAGTATGAGAGTTTCATCCCCATTACAAGTTTAGAAAGGGTAAAATTCTTCCTTTCTCATTAATTATTGGTCTGTAACCGACATCGAGCGCCATCTGCGCCGTGATATCCGGTTAGATATGAATATCACGTCCCTCTATCCGTCGTGTGTAACCGTTTACCGTGTCTTCCGAGGTCGTAGAAGTCGTTCTGGGTCCGGGGAGTATCGCTATATCATGCCCGATGATGAACACATCATTCATCTTTCTTGGGTATGGATATGAAGGGCTCCTAGCCTCGATTTCAATCTCCTGCATCCATCCCTTCATCCGTTTTTTCACCGAGAATTGAGGTATGCATTATCCGCGATTTTACCCTATGCAAACATGTTTCTACGTAACCTTCTGTATTTTAATTTGCTTCCTTTAACTACTTTCGAATCCCACTTTCCCGCCCCATGAGGCTTAATCAAAGTCAAGCATAAGTTTAAAAATTAATAAAAACATTTTACTTAACAATGATAGGTCGGCTGAAGCCTTAATTAAACATGGAGGTTGGAACAGAAAGCAAGAAAAACGAAATGCTGCTTCCTAATTACCTACGGCAGCGCGTTTAAGTTTTCTTTGTAGAACCAACGTTTCCTAATTACAGTTGCGATTTGTGTTCGAACTCGTGTCCTAATTATAGCTAAACTAATATGTTTAATGATTTAGTAAGATCTATAGACTGAGGTGAACCTAGGATTTGGTAGTCGAAAGTCTTCATGACTATAAATTTATCAACGCTTATAAAGATTGGTATGGAAGGATATGTTAGCATCTGATTATTTTTTGACGACAATTGTAAGTACACATAGAGTTTTTTCCTAAGTTTTTGGGCATCGGTAACCCCTTTTCCTATGATGTCAGCCCGCCTCTGTCTAATAATGTAGTAGCCAATGAACCACAGTGGCATAGCCATAAATCCGTCAAAGGTATTCAAACTTTAAACAAATCAATAATTTTTTTGATGACGAAAAATATAAATTATATTTGAAAAAGAGTCTAATAGACCACATGGTACCGTCTTTGTTTACTTTTGCAACAAAAATGGGCAGATAACGTTGAACCTGTAAACAATACATCACTTTGAACACCCTGAACCACTGGACTATCTCATTCAATTATATTAAAGGTGTTCATAATATAATATATAATTTTATAAAATAGTATTTTAACATATGTACAGAATTTTATTTTCCAGCGTACACCATTCACATAATGTGGCTACGCCACTGAATTGAACCGCTTCTTTCACAAACATTTAGACAAAATCGAGCTCGAATGGAATTGAACAAGATTTGGCAAACAAATACAAAACCCAGCAGAGAAAATATATAATTGAAATGCAAAAGTATAGAAAGTCAAACAATAGAATATTCAACCTGGAGATTAGGCGTTATATTCGTTATAAATTAGTTTACTTTGATATTTGAGCTCAACTTTACGTCAACGTCACTTTCTACAATGGAAAAGTAAAGGTTTTCACATGGAAGGGTCCATCAATGGAGCGTGAGAGCCATGTGCTAACAGGCAATAACCTAAACTTGAAAATGCAGAGATAACAAAAACATTTAAAATGAGAGAGAAATTAAATTACATATAGAGAGAGCTATTCTCACGGATCTTGCCTGCCTTTTATGGTCCATACTATCTTTTATTTATAATAAAAATATTGTAAGCTATAGGTGACACGTACATTCTATATAAACCACTCAATTTTTGTGTTCTTAGCCAAATAGTAAGTTATAGATCCTGATAGGTAGTTCTAAAAATATTTCTAGCAGAATATCTTTTTTTTTTGTTTACGAGATCAATCATGGCAACTTATCATCAAAACAGAAAAGTATCTTCATTGGTTCGAACAATCACATCTCCTTTCAGAAAAGCTCGACGAACCTTGTTCAATCAACAATCACCTAGGGATAAGAAGTCTCAACAAGAAGGTATATACTGTATATTGTATCTGTCACCAAACGAATCTAGGATTTATAGTCAGTAGGTACGACATGAGTCTTGTATAAGCGTAAATAGACGTCATGTAATCATGAGGTTATGAGTTCGAGCCGTGGAAACAGTCTCTTACAGAAATGTAGGGTAAGACTGCGTACAATTGACCCTTGTGGTCCGACACTTCCTCGGACCCCGCACATAGCGGGAGCTTAATGCACCAGGCTGCTACTTTACGTACTTATGAATCTGACTTAAAAGCAATGAGTACATTTGAACTTGTTACTCATTCTAGATCCGCCTCTGCATGTATCGGTTGTCTTTCTGTCATTGTTTTTCGACTGATCATGGACTCTTATGTGGTTGCAGGATCGGAGAACCATATAATAAATTTGCAAGTTGAAGTAATGGCTTGTCCATACGAAGATGTTCAAGTGATGTGGTCAATTTTAGACAAATCGAAGTCCAGAAATTGAACCTTTGTTTTTTTGCATTAGTTTGTTTGGAGAATACTATATATTATATCAAGAATCAAGCCAATCTGTATATATACTTGATTGTTGTCTTGTTGATGTGGTGGCTATAATCTGACGCCCAAAAGCAAGATTTGGAAATTGTTATTGCCTCTAGTTTGGTAATTTTCCCCCACACAAAGAAGAAAAGAAAAAAGAAATAGACAGTTTGTTAGGTAGAGAAACAGTTGACAAATTGGTTGTATTCAAGTTCAGACTTGTTTTGATACCAATTTGTTTTTTCTTTCTTTCAGCTAATCCTCATGATTAATGGAATATCATGGAGAGATTTTACTGTATTGGATTTGCATTATTATCTAAAACCGTTTCAATTTTCACATTCAAGTGTTGTTTGATTCACACACTAATTATGCAAGAATTACTTATATTATATGATTAATAATGAAGGAATTATTATGTGATGATTAATAATGAAGAATCGCGAACACAAAGGATGGGCTGCAGTTTCAAAAAGATTAATAATGAAGTGATTATTATGCTGAAATTATTTTAAGAACATTATTATGGTTTTATAGTTTAATGTATGAATTGCTAATAGATATCTTATTTCATATTCTATTCCGCATAAAAAAATTAGATTCTATATAGATTCTCCTATAACTTAATGCGGATGTTATTTAATATTATCAACTAAATGATACATTATCTGTGCTATTTTTTTTAATACAACCAACCAAATGTTGCATTATGCAATGTTTACTTTTTCATATGCAATCAACCAAATATTGTATTTTTTTTTAATTTGAAACTTAATGCTGGAATTAAGTATATTAATAAAATAAAAAAGAATTCCTCATTTTATATACCTAATTCGTTTTTCATCTATTAGACGTGTTAATTTCTTAAAATCCCAAAAACAACCTTGCTGAGGTCGGTACTAACTAAATTAACCATGATCTGCACTAGTTAAGTTTCTCAAAAATTGAAACGCAATATCATAAAAAGTAGTACCGAATAGGTGGATCATAATCTCTTGCCATAAAAATGGCTCCACGCGCAAAATGGCTGCATGCGGCCATGCGCGGCAGCACCAACTATGACAAATCCACCAATCCACGTGCGATGTGTGAACAATGACAGTTGGAAGTACAAGGGGAATCTAAGATCTGATTTAAAGGAGCCATAAAACCAAAAAAAATTGCAGATCATACATTTAAACTCCAGTTTCAGCTTACTTCTTAGACATGAGTTTTACAAATGGGATGATCAGAAAAGGTAATTTGCACAACAAAAAAGAAGAACGAAGAAATCTGCACTTTCTAAAACTGAAGGCCGTGTTCTCTTGCAGCATCAGCGAGAGCTGCAATCCGTCCATGGTAAGGATAACCTCCTCGATCGAAGGCTACTTTAGTGATTCCTTTCTCTAGACAGGCCTTAGCTATAACCTCCCCAACTTTCTTCGCCACGTCCTGCAAACAAAAGCTTGTTATGATGAGCCTGCTACAAGAAGTATTCAAGCAGGTAAACTCTGATACAAGGAAAGAGTTAAAGATAATCACAATCGCATCATATAATAAATATCTCCTCTGCAAATAACACCCTTCAAGTATTTTTTCTGTTTTCTGTTTCTTAGTTTGTTTAATCATTTTCTTATGGAGGAGAGGAACCGTTCCCCCTGTGCCTAAGAGGTTCAGAAAAGAGATGCAATTTCAAAAGTAAGCATGGAAATCAACCAAATCCACAAAATCTTCAATGTTGCAACTGACTGTACAATTAGTTTGTAGATGTTTTATGGAGTAATATCTAACAGCATCAGCACGATCTTAATCAATGGAAAGAACTCCGGAACATAACATCATAACACATGTATACAAAAGGAGATAATGCGAAGGTTGTTATTTTGCCACGAATGTGCAATTAAGCAACAATAACCAGGATAAACAGTGCCAAAAACTACTTGCCATCAACATGTTTAAGAGAATAAACTTATATGAGAACTATAAGAGAAGCTACATCCACGAGATCCTCTATCCAAAAGAAAGAAAGGAAATGCAAAATTAAATTTTATTCCAAATGGAAAAGAAAGGCCTGCTTCTTGAACAAATCGACTCATGCATCAACAACATTGGAAGGTAAACTTCAATTGATTATATGGCACTTCAAAACTACAAGAGCAACAATTTCAGGCGACCTAGTAAATAAAGACAAAGACAGCAACAGTATTATGTGTATCTTTGCAGGGAAATACAAAAAATAGGATAATGTGGACAAACAGCTCTTCCCATAATCCCTCTTAAATCTGCATTACCCTAATCTTCTGATTTAAACTGTTATCTTTATACTTCCCACTTCACTTCAGATCTTTGAAGGCCAGCCTTATAAGGATGTTCACCGCCCCAAACAAATCCTATAAAGCTTTTAAAGGATATTCCTTCCTTCCATATAAAGAACAATTTTTCTGTTCTAAGGACAGGTTATCTAAAACAACAGTTAAGGTACTCTTCTGAAGGCGGGTTTTTGCAATGCCACCTCCACAACTAAAATATAAGCTGATAAATTTACATGCATGATGCATAAAGAGAGCAAAAATTTTGGATGGTATTTGTCGTACCATTTGAAACTTTCTGCAACAGACAATTGAAAACTTCAGATAATCAAAGGTATATTCTTTCTTCTTCTAAAACAAACAAGGGATGAAGTGATAAAACCTGGGCAGAAGTTTTCCTGCCAGGCTGTGCCAGTTTTCTAATTTTTCTGCTCCAATTTCCATAATAGCAAATTAAATCGGTAGTTCTTATATTATTTTTTAATCTCCCAATTTAGTTTTCTGGCTCAAGAAAGTACAAAATTTCAAGTCTTATCTCTCTACTTCTCTTTTGGATGACAAAAGTAGCTTGAGATCATTGAACTACAAGCAATATTATTTAGCATATTATTGGAAATGTTTAGTAGTGAACTATTTCAAAATATATTTGTGTCATTCATTTCTTACAACCTCTATCTAACAAAACTTTTCGTTCTTTATATGTATGTATTTGCCAAATTTAAGTATTTAACACTAAATGAATCAGGTATTTGAGCACTTTTCAGTTCAACAGATTCTGCTCTTTCCAGTTGTTGTAAAAACACGTAGACAAGGAAAATGGATAGTCCAGAGCACAAAGGGAAACATTTCCTTGGATTCTAGGAACATGACTCAAATTCAGCTGATTCAGGAGGACATTCCCATATTTGTTTTTTTCCCACAAATTCATCTCTTGATCTGCCTCACTCTCTCATATAGTCATATACACTTTCCTAAGCATTGCCATTAAAAGAAAAGGTCTTTTAACCTTTTTGAGAAAATATTTGAGAACTTACTGTAGTGGGGCCAGCAGAGTAGTCGAATTCCTCAGATATCGGTTTCTGCATTGTTGAAGCAGATGCCAGTGTGTGCATCTTGGAGTCATCAATCACTTGAACATAGATATGCTTGTTGGAACGGAAGACACACAATCTTGGTCTTTCAGGTGTCCCTTCAACCTGAAAGTCAAAAGATGTGTTGTAGACTTGATCTAGATGAATAATGCACCTTAAGACTCGTACAAGAGAATTTACGACTTTACATATACCAAAAAGAGGACCAGAAAGAATTAGAGGACGAAGAAAGGGAAACCAGATCACAAGCACAGGTCAAATAAGAATTAATCAAGTAGCATATCAATCACAAATAGATGTTTAACAAGAAAAGAATTCTATTCCACTTGTCAAAAAAATTGTATTCCATACAAAAAATTGTGAAATGGAAACAAAGAGAAAGGCGATAGAGGGCTCATTACCTGGCTATATGATGAATAAAAGCATGTGCAAATTGTCTTATGTAAGGGATGTATCGGTTTTCTAATTTTTTCACAATTAAAAGATTTAAGGTCTCAAGTCAACAGGGTAAAAAAGAGGCCATCCTTTTAACACACTTGTATAGAGGTGCTTTGTTTGTCTAAGGAATCAATTGTAAAAGACAACTATCATTCTCTCAACACGCATCTTCGTGCCAAAATGTTGATGACTTTTTATATTAAATTGCTTTTAAGGAACCATCTTTTCAAGAAAGCATATGTAATGCTGCTAAATCTGAGGCGCGAGAAAGATTCTTTTTTATGACTTACACTTACCGATCCCGGACCAGAAAAGTGACCGATCAGGGCAGGGCCCTATGGATACACCAAAGAGGATCCATCTATACATTGTGTCCTCCATAATTTATGGTAAAACAACCAACTTGATAATGGAATTCTTGGAAAGAGACGAATCTAACATAGCTTCTTACAATTCTAGGAAAATATCAGACAATAAATTTTCTTTCCCCTCCAATTCAACATCACCATTTATCAAGCTCAACAACAATGCTATCTTAGCTTCTTTCCATTCCTCTTTACCACTCCCTTTTCTCAACACAGCCTTCTGTGATTCCAAACCATAGTTAGTCCAAGTACTTTCTGCAAATTTTTAGCTAAATGAACAATTCTCAGGTCTGACCGATACAAAAGCTTCTCCAAGCAAATTTCAGATGCTACAAATGGCTTTGTAGTTATACAATTAAACAAGATTAATCCTCCCTACGCAACCCCCCCCCCCACAATTGAATATGCTCTGCTTGGCATACACTCCATTGTACCACTAATTCAATATTTAGGACTTGGGAATTGTACAACCCAGAATGCATGGAGTACAAACTCCACATATCGGTAAAAACAAGATTAACCTTACCAATACTTAAGAACCCCAATTGAAAAAGGTGGTTCTTTTTGCTTCCTCTACTAGCTAAATACCTCCATTGTACCACAAATTCAACTAGGACTTGGGATTAGTACAACGCTTAATGCAGCCCGATATACTAAGCTCCCGTTATGCGTGGGATCCGGGGAAGGCAGGACCAAAAGTGTCTATTGTACACAACCTTAACCTGCATTTATGCAAGAGGCTATTGCCACTGCTCAATCCCGTGACATCAACTTTACTAGTTATGCAAGGGCTCCAACGCCTAATGCATAAAGCACAAATTCGAGAACCCATTAAGAGATTGCATTACAGCATATTGGTAAGAGCAAGACTAACATAATTCAATATTTAGGAACTGGGAATTTTACAACTCTGAATACTTAGACTACAAATTTAAGACCCAAAAGAAGAGGTTGTATCACCACATACCGATAAAAACACGATTAACATAATACATTGTAGGGAACTGAGTTTAATACCTTCTTCCGAATACGAACATGTCGGGCAGTTCTGTCTTCTCTTCTGGTTGTGGCCTTGGCTTCAACCGTAAGAGGCCGAGCTGACGTCACCAATTTGGTACGGAATGGAATAGTAAGCTGCTTGTTATCGGCGCAAGCGTTGTGAAGAAAGGAAAGTGAAAGTGAAGTACAAGCCATGGCTTTTTTGGTTCGACGATGAACTTTAGGATAAGAAGTGGATTGAGTCAAGAGCTTATATATGCTAGTGAAGAAGGAAGAAAGCATAACACTAAACCGACGTCGTTAAGTCGGGCTAATTGACAAACGTCACCGTATATAATAAGAATAAATTTGAAATCGGATACTCCTCATTTTCAAATTAAAAGGGCTAGTTTCACTCGACACGGATTTTAAGAAAAAAAAATACTTTTAAAATTCACGATCTTAAAAGCTTAAGGAATAAAGCTTTATGGGCAATGATTTTTGTGTGATTATAAAAGTTTTTCATTTTGGGTAAAATAAAGAGTTTAAAGTTGAATTATTTTCAAATTTAAAAGTGTGTCATTTATTTTAGAATTGACTAAAAAGGAAAGTAACTCATTTAATATAAAACGGAGGGAGTAAAATATATGAGAACTACTTTAACATATAACCAACACTATAATGAGTAAACTACAAAACAAATAAGATTTTTGTGTAAAGATCTCTTTTATAAAATGAACTATATTGCTCTTATTTAGAAGGAGAATTAACTCAATAGTCGCCCACCCAGCCATTTAAACTAAAAATAGCAGTGAAGATATAATATATGTTTCATTTTATATATTATATGTATATAATTGTATATAATCAATGTATAATTTATGTATATGACAATAAAAAGTAAACAATGAATATTACATGCTATATATGTAAAGATCTCATACTTTGGATTAGGGGCATATATAGGCCGGGTTAGTTCGGATTTTGCAATTACCAAATAAAACCAATTGTGTCGGGCTATTAAATTTAAAAACCAAACCAATAAAACTCAAGTTTTTCAATCTCGGTTTTTCTCGGGTTATTCGGGTTTTTCGAGTTCTTTTTCCAGGTAAATCTACGTAGGACAACATTTAACTTGTGCTCAAATTTTTTTAATCCTAATAAGATACAACTATATAAGGTATTTTCCAAGAAAATAATACAAAGTATGATATGTGTCATGGAATTATTCTAAATAATGCAACAATAAAGACAATAACATTATGTAATATAAATATTGCTAATTAAAAAGCCATAATAAAAATAAACATAATAAAAAAGTACTAAGTCATGCTAAACTAACAATGGAGTATTAATTACACGACTAAACGCTAAAGAAAAAATAAAAATAGGTTATGCATTTTTATCTTATTTATTACGAAAAAAATAGATATTCAATACATTGTCGTTCGTTGTATTGAATTGAATGTCTTTTGTCAACATTAATATTGATTTGATTTTGGTTTGGGCTTTTGTTAGCATTATTTAAGTTACTAATATTAATGGCTGTAAAACTTATTGGAACATTCAAAAGTTCTAAGTCAAACCTTGAAATAATACCTTAAAAGATAAAATTATGAAAAAATTTAAAAATATTTTTATAAATTACATCACAATAAGAATATTCATATATTAAATATATCTATACTTTTTATATATGTAATGTCGGGTTGGTTTGGTTTCGGTTTGACATTCTTTAGTTAAAACGAGACCAAACCAATTATGATCGCTTTTTTTTTTCTAACACCAAATCAAATTAAACCAAACCATAGTCGGATTTTTTTTTTGGTTTGACTCGGATTATCGGGTTGGTACGATTTGTCGGTTTCCTTTATACATCCCTATTTTGGACACATGACCCATTTAGCTTGGCCCTAATGCTCTAAGTCCATTTGTATTCTTTGGAATATTGGATTGGCCCGTCCGTCACAAATAATTACATTCGCTATCCAATTATACAAGAAATCAATGTTCATATATATATATATATATATATATATATATATATATATATATATATATATATATATATATACAGGCTATTATCTTTTAAATAGCTAAACAATATAGTTTTCTCTTTTTTTTTAGGCCGAGTGCATTGAATAACATCCTACTTTATAGAAATGTGCCTATTAATCATAAGCTAGTGCGTGTTGTTTTAGAATAACATCATACTAATATTCCAGATATAATTTTGTAAGATATTACTGTAGATAATAAATTTGCGTCAAGAAAATGAAATCTAGACATTCATAGCTTCTTTGCTTTCAGTCTTGGGTACGAACTTGCCCCACTTCCTGACTTCTTGCTTGTCATTCGCTTTGCGAGGTTCATAGATGAACAACCTTTCATTTCCAGCGGAGGCCATGCTCAATTCCATGTCATGTGCACGAGTTGCAAGTTCTTCAAATGTGCTATGCTTGATACCATGCAAGATGTTGCGCAATCCCCAATGCATGTCTTGGATGCACATGTCTATGCCTGAAGCTTCACTAAGTCTGTCTTTGCATTTGAGGCTTTCATTCCTCCAACGATTGATAAAGTCGATAACTGGTTCCCCCTTTCGTTGACGAGTATTTGTAAGTTCTACCATACTCACGGTATGTCTTGTACTATAAAAGCGATTGGTGAATTCTTGCTCTAGTTGATCCCACCTATCGATTGATCCCACCTATCAGTTGATCCAACCTCGAGGTTCATGTACCGGTCAAAAGCTAGCATTTCCTTTTAACGAGCGGATGGACTGCTTGGTGAGGTAATATCCATAAGTCCCAGCATTGTTGCACGTCTCCACGAAGTGCGCCACATGTTGCTTTAGGTTACCTTTACCATCAAACTGTTGAAACTTTGGAGATTGATAACCAGAAAGCATCTTCAACATATCGACCCTTGAAGTGTACGACTTTGCATACGTAAGGGAGGATTTGGCAGCAACTTCATATTTGTTCTTGATGGTTCCTTCAATGAAATCCTTCAATTGATCGATTAGAATCATCCCTTTAGATGAGACAGGGAGAGCCTTAGAGGATGATGCTTGTCTTGGGGGAGACTCACTCTCTAGAACTTCTGGGAGCTTGCCGGGTGCATGTGTAGATTCTTCTTCCATGAAGATTCCCACCCTATATGTTACCTTGTCGATTTTAGCCTCTTGATTTTGCATGCATTTGGTCAAGCCAGCGACTGCTTCTGTCAAGTTTTCCAACTGCTCCTCCATGGATAAAGTGTTTGTCACCATGGCTTGCATGATCGTCGTGGATGACGGAGAGTAGCATGGATTTTCACACAGATTGAACCTTGATTGGCTCACGCTATGTGGTGTAAGTGGGGAGGATCCATCACTTGAAACATCATCATCTTCCTTTACAGCAGAGTGCTTGGAGCAGGAGAGGTCAAGTAGAGCAAGAGTTTTCTTGATTTTTTTTCAGTAACATCGCTTCCTCCTTCCGATGCGTTTATGATAGATCTTACACCTTTTGAGGATGAAGATCCGAAAATAAGGGTTGATGCGGACGACACTTGGGGTGCTTGTTTTCTTAAAGAGTTTTCTTTGCTCCTTGTAATTGGTCCGAAACTTCCAAAGGTAACATCGAGGATGCTTTCCACATCAGCATAGAACCTGGAGTAAGCAGCCTTGATGGAAGTTGAAACGGAGTTGATTTTCTTTGAAGCCATTTCTATGTTCTTGAACGTTGGTGATTGAAAATTTGAGATGATCGGTAGAGATTGTCCCACTAGGCGTGCCAGAATTTGTAGATAATAAATTTACGTCGAGAAAATAAAATCAAGACCGAAAAATATTGCAACAATCGTATTATTTGATTTCAAATATTTTAGTGTACAATCTCTATGATTCCTCTGATTCTACTTTTCTAGCATGAATTCAAGGGCCTTTAAGCTTGATCTTGAATTTTGAATTTGATTCATCCGTCACGAACAGTTTGATTGTTGGCACAAATTTTATCACGAACAAGTAACCTTGATCTTGAACGCCTTGTATTTGATTTGACTTCGCTCTTGATCTTGAATACTTGAATTGTTTTTTCTTCTTGAGCTTGAATACTTGATATATTCTTCGTCCTTGAACTTGAACTTGAACTTGAATTTGATTGCTTGAAGCTTGAAACTTTTGGAGGAATTTGCGGTGTTTGATCCATGAGCTCTTTCTTGCTTCTTGTTATAACTTCTGGTACATTTTCTGAGTTATGAAGACCCTTATTTATAGTTATGGAAGGGAAGAGTTATGATTAGAACAAAATCTTTCCAACCAATCAAATTGAAGTGTGATATAGCCGCATTTGATTGGCCAGAATATGTCACTTGCACATGTGGCGCGATTAGTGTGACTGGGCATGCCTTGTCATTTTGACACTTGACATGGTCTTATTGGCACTTCCGCTTGACTTGGCGCGTCACGTCATTTGACAAGTTACACCAAACTGGGCCTTTAGTAAAATGTCATCTTAGGCTTAGTGAAGTGGGCTCATCACTTTAGCCCAATTAAATGGGCTAGCCCAATTAAATGAGCTAGCCCAATGGATTAAGACTTATTTATTTAATCCATATATATTGAGAAATTTACCCGAAATACAACATTTTGAAAAGTTATTTATAAAAGTTACAACTATCTTAAAATAATTACAGTATATACAATTTATATAACTTCTTATTATATACTGTCATTTTTCTATTCCTTAAATATCTCATTTTAATACATGAAATAGGGATAATGTTACAATTATGAGAATCTAAATGCATAATCATCTAAGATTCTCCTGATAGTATCTCCACTTAACTTCTTTTATTTTAAATTTATCAAATTTTCTATCTCATTCAATATTTACTTCATGATTGAATCCAATTAACACCGACGTGGTGTTGCTACCAACAATCCCTTTAGTTGGGATTTCAAGGGTTTTTTTAGAGCTTGCTGATGGGGGGCTTCATTCTTGTGAGCACTATTAAACTCAAACTTGTACATTCAAATTTGATTTTTATTTACGTCAAATAGTGATAGTTTCAACTATTTTCTTGATCTTTTTCATCCATGGAGTAAAAATATTTAGGACTTAACTTCCCCAGGCTTCGTTAAGTTCACCGGCGGAGGATGAATATAAATTATTCTTCAACTCTCCATCTCCTTTATTCTTAGAATATTAAATTATTTTTCAATGAATGATATTGCTTCTATTACCTTATTTTTATATAGTATATAAATACATATAATATACTTATATGTATTGTAGTTATAGTATACTATATATTTATATATATACTTATGTTGCACACCACAACAGTATATACATATACATATATTGGATCGGACTGCACGCCGCAGTAATATAAATATATATATATATATATATATATATATATATATATATATATATATATATATATATATATATATATATACACGTATGTATATAGATTATGTGATATATTTCCTTCAAATGTAAAACATATATTAATGACATATACATATATAATATAAATATACCCTATCAAGGAGAAGGAGATGTTGGAGTTGAAATGCAAATACGTATTACGTAGAACTATATCTTGAAAAGGCAGCAAATGAGGAAATATTTGATAACATTTGATATTGATTTCCTTCATTTTACCCTAAATAAAGACACCCTCTTATTTTTAGGTGTTTATTTTAATTTCATATATTTTGAATCAATTTCCTAATTAATAGGGAACTATCGTGGTACCAGAAGAAGAAAATGGCAAAAGAACGGGGAGGAAGAGAAGAGGTGATAGAGAGAGGAAGTAGAATTAGGTGGGTTTTAATCAAAAAGACCAAAGTGCCCTCGTAGTTATAAGAATATAATTAAATAAGTGAAAAAAAGAAAATAAAGCAGATATTAACACGTGGCAGGCGTGTACTATACATTCCATCACAAGACTAACTAAGTGCTACTAATTAGCTATTAAATTCATACCAAACAAGAATAAGGGGGGAAATATGTCGCCCGTAAAGTTAAAGTGTGTAAATAATTTTTTCGAACAAGTTTGATGAGCAATTTATGTATAAATAAATATTTAATAAATTTTTTAATAAAAATATACATTTATTTAAAAATTATTGAATTTTCGAAAACCCAATAATAACACTCTAGACCCACCCATGGTAATAGTTTTACAAATACATTTTGTTTCCCTACAAAAGTAACTAACTGTACTCAAACGTCAAATTACCATTTCAAAATTGTATTCGAGATTTCTCAACAAAATTATTGTCAGAACATTCTAGAGCCAGGATGGAAGAGTGGAGGAAATGAATTCGATCGTACTCAATAACTTTGATTCAAATTATATATATATATTTTTAAAAAAAATTATTAAATATATATAATAATTATTAATTTAAAACTCAATAACTTACTTAGTCATGTCAAAAGCGTCGTTCAAACCTAGGGGCTAAATGTAAAGATAAATACACAGACAAAAAATGTATCAGCAGAGCCAGCAAACCTAATACTTACTATATTGAATGACACGTAGAGAACTAATATTGACTACTGTGTTTACAATAGCCATACAACTGACACGTGTGCCCACATATTATGCCACGCGTCCACTAACTTTGTGTTCTTCTATAGCACAACTCTTCTTATATATATCTGAAATTTTTTCTAGACTCAACCAGATCTTCATTTTCTTGATTGTGTAGTACTATAAAAAATTTATTACTGATATTCTATTCTTCACGTGCAATTATGGGTTCAAGAAACTTAAGGGAGTTGATTTATGTGGTGTTACTAGTTGGATTTGTGGTTATTTCTATATCTGGTTTGGTTATTTGTAAAAGTAAAGAGGAAATTGAGCAGCAACAAAGTAAAGAGAATTCAGAGTCTTGGACAGGATGGGCTAAAGATAAGATTTCTGAAGGTCTTGGTTTTAAATCTACTGACGATGATGATGATTCTACTGCTAAACAAGCTTCTGATTCAACTATGGATGCTGCTAAGAATGCCAAAGACAGGATTACTGATACTGCTACAGGTTAATTATTGTGGCTTATACTATTTTTTAATCTAATTTACTTCAAATAGATTCTGTGTCCGTATTCATGGTAAAAATTAGTAATAAGAATTTTGACCACATCATAATTTAAAAGTTGAATGGGGTTGGGACGACGGGGGAGTATCAATTTATAGTAGTTAAACCAAGGTTGACATAGGTTAAAATGTAATTAACTTATACACATAGTCTAAGTGTAATTTTACTTGCTGTATAATTGTTCCACAAGAGTGTGAACTTAGTTGTCTTTTTAAGTCTAGTATATATGTTAGATGGTGTAATTAATATTAATCTTACGTTTTCCGATCTATGAAATTTAGTGGCGGAGTGAGAATTAGGGTCTCAAAATATGGAGAGGAAGTCAATTTGTAGCATATACTTTATTTTTACCTACTATGTAGTGTGTGTATATAAATGTAACACACTCAAAAAAGAATCTTTTTTGTGTTTGAAGAAGTCTTGACGTAATAATTACATGTAAAGTTAGCCATAAAAACAATTGTAGGCTCTTGTGGTTCGGTCTAAATTTTGCTGTTTACTCAGTATAATCCGCCTTACTCCTACCTAGAGAGCCTAGAGAGGCTGTTTTCAAATTCAAATCGATCTTATTGAATATTAGTAATTCTACGAAAAATCAAATAGATAATTATTAAAACATAAATTATAAATCATAATTATGATTGACATGTAGTAATCTCAAAACATAAATCAAAACACAAATCAACTAAACATTTATATATAGAAATGTGGATGCGAGTTGAACTATGGAAAAATATGAATGAATGCAGGGACAGGACAATATGTAGCAGACAAGGCAGGAGATTTAAAGAAGACAGGAGAAGAAGCAAAAAACAAAGCATACGAAACAGCAGAAGCAGCAAAACAAAAAGCAACAGAAAAATCAAGTGAATCTTATTCAGATGCAGAAATAGTAAAACAGAAAGCATCAGAGAAGGCAGAAGAAGCAAAAGAAAAAGCAACAGAAAAAGCAGAAGAAGCAAAAGAGCAAATGAAAGGAATGGGAGAGAAAGCAGAAGGAGAAACAGAAGAACATTTGAGTTGGGCTAAGGAGAAAGCTAAAGAAGCAAAGGAAAAAGCAGGAGAAACAATGGAAAAAGCAAAGGAAAATATAGCTTCAAATTTGGAATCTGCTAAGGAAAAAACAAAGGAAATTAAGGATAATATAGGTGGTAAAAAACGAGATGAGGAACTCTAAACTAGAATTTGGAATATTACAGGCTAATATATATCACGATGATGTAATAATATAAGTGCTGATAACAGGGGTGTATCTTTTTGTTGGTATTTTTCCAGGGTGGTTTTTTTAGGTCGTGAAAATGTTGTATTGGTAAATTATATTTCCGTTGTATTATCAGTGTTAATCTGGCTACTTTTTGTTAATAACACTTTTGCACAATGCTCCTGTATTTGCAAATTCTTACTAGTAATATGTGTCAAATTACAAATATGCCTCGGTCTCAAATAACATGGCCATCAATTAAATATTGCGTTATAAATTATTTATATTTGACAGTCGAAATATAGATATATATATATATATATATATATATATATATATATATATATATATATATATATATATATATATATATATATATATATATATATATGGCCAGGTTTTATATTTAATGCGGGTATTTACGTTTGGTGGTGGTTGGTAATGCAGAATATTGGCTGAGGCTTCTAAATTTTAATTGACAAGGATTATGTTTTAATTGACAAGGCTTCTAAATTTTTTTATGAGATTGTATGCTGGACTAACTAATGCGGTTTTTGTTTTTGTTTTTATTTTTGTTTTTGTTTGCATTTTTTTTCATGCGCCGAGGATCGATTGGAAACAGTCTCTCTGCCCTCTTGGGTAGAGGTAAGACCTGTCTACATATTACCCTCCCTAGACCACTGGATTGTTGTTGTAGTAGTATCTTTTATTGTATAAAAGATCTTGGGATGTTAGTATGGCTTGGAGATTTAACTAATATGTTGATAGCGCTATGAAAATCTTGGACCGTCAAAAATAATATATGAGATATGTCATTTGAGAACTAAGACAAGTTAAACTGTTAGATTGACTGTTGTGATTGAAATAACAAAGACATGTAAATTCTAACAGGTAAAGTTTGGCGATCATAAAACAGATGATAAAAAGAAAAATATATTAAAAGGATGTAAGAATTAATGTGGTTCGGTCAATGAATTATATATAGGAAAATATATATATATATAATATGAAAATTATTAAGAGTATAATTTTTACAAAATAAAACTTTCTTACAAATTATCTTATACATGCTATCGTGTTATGTTTGAAGGAACTGTGTAGTGTAGAGATTTATATTTTTTTTATTAAAAAATATAAATTATAATAAATATTTTATTATTCCTTCAAGTAAATTCAAATATGAAAAGAAAAGAAATTGTTATACAAGCAGCCGGTTAGATTTAATATTTATTTTTTAAAAATAATATACATAAATTATATATATGTATATTTAAATTTAAGATATTAGGTGGCGCGTATATGGGCTCTTCAAAAGAGAATCATAACAAACCGTGAGACTGAAATCATCTTTCCCTTTTGATGAGCTCTTAGCCGCTGTTCCTTATCTGCTTGGGGGTAGACCTCCAGCCGGGGGCCCATACTAAAAATGGGCTTTGGACGAATGCCTCGAGCCTCTGAAGAAATGGGCTTGGATGCCCTTGTTTATGGGGCAAGTGTATAAATAACTATTTTTAAGGATGATAATTAAAAATTAGTCAGTATTTATTTTGTTCTTAATTTTTAAACTAAAAAGTCTCAACTTTAGGATAAATTTAGGACACCTTTTTCCTGAAAAAATGATATTCAGGATGCACTGACTCATTTTTAAAGAGCAATCTTTTGAGTGACTACCTCGTGTTATTTTTACCTTGTTTACATAGAAAATTATATTCAATGAACTTAAAAATAAATGATCTTAATATTTTGACTCTCACTTGTCCTATGGGCAAACCTTTAAGGTCAAAAGGCAACCGTAGCAAGCACGCTGCTACACTTGTTATACTTGAAACTCAGACGATGAGGCAAGCGGGGTAAAAAAATCAATAATGACACCGAATTATCCCGCTTGCGCAAATCACCCTTGTTTATGAGTAGACCTTAGTTACAAGTTACAACACACGTAAAAATGACACTAGGTAGCCACTATAAAGGGCTGTTATTTAGAAATTAGTTAATGCATCGTGAATTTCAATTTTTCAGAACAAAAATATTTTGAATTGTCCTAAAGTTAAAATTTTTAGTTTAAAAATTCAGGGCAAAAATAAATACTAACTAATCTCTAAATAACATCCGTGAGAATAACTATTTGTGCACTTGCCACTAGTTACAGCTTGTCGCCCAAATGTTTTTCAATTATATTTGCTGGATAAGTGAAGAAAAATATCTGAACTTTGCAAACATAGATTCATAGTAGTAGTAGTAGTTTTTGGACCTTATAGCTGATTTGCTTTGACTAATGAGCTGCCCCATTTTTATTTGGACCGTAGCTGATTAGCTTTGAATGTGGACTGACCCAACTCTAGCTGTTGTCAGAGGAGGAAATAGTAGGGATAAATTTAAAAATAGTCAGATTTATCACTGGTCGTAGAAAAATAGTCAAACTTCAAAAGTCATTAAAATTTAGTCACTTTTTATGTAAAGAGAAATTTGAGGAAAATATTGTTTAAAATCCGAAAAATACGCCCACAAATTTTACCGGAGTTCCAGGATAACTATGTTGGAATTCCCACAAATTTTACGGGAATTCAAACATAATTATGCTCGAACTCTTACATATTTTACGAGAGTTCCAGCAAGTATAAATATCCAGTATAATATACTAGAGTTTGGAGCACTGGTGCTCCCAGTCTCCCGCAAATTTTATATGAGTTAGCAAAGTATACCGGTCCAGCATAATATGCTGGAGTTCATATACAAATGCATCAGAACTCCCGTAAATTATACCGGATCGGTCCCTGTTGCAGCAAATAGTAGCTATTTTTTATTGACTTCGTAAACAATGACTATTTTTTGATAGCCAACCGTAAAAGTGGCTATGCCACACGATTTTGACGAAATAGTAACATAACTTTCAATTTGAATTGAATAACATGATTCGACACTCGACAGGAATTTTCTGTATTTTATTTTGGATTTTGACGTGTAAGAATAAATATTTTCTAGGAGATTGACCATAAAATTAAAGAAATTTTACAATGAACCATAAAAACAATTGATTGTAAGGAATTGCAACTATGGCAAACTTTTTTTTTTATTCATCCAATTTGGTTTCCAGGCAATTAATTTATTTTTTTCTAACTAGAAGCACTATCTTGTTTAGTGAGAATTATGCGGCGTTTATCCGAATACATCGGGATTTTTAAACGAGTCGGACACAGAATTAAAAATAAAAAATCAAAAAGAAAAAAGATTGCTAATTCATGGGAGACCATTCCTTGATATAATACAAAATCCAGAATCCATATTTTAGGGCTTCATTTGTCAAGTGAGGTAGTTGAGTCATAAATTGGAGCATAATTTTTTAAAAATATAAATTTAATGATCTAGTTTATTTAACATGTTGACCAAATTAATTTAGATTCATATTATATAAGGTCCGCGAAAAGGAAGCAGCGTTCTTTAATAGAAATCTTTTTATTTCTGAGACACTTACGTCCAACTAATCCGCGATGTCTAGTTAAGATTTGAAAGATTATAGACATCTTTTACATTCGTTAGATGGTATGGCTCAAGAGTTCTGTTACATTGTTATTGAAGTTCATCTCTCTTTAGGTTTTATCTTTCTTTCTTAAAAAATTAGAGATGTGGTGTTGTGAATGAAGGCGATCAAAATGATGCACTTAGGCTTGGGAATGGTTTACGAGAGGGTCAAATGATTAAACAGCCCAACACAAGTTTATTGGACTACCATTGGGACCCCGGTTGAGGTACACATGTCGAAGAGTTACTGGGCAAGAAGAAATGTAGTTGTTATAATTATTAGTTTGCGTGAGGAGGAGAGCATGCGAATTATGTTGAGTCTTTGGCTGAGTCTATTCTTCTCATCTCTATCTTTCTAATCCCTAAAACTTCTCACCTCCTTCTCGTTATCCTTTCATTGTTTCTCTAATTTTTAGTTAATTGTTGTTCTTTATTCTGTTAGTATTTCCTTTTACAGTATAATTTCATTCATTGATTATAAAATACAAGTCTTTATTTGTGTTGTGGATTGGTTTGCTATAATGGTGCTTTCATCCATCGAACTCTAATGGAAATACTAGATCAATTTAATGGCAGTGGTAACCTAGAGAGCCGGCTTTTTCGGGCCGAACATTACTTCACCTATCTTGGCTTCGCCGAGAAGGATTGGTTACCTCTTCCTTCCTTTAACCTCAAAGGTGTGGCTCTTACTTGGTTCAATTAGTTGTTTCGGAACAAGCAATTTCTCGATTGAAAATATTTCTAGGCAAAATTTGCTCGGCATTTTCGACAACAGACCAATACAAATTCTGTGTGGCGTCTATCTAGTTCATCTCTGGTTCGTTTTAACTACATTAATTATGTCCCTAAAATTTCACAATTAGCTCTGGTGTCTTCCGCTCCAGTTTTGAACCATTTTTTTGAAGTCATCTGCATTGGACACTGCCTATGAAACTGGAAACTCAAAAGTGGACCATGTGTTCGATAAATTCCCAAAGCAGTATACGAACATCGATTCCTTGGCACTGACTACTTGCAATACCGAGATTGAAACTCCTGTAGACATTGGAACACCTCAAATTGGTAATGTAAATTCAGTAGCCGTAGAAGATTTGGTACAAGATCATTCTTTCATCACTAAAGATGATGTGTTAAACGAAATTCCACACACATCAGTGAGCTCCGACTTTCATAATCTTAATGTAATTGCCCATGAGGGAGAACTCTTTGCAACTACAGTAGACAAGGTGTATGGCGATGGCTTCTGCGGAGATGCTAACTTGCACACCAAGGTACTTACTGTAGTGTTCGATGATACAAGAGAATCTAATACCGAGGAGGAGGAAAATTCTGGAGATAATGTATCTTTGTCTAACAAATCACCTCAAAAGGATTTCTCCGATTTTCTAGTTCTTTTTGCTAGCCAAGATTTTGTAATGTCAAATGCGAGTATTAGAATAGCTGAAATTGCATATCCATTTGACGGAGCCTTATGGCCTCGCACTATTTCCTATTTGCTTAATTCTCTTTATGAGTGTAAACAAAGTAGAGTGTCACTTTACCTTTTCTTTAGTGTACACAAAAGCAAATGGGTTCATACAGGATAGGAGCGCAATCTTCCTAAATTGTTGTTATCTAAATCGAGAGAGCGTGCTATGGAGGACAAAATATAGGGAGTGGTCCAGACATTTGCTGAAGGTTAATCCAAGTAGTATATTGTCTTTGATTCTGATCCTTATCTCGATTTTGTCGTAACCTATGTAATGGAATTCACTTTTGAAGATGGAAAATATATGGAAGAGGGTGCTGTGATAATAGGAATTGCACTTCCTGGTGAAATGTTTCCTACTGGTCAAGTACTCTTTGTGCAAGTTGGTATCACTTTGGACGATTACAATAGACTTGAGACTTCTGGTAGTTGTCATATGGGGACATGTATATATTCCCATTTGGATCCTGATATCGTACTATGGATTGTTCCATTTTATATATCTCTGGATAATTGGCTTACCATTGGGCAAGAAGATTTAGGTTGTGTCTCTATTACTAATGCACCTTTAAATACCATATCAGCTAAAAGAGAAATGTTTGAAGGAGTTACTACAAGAAGTACATGTTTAATAGCAGAGTTCTATGATTGTGGGTATGTAGGTGAAGCTAAAATAGGTGTTGGCGGCTGTGATACTCTCAAAACTTCTTATGCAGTTGACCAACTACTGGGGGAGTCTGTAGAGAATTCATTGATGTGTCCTTACGGTGGTGTTACAGCTCATATTGTGGAGCATTTCATTGCAATAGTGGTACAATCTTCTATATGTGCTTACTGTGAGCACGTGATTTTTTGCCTTACTTGAGAAGTACTCCCAGAAAATTCAAAAATAAAAATAGTTTCGTGTTGGGTATGATTTTTGTGATTTTTGTGTTATTTTTATCTTTTGTGTGCACGTTTATTTATTTAAATTAAAAAATATAAAAAAAAATATATATGCTAAGTTTTGCATTTTTCAGCGTTTGATATCGAAGTCATGTGATTTACATTTTTGGGTGATATGTAATCGTGTGCGTTAATTGTAGTAAAAAAACAGCGGTGTTATAGGTTGGTATATATACATATGTGTATATATATATATATGTATGTATATATACATATATATATATATATACATACACACATGTACATAATACATCATGAAGATCCGAGTTGGGCCATTTTTAGTCTAAAAGTCAGGCCCAAGTGAATTTCCTCTAATCCAGCCCAAATACCCGTCCAAGCTTCAGCCTGGGTAACGCTTGATCCGGACCGTTGGATTTTATTATCCAACGGCCCAGATTAATCCGTTAATTCCAAAATTCAGCCAGCTTAGGACTTAACCAAACGGCACCGTTTGGTTTAAGTGAGAGGATCCTGATCGTTGATCAAGCTTGATCCAACGATCAGGATTTAACTACTCAAAATGTATATAAACCCATTTCCATACCCCGCCCCCCCCAAGCCAGACCCCCCCTTCTCCCTTCGTCTCCCAAAGGTCCTTAGAGACCAGGCGTAACGCCGCCGTCCGCCACCTTGCGCCGCTTGCCGGAAATCGCCTCACGGCGGTTCCGGTAGGCCAATCGAACCCAAACCAACGCCAAAACCTTCCCCTTACCTTCCCCATCACGATCCCAGCTTCCATTAACCTCGAATCTTGCCGGAGCTCCTCGAATCTTCATTTGAAGATTCGAGTCAACTCGAACTTACGCCAAATCACCCCAAACTCACCCCAAACCCTCCCCGTACCTCCCTCATACCCACGCTAACCTTGGTTTGCTTCGAATCTAACCAGAAATACAAAAGCCCCAAATCCCACCTTCAAGAACCCTAGAATTCGAAAACTAGGGATTTGGTCGGAATTAAAGCAAATTGAAGATAATAGATTTTAATTGGAAGGTTTTCGTTCGAAAATATTTCAATTAAAATCTATTAACTTCAAAAGAAGGCAATTTCAAGTCTCCTCGAGCCCAAGTCCGTGCGTTTTCATTTCTCTTCTCACTGTTTAAGGTACCTTTCTGTCTATTTCCGATTTTTATCTATTAGTATAAGTGTCTATTGATTCCATTCTTTTAGTTAAGTTAGCTACTTTCTCTGTTTTCGTTTCTCCTCCTAATCAAGACCTTTTTATTTGGTCAAATCATTTTCTTTCTGATATGTGCGGCTCATTGTTGTTGTTGTGATTACATTGTGTTCAATCTAGTTAAATTCGTCGAATAGTTGACTCGGATTGTTGCCCCCTGATTCTGCCCCTAGGCATAAGTTGAATATCGATTATTCGTTGTCGATTATATAGCTCGTAATTGATTAAACGAATGTCGCCATCTAATTGCGTAGGTTTGATTATTTGAAATTCTGGATAGTTGATTAAGCTATTGAATCGAATTGGGGTGCTGTGTGATTTGAAATTGAAATAGGTTTAGGATAAATTGGTTATAGCTGAATTGGGACCATATGGTTTAGAGTTAATTCAAATAAACCTGGCCAGCATGTTGGAGGGACTGTCAGTAGGTTTGTTTATCACTGTGTGTGCAGTGTAATTGGAAAACATAAGTAACATGGGAGCTATCTGGCAGGGTAAGGGGTTTTGAATAGAAAAACAGGTTACTAGTACGCTTTTGGATTAAAAAAATGAGATTTAAACATTAAGTGATGGGTTGGGCAGAGAATATTAGGGCAAGAAGTTTATTTTACATTCTTAAGTGCTCTTAAGAGCTGGACAATCAGTACATATGTGGAGGTTAAGCAGGCTGGCCTGGCCTTTAGTTTTGGTTATAAATAGATAGACACATTTAGAGAAAAGGCAGATTATAGAGGGAGATTTGAGAGCATCCTGGAGAAGCAAAAACAGTAGCATATTCGTAAACACTTGAGAGGATATACATAGAGAGGTTGGAGAGTACACTGAGAGTGACAAAAAGTCACTGTTTCATTGGTTCTTAGTCACTGTTGGTTGAGTATTTGGCCATTGTTGTAGTGTTGGTTCTTTGTTAGTCGAGTGTTGCTGCCTGGGCTTGCTGTGTGGGGGCTGTTGGTCTCTTAGTTGTGGTTGTCTTTGCTGTTACTTCTTAGCTCTCATGCTATTGTTGTTGGTTTGCTTCACTGGTGGGATTTTGGTGCTGTGATTGCCTCTTGGCTTTTGTTTTTGTTCTATCTCCTGGTTGTTGCCTGGTGCTGTTTGTTGTTGGTGTGTCGATTGGTTGTTAATCCTGCTGTTGGGATTGTGGTTGGCCACTGGTTGCTGTTATTATCTTGGTTGTTGCTGTTGCTGTGTATATAGTGGCAGTGACTGCCACTGATTGCTGTTGATCTGCTGTCTGCTGTGTTTCACCGGCTTAACTGATCTACATTCTTTTGCTTTGACAATTTCCAGGTATTTCACTACTGCCTGAAGTTGTAGACATGAATGGAAGCAATGAAACTTAGCTTATTGTTTATCATATCCTTTTAGCCCATGTTAAAACTTAGTTAAATACATGTGTACTCATTAAGGAGAGCCCGAATATGTAATAAGCTGTATGTGTTGTAACTGTGTTAACTTCATGTTTCCCTAGCCTGTTGTAGTAGAAATGGTCCATTGGAAACACATTATGCGATAGATAGATGAATCAGTGAAATACATATTGTTATAGGTGTCAATTTGTTCAAGATAAAAGTGTATAATAACTAACATCCAGTGTAGAAATAAATAGAGGCATAATGATGGTAGTTTGGTCGAAAGTTATGAATTAGTAAGTACCACGCTCAATGTTCAAGTAGTTAATTGTAACAATAAGCGTGTAAATCCTGTTTTGTCTATAGCTTGTTAAAAAGGGGAATCAGGACGATTGATGTATCACTCCGTTGCTATTAGATTATCAGTATACTTTAGCTCGTGTATGTCTACTATGATCTAGATCCTTTACACGAAAGCCGGTTATCAATTTGATTAGATTAAAATCGGAAACATGTTCAATATTCTTTTCTTAAATAAAACAAAAGTTTTCTGTTGACTAAATTAGCTTAGCTAATTTGAATAGAAATCGAAGTTTAAGTAGTCTAAGAGCATAGTAAAGAGGAAATCGTCTTCTGGCGTTCAATTTTGAGTCGGGGCTCTATTGAATGGCCCAAATAAAAGAAAATATCAAACTAGTAGGTAATGATAAACGATTAACATTTTCTTTATTAGAGACAAACAAAAATAGAGAATCATAGTTCGCTTCGAGGTTGCCCTTTAAATAAAATGATGAGACGGGCCTCGCCGCATTACACACAGAATTGCGGGGTCCTCAATTAATTATTACAAAAACCTTAGACTTGGAAGGACCGTCTAGTGAATTTCACGGTCCTTTTCTCAAAGTAAATAGACGATAGACTCTTTAGGCACGACTTGAACTAAAAATTACTTTCCCGAATACGGGTGTGCATTTATGTGACCCGAATCTTACTCTCGGCGAAACCGAAATACATTAGAGTCGCAGGCGTACTGGTTACGGTGCGGCTCGAAATGTGTTTTCGTAACGTCGCAATTCTTCTAAAAATAAGAGCGAAGCATTAAAAGCACATAGTTAAAATACATAAAAGAATCAGATAGAAACAAAAATTGCAATTGAGCGACCGTGCTAAAACCACGGAATCCGGGAGTGCCCAATACCTTCTCCCGGGTTAACAGAATTCCTTATCCGGATTTCTAGTTTCGCAGACTGTATTACAGAGTCATAAATTTCCTCGGTTCGGATTAAACCGGTGACTTGGGACACCATTATTTTCCCAAGTGGCGACTCTGAATTAAATAAATTAATTCCGTCTCGATTGTCCTTTAATTGGAAAAACTCCCTCGTGCCCTCGCGTGCGCGTAAAAAGGAGGTGTGACAGCTCTGGCGACTCTGCTGGGGACAAACCTCGAACTTCGGTTCGGGGTCTAAGAACTCGAGCTCATTTAAATTGTTATTTTGTCTATATCTGATTTTATTACATGTTTAATTAATGTGCTACATGTCTACCGCTTTGATATTAGTTGTACTGTATATACAAACTGCTATATGTTTACCGCTTTGATATTGCGTGAACTGTATATAAAACTGTGCCGAAAACCCGTCTCTTCTTACCCCCGGGGATGTGCTTACTGGTTGAGACTCCCCTTTCTGTTAGTGTCAATACCAAAATAAGAAAAGAGGCAGGATAAGTTACAAAGCCGGACGATCCCGCGGGTCCCCGGCACGTAGCTCCCTCCTCAAATCCGAGTTGTCTGCTCGGGTACACGGTCTAGTACCATTGAAAAGCATCAGGATATTGAGCCTAGATTCAGGACGTTTATTTGCATCATCTCTGACTTAGGGGACTCAACACAGTGGTTGGGTCCGTCTAGGACAGGTAACCCGAAAGGAAAGACCATCTTGCCATATCATATTTGTTGTGAGCATTTATTTAGACTGGCATGCTGACCGGGTTCCTTTAAATACCGAAGAAAAATGGAAAAAAAAAAAAAAAAAAAAAAAAAAAAAAAAAAAAAAAAAAAAAAAAAAAAAAAAAAAAAAAAAAAAAAAAAAAAAAAAAAAAATATGTTTCACCAACAAGTCCACGAATTTAGTTTGCCAATAAAAGACGGCAGAAGATTGACTTTGCCGACAAAATGGGTTTTTGACAAAATGTGTTTTTGACAATCAATAAAGGAAAGATAGTTGTTTTGACGGACCGAACTACGCGAGTTTGATTCTCACCGAGTGTGAGATACGTAGGCAACCTCTAAACGGGTCCAACTCCCATATATTTCAAAATTAGTTTTAATGGCGGAATGCCAAGACATTTAATTTTGCCTTAACAACCACTCTTTCTTACCAGTCAAATCCTGAGGCCCGTTTCGTTTTTCAGAAAAGATAGTTTTGGGACAAATAAAAATTTCGTTTTCATCTAAGAATTACCTTAAATAAATGTGCAGAATGAGCACGAGTCAGAATACAACCGAAGCTATCATAAACAAGGTCCCCTTAAGTTTGCATAGGTGGTGGAGCGACTTGGGCGAGCAAGGACAAGATGCCGTTAAGTTGTACTTGGGAGATCTAGTAGGGCTGCTGAAAATTCCCCCGAGAGGAGACATCATACGAGCTTTGATCTCATTCTGGGATCCGGCACACAATGTGTTCCACTTTTCAGACTTTGAACTCACACCAACACTGGAAGAATTAGCCGGATATGTCGGAAGACCAAAAGTCCCGATGAGGGAACAATACCTTATTGCACCAAGGGTAGTGACGGTACATCGGTTTTTGGATACGGTAAAGATCCGCAGAACTGTACACAACCCAGACTTATCAGAAGGGTTCTGCACTTTGGCATTTCTGTATGACAAATATGGTCACTACGGGGGCTTCAACAAATACGAAAGCAAAATCTGCAGCGGAGACAATCGGTTAAAATGGGAGGAGCATAGACGCATCGCCTTCATGATAGCTTTCCTAGGTTCATTGATATTTCCTAGAAAGGATGGGAATATCAACATACATGTGGCAGGGGTCGTCAGTACTTTGATGAAACAAAACAACAGTACTTTGGCTCCCATGATAATATCAGACATCTTTCGTGCACTCACCATCTGCAAAGCGGGAGGGACTTTCTTTGAAGCATGCAATGTATTGCTCCAAATGTGGATGACCGATCACTTATGCCGCCATCCGCAATTTATGAGGTATAGTTCACCAAAGAAAACTTGTATAGAAGAATTTCCTGCGAGGGTTGAGGGATATGAGTTGCCAGAGGGGATCAGCGGATGGATACGACTTTTGCGTTCGACTACAGCCGGCGGAATAGAATGGACGTTTGGTTGGCTACCCGTGGAAGAAGTCATATATGCATCGGCCGCAGAATCGTACTTATTGCTAATGGGCCTCAACAACATCCAGCCCTACGCACCAGGTCGAGTATTGAGACAGTTGGGACGATGCCAAATAATCCCGAAAGAAGAAGACCTCAGCCCGCATGTAGTTGAAATTGGACCAGGAGGACAGTTCCCTGAAGCACCGGTCCGAAAGATTTGGAGTGAGTGTCAGACATTAAAAATAGACACTCGGGTGCGAGATCGAGCTCGGGGCGAAGTATCGTCGGAATATCCTGCATGGTATAGTAGAGATCTGGAACATCAAAGGCCCGCAAAAAGGCCTCACCTCAGGGAGTTTTCTGGAGCGTCACGAGAACAATGGGACTTGTTGGCTAGAGAAGGAAGCTTATAGAACAAAGATCAGCAGGATAGAACAACGGACCCAAGAGCTCCAATTTGAAATGGATGTGCAAACTGCCGCCAACGAAGGAGATAAAAAGAAGTTGGCACAAGAAAATGACTTTCTGAGAGCTCAAATCCAGCAAATGAAAAGGGATGCTGACAGACAGTTGAGGAGTCGGGCAGACGAAAAATTGATAAAGGGTTTGAAAAGCCAGGTTGCCGATGTCCAAAGAGAATTGGAAGAGTCTAAGGCCCAAACAGTGAGGATCCGAGCTAGCTGGAGAAAGGAGGCACATCAACATGCACTTCACCTACAACGGGTGGAAGAGGATTACACCGATATCGTCACCAGTTTAAGGGAAGCAAATGTTGTCCTCAGAGAACGGGTTTTCAAGCAAGCCCAAGATGCCAGAGCGGACCTCGACCGTTGCCACAATCTGATGGCTCGACTGCAAGAACAAATAGACAGGCTCTTAGACCAAGTCACCAACAACGCTCGAAGATTGGGGACGAAAAACCAGCAGATAGAGCGGCTACTCGGAGAAAGGGACATGATCAAGGACCGAATTGGAGAAATCGGGCACTATGTCACCATGAAGTGCCTAGCTTGTGAACGAATGCCCCGCGCCGACCTTTTCGCTTCAATTATGGGTTATGTTCATCGGATCATGGAAGAGCTGAGGGGACTACATAAGGACCTCACACCAAGGCCCGCGGCAAGGCCGAATGATGCCCCGCGGGCCCCCAGGGATTTTAGGGCATTAGATTTTTGATTAAAAAGTGTATTTTGAAATGTTGGCATTTTTATCTTTATTTTCCCAAGTCAAGCATTTTTCTTTTGTTTTTGCTGATTATTGTAAGACGTGTTTTGTAACTGCACGGTTTTTGATATAAAAGTTACTGAATTTTGCCACAATCTTGTTAACAGAACTACGCTCGGTCTGATTCACGCAAAAACGTGATACGTAGGCAATCCGCATAAGATTCGACCACCACTAAAAAGAAAGACAAGAATCCAAAGGCTAAATAACAATAAGGTTTGCAAAGATAGTCGAAAAAGAAAAAAAAAAAAAAGAAAAGAAAAGGAAAAAGAAAAAGAAAAAAAGGGCCGGAATGACGCATGTTAAAGAGTACACGTAGAAAGGGTTATTTGGTTAGGTGCATTGCATCCAACGTGCTATAACATATCTGTCAAACTCGGTGAACTAACAAGTTTGTTGCGTGTTCCAGAAAGTTTAGCAGTTGGTTTGACAGAATATCCTGGCCAACCATCCCTACCGTACTAGATCCAAAGGACCAGTTACAGTAAGCATGTCGAGTTCTGGCAAGAGTCTCGAGGAAGAAAAGTCCGAGCTACAAATCATGAAGGAAGAAGTAGACCGGTTAAAACAACAGATAACAGAGATGCACCTGGCCTGGGCCAGGGAACAGTCTTCACCAAACCGCCCTACTCTCGCCTCAGCTCCGGAACATCCGCCCGTCGATCCTTCAACAAGCGCCCCGAGCTATCCATACTTTCAGGGGGAAAATCCATATGCCACCCACATTCCACCGGCCAAACCAAATCCTCCTCCAATCACCCCCGTTTTTGTAGCACCTCCACCTGCTCCTCTGCAAAGGCCGGCCAGCGAGCCATATGTTCAGATCCATGACAACTCTTACTATCCTCCAGAGCCTACTTTCAGGGCTCCTGAACCACAATCACATACACCTCACTGGGATAATCCGGCAGAACCGGAAAAACACTTCCAAAGTTCGAAACACGAGGAAGTTGTCAGAAAAGTTAAAAGCCTGGAGCAGTCCTTCAGGAACATGCACGGTTTAGGCAACCAGGTCAGCGTCGCCTATAAGGATCTGTGTCCATTTCCGGACGTCCAGTTGCCAGCAGGATTTAAAATGCCCAAATTCGACCTATACGAGGGGCATGGTGACCCGGTGGCCCACCTGCGGGGGTTTTGCAGTAAAATGAGAGGGGCCGGAGGACGGGACGAGCTTCTGATAGCCTACTTCGGCCAGAGTCTGGGAGGATCGGCGTTGGAGTGGTACACCAGACAGGATCCCAGTAGATGGTTTACGTGGGATGATCTGGCTCAAGCTTTTATCGGCCAGTTCCAATACAATCTCGAGATAATCCCCGACCGCCTATCATTGCTAAAATTAGAGAAGAAGCCTGCTGAAAGCTTCAGGGAATTTGGTTTCCGATGGAGGGAACAGGCGGCCAGGGTAGATCCGCCGATGAGAGAAAGCGAGATGGTGGACTACTTCTTACAGACATTAGAGCCCACCTACTTCGGACATCTGGTAACGTCCATAGGCAAATCATTCACCGAGGTAATAAAAATGGGGGGTATGATCGAGGAGGGTTTAAAGGCCAACAAGATCATGAGTTACTCAGCACTGAAAGCCACCACGCAGGCTATCCAAAGCGGTACTGGAGGAGTACTGGGGAAGAAGAGGAGAGAGGAAGTGGCGGCCGTCGAGTCCGGGGCATGGTTCAAAAATAGAGGCCCCGCACCCCAATATAGCCCACCCCAGCCTCACCACCAAAATTACCCCCACAACCCATATAGCTACCCGCAACATTACTATCCCGCACCTGATCCCCATTTTACTGTCCACCACGCACAGTCCTATCCTGCACCTCCCGTCCATGCACCGTGGCGTGCACCAAACCCGCAGAACAATTATCCACCCCCAAGAGCTTACAGAAACCCCTCGGGTGCTAGTTTTCATCCAAATCAAGCATTCAGGGGCGACATGGCGCCGAGGCCAAAGACTTTCACTCCCTTGGGAGAGTCTTACACCAGTCTGTTCCACCGGTTGAAGCAAGTAGGGTTGCTAAATCCGGTTGAAGCTAAGCTGCCAAACCCTCTTCCGAAGAACCTGGACCATTCGGTAAATTGTGCCTATTGCTCGGGATGTCCAGGACATGATACAGAAAAGTGTTGGAGGCTGAAGACGGCCATCCAGGAGCTCATTGACACCCGCAGGATCGAGGTCCAGACTCCAACAGAGCCCAACATCAACCAAAACCCGCTTCCAACTCATCATGAGACCCATATGATCGAGTTGGTACGGGCGGAGGAAGGAAAGGAGAAAGCCTCTCAGACTGTAATGATGATTAAGTCTAGCGGGGCAGGAACGAGAAAAGGGCCAAGCTTTGATGAGTCGCCCAGTTGCAAGAAAGACATACCAGGAGAGTCAGAAGCAGGAAAGGAAAGTGTGAACGAAGTACCGGCGAAACCGGCCAAGATAGTTGTACCAGGGGCAGCAATCAAGCCCATCTTGACAGTAGCGGGCGTTCGAATGGATCCTTTCATCATCCAGCCGGCAACGCAGTTGCCAGTAACTGATAGCCGGGCTATCCCATGGAATTATGCTCGGATTACAACGACCTACAGAGGAAAGGAGGCGAAAGAGGAAGTTTGTGAAGCCCAAGGGTTGACCCGCTCGGGGAGATGTTTTGCCCCTGCGGAATTGAGGAAGACCACTCCGGCAGTATTGAAAAAGCCGGTCACCGATGAAGAAGCGGAAGAATTCTTGAAAAAGATGAAGCTGCACGACTACTCCGTCTTAGAGCAGTTGAAGAAGACTCCGGCGCAAATATCATTGCTATCCTTGCTGATACATTCTGAAGAACATCGGCAAGCATTGATGAAAGTCCTGAATGAGGCACATGTACCGGATAAAATCTCAGTGAGCCATTTGGAGAAGATCACCAATCGGATCTTCGAAGCAAATCGGATCACCTTCACCGATGACGAGTTGCCTGAGGAAGGCACCGAGCATAACAGGGCTTTATATCTTACGGTGAAGTGTGAAGAGGCGGTGGTTACCAAAGTTCTTGTCGATAATGGTTCCAGTGCTAACATTTGTCCTCTCTCTACACTGGGCAAATTAAAAGTAGACATCGGCAGGGTACGCGAGAACAGGGTATGTGTTCGAGGGTTTGACGGAGGAGGTAAAGCGTCGGTTGGTGACATAGTGCTAGTCTTGACAATTGGGCCAGTGGAGTTCACCATGGAATTCCAAGTGCTGGACATGGTGGTGTCGTATAACCTCCTAATAGGGCGACCATGGATTCATGCCGCAAGAGCAGTTCCATCCAGCTTACACCAGCTCGTCAAATTTGAATGGGACCAGCAGGAGATCGTCGTCCACGGAGAGAACGATCCACAATCAGGCACCATCATTCCCTTTGTTGAAACAGAAGAAGATGTCGGGCCGTGGGTGTATCAGGTCTGCGATGTGGTGTCCGCCCACCGAGTTCCGGAAGGGGAATGTATTCCCGGCGACCGAACAATTACTACGGATGTCATGGTGGCGCATGAAATGTTGCGACATGGTTTCGTACCCGGTAAAGGGCTAGGTGCATCTCTGCAAGGAATTATACAACCGGTATCAGTGGTCGAAAACTTGGGAACCTTCGGCTTAGGATTCCAGCCGACCTCAGAGGACATCCGGCAAGCAAAGAAGAGAAAGCAGAAGACATGGGTGCTCCCAAAGCCTGTTCCACGCCTTTCCCAATCTTTTGTCAGGTCCAGAGCAAGAGGACATCCAGCGCCAAAGATTCCCGGTCCTACGGTCAGGCCAGACGAAGAGTTCTTCAGGAAGTTCGAAAACCTATTCACAGATGTATGTATGCTCGAGGACGGTGAAGGATCTAGTCACGCCGAGATACAATTTGTGGGACCAAAGGCAAAACTGAATAACTGGAAGGCTACTCCTCTCCCTGTCCGGAAGGAGTCTTGGTAGTTTGTCTTGGATTGTTTTTCTTTCGAAGTTTTGTATTGGGGGTTTGTCCCCGGAGTAAAATCCCGTTTGTTTTGTTTATTTTTGATTTAAGTTTGCAGTTTGTTTTCCCTTTGTACAATTCCCATCAATGAAATTTGGTTCCTTCGTGTCTAATTTTGTTTATCTTTTCTTCTTTTTACTTTTCTGAACAGCCTTCTTGCAACTGATCTTAATGATATGGCGCACTTAAAGATTAATCAACCCAGTCTAGAAAGTCAATCGGGTTTGGAAATAATAACACATGAAACAAGAAGTGACGAGAGTGAGTCAGAGTACGGCGATGATGAAGCCGTGGAAGAAATCGGTGAAGAATTAAGTCACTTCGAGGAAAAGCCCAAACCGAACTTAAATGATACCGAGGCCGTTAATCTAGGGAATGCTGATGACGTCAAAGAAACCCGGATAAGTGTCCATATTGAACCCAATCTGAGAGAAGAATTGATCAAAACACTCATGGAGTTTAAAGATATTTTCGCATGGTCGTACGACGACATGCCGGGACTCAGCACTGATCTAGTGGTTCATAGATTACCCACTGATCCGGCATATCCTCCCGTCAAGCAAAGGCTGCGGAAATTCAAGACGGAGATGAGTGTGAAGATTAAGGAGGAGGTAACCAAGCAGCTGCAGGCGAAAGTCATTCGTGTCACTCGATACCCTGAATGGTTGGCTAACGTAGTACCGGTGCCAAAGAAAGACGGAAAGATCAGAGTATGCGTGGACTATCGCAATCTCAACAAGGCAAGTCCTAAGGATAATTTCCCACTCCCCAATATCCATATCCTGATTGATAATTGTGCCGGACGCGAAATTGGATCCTTTGTGGACTGTTACGCGGGATATCATCAGATTTTGATGGATGAAGAGGACGCAGAAAAGACGGCTTTTATCACACCGTGGGGAACTTATTGCTACCGAGTGATGCCGTTCGGTTTGAAGAATGCAGGAGCAACATATATGAGGGCGATGACTACGGTATTCCATGACATGATACACAAGGAAATTGAGGTGTACGTGGATGATGTGATCATAAAATCTAGGCGTCAAGAAGACCATGTTGCTGACCTCAGGAAGTTCTTTCAAAGACTCCGAAGGTACGACATCAAGCTTAATCCGGCCAAATGTGCATTCGGAGTTCCATCGGGAAAGCTGCTAGGATTCATCGTCAGCCGACGGGGCATTGAGTTGGACCCCTCCAAAATCAAGTCCATTCAGGAATTGCCCCCGCCGAAGAATAAAACAGAGGTAATGAGTCTGTTGGGAAGGTTGAATTACATCAGTAGGTTTATTGCCCAGCTTACGGCAACTTGTGAACCCATATTCCGCCTATTGAAGAAAGACGCCGCGATAGAATGGACGACAGAATGTCAGGAAGCGTTTGACCGAATCAAAGGGTATCTGTCAAATCCACCTGTACTAGTTCCGCCTGAACCGGGTAGACCCCTGATTCTTTATCTGACAGTCTTGGAGAATTCGTTTGGCTGCGTACTGGGGCAGCATGATCTTACTGGCAGGAAGGAACGGGCCATTTACTACCTCAGTAAGAAGTTCACAGTCCACGAGGTCAAGTACACTCATCTAGAAAAGACATGTTGCGCCCTGACTTGGGTAGCCCAAAAGCTGAAACACTACTTGTCTTCTTACACCACTTACCTCATTTCGCGTCCGGATCCGTTGAAGTATATTTTCCAGAAACCTATGCCTACAGGGAGGTTGGCAAAATGGCAAATATTACTTACGGAGTTCGACATCATATACGTGACAAGGACGGCTATGAAAGCTCAAGCCCTGGCCGATCACTTAGCTGAAAATCCCGTTGATGACGAATACGAACCTTTGAGGACGTATTTTCCAGATGAGGAAGTATTGCAGATCGAGGGGTTAGAACCAACCAAGGATCCAGGATGGAAGCTCTTCTTCGATGGAGCGGCAAACGCAAAGGGAGTCGGAGTAGGGGCTGTGCTCATATCTGAAACAGGACATCATTATCCTGTTACTGCTCAACTGCGTTTTCACTGTACCAATAACATGGCTGAGTACGAGGCGTGCATCTTAGGGTTGCGATTAGCAGTGGACATGGATGTACATGACGTCTTGGTCTTGGGAGACTCGAACCTTCTGGTACATCAGATTCAGGAAGAATGGGAAACAATAGATTTGAAGCTTATCCCATATCGTTAATGTTTGCATGATCTGACTAAGCATTTCCGGTCAGTAGAATTCAGACATATCCCAAGAATGCATAACGAGGTTGCTGATGCGTTAGCTACTTTGGCATCGATGTTGCATCACCCGGACAAGATTCTTGTTGATCTGTTACATATGCAGGTTTGGAATCAACATGCTTATTGCAATATGGTAGAGGAAGAAATGGATGGAGAGCCATGGTTTCATGATGTCAAAGAATACCTCAGGATAGGAATATACCCAAAGCAGGCAACTAGAGATCAAAAGAGAGCTATTCGGCGGCTGGCAAATGGATTTTTCCTTAGTGGAGGAGTGCTGTACAAAAGAACCCCGGATTTGGGATTGCTGAGATGTATAGATGCAGGTCAAGCCACAATAGTGATGGCAGAGATACACGCCAGAGTTTGTGGGCCACATATGAGCAGATATGTATTGGCAAAGAAGATTCTTCGAGCAGTATATTATAGGCTCACTATGGAGTGGGATTGTATAAGTTTCGTGCGAAGATGCCATCGGTGTTAGATACACGGAGATTTGATTCATTCTCCGCCGACCGAGTTGCGTACAATGTCAGCACCATGGCCATTTGTGGCATGGGGTATGGATGTTATTGGACCTATTGAGCCTGCGGCTTCCAATGGTCACAGGTTCATTCCGGTAACGATTGATTATTTTACCAAGTGGGTAGAGGCCAAAACATTCAAATCAATGACCAAGAAGGCAGTAGTGGACTTCGTACACTCCCACATCATTCTGCAGGTTTGGAATTCCAAAGATGATCATTACGGATAACGGTGCAAATCTTAACAGTGGATTGATGAAAGAGGTATGTCAACAGTTCAAGATTACACACCGAAATTCTACACCGTATCGCCCAAAAGCAAACGGTGCGGTCGAGGCAGCGAACAAGAACATAAAGAAGATATTGAGGAAGATGATAGAATGGTCTAGGCAGTGGCATGAAAAGTTACCATTTGCGCTGTTGGGTTATCGCACTACCGTCCGGACTTCGGTAGGTGCAACTCCTTACTTGTCGGTATACGGGACTGAAGCAGTAATACCCGCAGAAGTTGAGATTCCATCCCTCCGAATCGTCGCTGAAGCCGAGATTGATGACGACGAGTGGGTCAAAACCCGATTAGAGCAATTGAGCTTGATTGATGAAAAGAGATTGACAGCAGTATGTCACGGCCAATTGTATCAAAAGAGAATGGCGAGAGCATATAACAAGAAGGTACGTCCCAGGAGATTTGAAGTGGGACAACATGTGCTGAAGAGAGTTCTACCACATCAGGCCGAGGCGAAAGGCAAGTTCGCTCCAAATTGGCAGGGACCATTTTGTGGTGACTAGAGTATTATCCAACGGCGCTCTATGTCTGACTGACGTCGAGGGAAGATGCACCGATATGGCTATCAATTCTGATGCAGTTAAGAGATATTATGTGTAATTCTTTAACGCATTTGTCAACGCTTGGTTTCGTTTGTGTGTATTTGGCATTTTTCGGAGAATGAAATGACAGAGGCAATTTTTCTACTACCCAAACACTTTAACCTTTGTTTCCCCATTTGAGCCTTAATTGTTCTTTCATATACCCTCTTTCGGAATCATCAAGGAAGATGTGTAACAGAATAGAAAAGAAACAAAGAAGTAATACAAGAAAAAGTGAACTACGTTCGACCCGATTCCTCAAGAAGGATACGTAGGCGCCACACGGCTCGGTCGTAATAAAATAAAAATCAAAAAAAACCCCAAACACGGCTCGGTCATAATAAAATAAAAATAAAAAAAAATCCCCCAAGCAACAAAACTGGGGCAGAAGTTATTGTTTTCGTTGGAAAGATAGCGTGGATTCCGAAAGTTGTAATAAGCTAACCGTCGAGGCTAAACCCCTTTCTTCAGCCTCACGCGCAGAAACCATATCAAGAACCAGAAAGACCTCTCGATCAGTATTTGAGAAAGTGCCAAGTCATGTGAATGAAAGCCAAGAGTGACATCCCGACCCTCGATTGAATCCAGGAGGCACAAGCCGAAAGGGGATAACGCTCTAGAGGGAATCTCAGGGGTGATACCCCGCCGCAGGGAAAGAAAGCATAAATGAGAGAGTCTTAACGGTGAAAACCCTCGCGGGCACCTTAAGGCGAAGGAAGTTGAGAGAAGTAAAATGAGAGAGTCTTACGGTGAAAACCTTTTACGGGCACCTTAAGGCGACGGGAGATAGAGAGAAATGAGAGAATCTCACTAGTGAAAACCCTTTGAAGGGCACTTTGAGGTGACAGGACGAGATGGTTGCAAGATGTCTGCATGAGACAGGGTTTGGACATCCGCTTACCTCTAACAGGACGCGGCATCGGAAAGTGATTGATATGAATAGACTGGGTAGTTTAATCTCAAAGGCGCGGCATAACATTGGATCAGGCACACATTCAGATAAGTTTCCCTATTTTTTGAGTTCAGAAAAGTTTTTCTCTTCTTTTTGTCATTTGCGGTCAGTATTCTTTCCTTTTCTTTCATTTTCGAAAATTGATTTTTCAAAGCTTACTACCAAGTCTCCCAAAGCAAGTATATTGAAAGTGAATAGGCATGGAACAAGGCAACGAGACAGAAGTCGTTACGATAGTGAGATTGGGATGACAGGCTGAGTGGAAGGTTCGCAAGAATTATGGAGTATGATGGACACATGTGGCATGTCCGAAAGATGATTTCACGCAACAGATCACCGGCTAAAAAGAGTCGGACCAAACCAAAGAGTGGAATAAAAGGAAAGATGAGAGGTCGTTCGTGGAAAAAGCATCTTCCCAAGCAAGCGTCAACGTCGCCCTCAAAGTTCGAGAGAGGCCAAGCAGCTGAAAGAGAATGGCCTCAACAAGAGTGGCACGACCACTCGCGGCTTTTTGAAACTAACAATTTTTCTTTGATTTAAAGCAGGAAAAGAGGGTCCGACGGCAGAAAAGCATACCGTCCAGAAGTTTACCACACTGGGGCAGAAAATTTTCTCCTGTTGCGAAAATTTTCTGGAAAGCAAGACTCAGAGGATAAGTGTAGAAAGCGACACAAGATGGGGTGATCTTTGAGCATGGTACCATCCCCAGCAGTTACTGGAAAAAGAAAAAATGGCTTCGAGATGCCCCCAGCAATGTTACATCCTATAGTTTGATCAAGGAAACAAAAGCGTGAGTCCCAAAAGAGGTAGGGGAAGAAGGAAGAGAATGAAGGGTGAAGGAAACAAAGAATACTTCCTCAGCAGCATCACCCCTCATGCAAGTGAGTAAACAGCTCCAAAAATATCCCCAGCAAGCCATAAGAAAAGTAATACGACCGGGGAAAGCAATTCCGAGACAGGATAATTCGGAAACAGAAGGTGGTCCGAGAGGCAATGCAGGAACAAGGATAATGATACAAAAGGCAAGCGAAGCGTAATCGGGATAGGAGGAAATCAGTGAAGTTGTAGTTGAAGTCGTGAGCCCGCCCGGAGAATGGAGTGGCGATTTAATATTGAAGTTGCAATTGAAGTCAGGGAGCCCGCGTGGAGAACGGAGTGGCAATTTTATTTTGAAGCAGTAGTCGAAGTCAGGGAGCCCGCCTGGAGAACGGAGTGGCAATTTTATTTTGAAGCAGTAGTTGAAGTCAGGGGGCCCGCCTGGAGAATGGAGTGGCGATTCTATTTTGAAGTTGTAGTTGAAGTCAGGGAGCCCGCCTGGAGAATGGAGTGGCGACTTAATGTTGAAGTTGTAGTTGAAGTCAGGGAGCCCGCCTGGAGAACGGAGTGGCGATTTAATGTTGAAGTTGTAGTCGAAGTCAGGGAGCCCGCCTGGAGAACGGAGTGGCAATTTTATTTTGAAGTCGTAATCGAAGTCAGGGAGCCCGCCCGGAGAACGGAGTGGCAATTTTATTTTGAAGTTAGTTGAAGTCAGGGAGCCCGCCCGGAGAATGGAGTGGCGATTCTATTTTGAAGTTGTAGTCGAAGTCAGGGAGCCCGCCCGGGAGAACGGAGTGGCGATTTAATGTTGAAGTTGTAGTCGAAGTCGGGGAGCCCGCCCTGGAGAACGGAGTGGCGATGTAATGTTGAAGTTGTAGTCGAAGTCGTGGAGCCCGCCCGGAGAATGGAGTGGCGATTTAATTTTGAAGTTGTAGTCGAAGTCGGGGAGCCCGCCCGGAGAATGGAGTGGCGATTTTATTTTGAAGCAGTAGTCGAAGTCGGGAGCCCGCCCGGAGAATGGAGTGGCGATTCTATTTTGAAGTCGTAGTTGAAGTCAGGGAGCCCGCCCGGAGAATGGAGTGGCGATTTAATGTTGAAGTTGTAGCTGAAGTCGGGGAGCCCGCCCGGAGAACGGAGTGGCGATGTAATGTCGAAGTTGTAGTCGAAGTCAGTGGGAGCCCGCCCGGAGAACGGAGTGGCGACGTTAATTTTGAAGTCGCAGTCGAAGTCGTGAAGCCCGCCCGGAGAATGGAGTGGCGATTTAATTTTGAAGCAGTAGTTGAAGTCGGGAAGCCCGCCCGGAGAACGGAGTGGCGATTTAATTTTGAAGCTGTAGTCGAAGTCAGGGGAGCCCGCCCGGGAGAATGGAATGGCAATCTAATTTTGAAGTCGTAGTCGAAGTCGGGGAGCCCGCCCGGATAATGGAGTGGCGATTTACTTTCGAAGTTGTTCGAGGAAGCGGTAGAGTACAACGGAAATCCCCAGCAGAATTCAAATTCAAAATCAGCAGGAAGGCAACAAGGATCAGAAAGATAGATTCAGACTTCGAAGCAGAATAGTTCGAAGATCGCAAGGAAGGAACATCAAGTCCGACAGAATAGCAAGGAACACGGAAAGTCAAGATGAAGAGATAGATAAGATTTCGCGATGCTGTAACTTAGTCTAGCTTCTTATTTTGTTGTTTAGTACGGTGTAACAAGGAGGTCAGCTAAGCAGTGGCAACAGCAGTAATAGCAGTAACAGCAGTAACAGCGAGATCGCAACAGTCACGGTAGTCCTAGCTACCAAAGCTTCCCGAACTACATTGACCTGATTCCTTTTAGCCAGGGATATGTAGGAGACCTTTGAAGCAAGGTTCGGTCAAAACTTTTCCAAAATGCTTCATACGGAGTGCTCGAATGGGCAAAAATCGCTTATATCCGTTCATTTATCTTTGCACGAAAACTCTGCGTGTTTACGCGCAAAGAGGGCGATACTGTGAGCACGTGATTTTTTGCCTTACTTGAGAAGTACTCCCAGAAAATTCAAAAATAAAAATAGTTTCGTGTTGGGTATGATTTTTGTGATTTTTGTGTTATTTTTATCTTTTGTGTGCACGTTTATTTATTTAAATTAAAAAATATAAAAAAAATATATATATGCTAAGTTTTGCATTTTTCAGCGTTTGATATCGAAGTCATGTGATTTACATTTTTGGGTGATATGTAATCGTGTGCGTTAATTGTAGTAAAAAACAGCGGTGTTATAGGTTGGTATATATACATATGTGTGTATATATATATATATGTATGTATATATACATATATATATATATATACATACACACATGTACATAATACATCATGAAGATCCGAGTTGGGCCAATTTTAGTCTAAAAGTCAGGCCCAAGTGAATTGCTTCTGATCTGGCCCAAATATCCGTCCAGCTTCAGCCTATGTAACGTTTGATCTGGACCGTTGGATTTATTATCCAACGGCCCAGATTAATCCGTTAATTCCAAAATTCAGCCAGCTTAGGACTTAACCAAACGGCACCGTTTGGTTTAAGTGAGAGGATCCTGATCGTTGATCAAGTTTGATCCAACGATCAGGATTTAACTACTCAAAATGTATATAAACCCATTTCCATACCCCGCCCCCCCAAGCCAGACCCCCCCTTCTCCCTTCGTCTCCCAAAGGTCCTTAGAGACCAGGCGTAACGCCGCCGTCCGCCACCTTGCGCCGCCTGCCGGAAATCGCCTCACGGCGGTTCCGGTAGGCCAATCGAACCCAAACCAACGCCAAAACCTTCCCCTTACCTTCCCCATCACGATCCCAGCTTCCATTAACCTCGAATCTTGCCGGAGCTCCTCGAATCTTCATTTGAAGATTCGAGTCAACTCGAACTTACGCCAAATCACCCCAAACTCACCCCAAACCCTCCCCGTACCTCCCTCATACCCACGCTAACCTTGGTTTGCTTCGAATCTAACCAGAAATACAAAAGCCCCAAATCCCACCTTCAAGAACCCTAGAATTCGAAAACTAGGGATTTGGTCGGAATTAAAGCAAATTGAAGATAATAGATTTTAATTGGAAGGTTTTCGTTCGAAAATATTTCAATTAAAATCTATTAACTTCAAAAGAAGGCAATTTCAAGTCTCCTCGAGCCCAAGTCCGTGCGTTTTCATTTCTCTTCTCACTGTTTAAGGTACCTTTCTGTCTATTTCCGATTTTTATCTATTAGTATAAGTGTCTATTGATTCCATTCTTTTAGTTAAGTTAGCTACTTTCTCTGTTTTCGTTTCTCCTCCTAATCAAGACCTTTTTATTTGGTCAAATCATTTTCTTTCTGATATGTGCGGCTCATTGTTGTTGTTGTGATTACATTGTGTTCAATCTAGTTAAATTCGTCGAATAGTTGACTCGGATTGTTGCCCCCTGATTCTGCCCCTAGGCATAAGTTGAATATCGATTATTCGTTGTCGATTATATAGCTCGTAATTGATTAAACGAATGTCGCCATCTAATTGCGTAGGTTTGATTATTTGAAATTCTGGATAGTTGATTAAGCTATTGAATCGAATTGGGGTGCTGTGTGATTTGAAATTGAAATAGGTTTAGGATAAATTGGTTATAGCTGAATTGGGACCATATGGTTTAGAGTTAATTCAAATAAACCCGGCCAGCATGTTGGAGGGACTGTCAGTAGGTCTGATTATCACTGTGTGTGCAGTGTAATTGGAAAACATAAGTAACATGGGAGCTATCTGGCAGGGTAAGGGGTTTTGAATAGAAAAACAGGTTACTAGTACGCTTTTGGATTAAAAAAATGAGATTTAAACATTAAGTGATGGGTTGGGCAGAGAATATTAGGGCAAGAAGTTTATTTTACATTCTTAAGTGCTCTTAAGAGCTGGACAGTCAGTACATATGTGGAGGTTAAGCAGGCTGGCCTGGCCTTTAGTTTTGGTTATAAATAGATAGACACATTTAGAGAAAAGGCAGATTATAGAGGGAGATTTGAGAGCATCCTGGAGAAGCAAAAACAGTAGCATATTCGTAAACACTTGAGAGGATATACATAGAGAGGTTGGAGAGTACACTGAGAGTGACAAAAAGTCACTGTTTCATTGGTTCTTAGTCACTGTTGGTTGAGTATTTGGCCATTGTTGTAGTGTTGGTTCTTTGTTAGTCGAGTGTTGCTGCCTGGGCTTGCTGTGTGGGGGCTGTTGGTCTCTTAGTTGTGGTTGTCTTTGCTGTTACTTCTTAGCTCTCATGCTATTGTTGTTGGTTTGCTTCACTGGTGGGATTTTGGTGCTGTGATTGCCTCTTGGCTTTTGTTTTTGTTCTATCTCCTGGTTGTTGCCTGGTGCTGTTTGTTGTTGGTGTGTCGATTGGTTGTTAATCCTGCTGTTGGGATTGTGGTTGGCCACTGGTTGCTGTTATTATCTTGGTTGTTGCTGTTGCTGTGTATATAGTGGCAGTGACTGCCACTGATTGCTGTTGATCTGCTGTCTGCTGTGTTTCACCGGCTTAACTGATCTACATTCTTTTGCTTTGACAATTTCCAGGTATTTCACTACTGCCTGAAGTTGTAGACATGAATGGAAGCAATGAAACTTAGCTTATTGTTTATCATATCCTTTTAGCCCATGTTAAAACTTAGTTAAATACATGTGTACTCATTAAGGAGAGCCCGAATATGTAATAAGCTGTATGTGTTGTAACTGTGTTAACTTCATGTTTCCCTAGCCTGTTGTAGTAGAAATGGTCCATTGGAAACACATTATGCGATAGATAGATGAATCAGTGAAATACATATTGTTATAGGTGTCAATTTGTTCAAGATAAAAGTGTATAATAACTAACATCCAGTGTAGAAATAAATAGAGGCATAATGATGGTAGTTTGGTCGAAAGTTATGAATTAGTAAGTACCACGCTCAATGTTCAAGTAGTTAATTGTAACAATAAGCGTGTAAATCCTGTTTTGTCTATAGCTTGTTAAAAAGGGGAATCAGGACGATTGATGTATCACTCCGTTGCTATTAGATTATCAGTATACTTTAGCTCGTGTATGTCTACTATGATCTAGATCCTTTACACGAAAGCTGGTTATCAATTTGATTAGATTAAAATCGGAAACATGTTCAATATTCTTTTCTTAAATAAAACAAAAGTTTTCTGTTGACTAAATTAGCTTAGCTAATTTGAATAAAAATCGAAGTTTAAGTAGTCTAAGAGCATAGTAAAGAGGAAATCGTCTTCTGGCGTTCAATTTTGAGTCGGGGCTCTATTGAATGGCCCAAATAAAAGAAAATATCAAACTAGTAGGTAATGATAAACGATTAACATTTTCTTTATTAGAGACAAACAAAAATAGAGAATCATAGTTCGCTTCGAGGTTGCCCTTTAAATAAAATGATGAGACGGGCCTCGCCGCATTACACACAGAATTGCGGGGTCCTCAATTAATTATTACAAAAACCTTAGACTTGGAAGGACCGTCTAGTGAATTTCACGGTCCTTTTCTCAAAGTAAATAGACGATAGACTCTTTAGGCACGACTTGAACTAAAAATTACTTTCCTGAATACGGGTGTGCATTTATGTGACCCAGATCTTACTCTCGGCGAAACTGAAATACATTAGAGTCGCAGGCGTACTGGTTACGGTGCGGCTCGAAATGTGTTTTCGTAACGTCGCAATTCTTCTAAAATTAAAAGCGGAGCATTAAAAGCACATAGTTAAAATATATAAAGAAATCAGATAAAAGCAAAAATTGCAGTTGAGCAACCGTGCTAAAACCACGGAATCCGGGAGTGCCTAACACCTTCTCCCGGGTTAACAGAATTCCTTATCCAGGTTTCTAGTTTCGCAGACTGTATTACAGAGTCATAAATTTCCTCGGTTCGGGATTAAACCGGTGACTTGGGACACCATTATTTTCCAAGTGGCGACTCTGAATTAATTAAATAAATCCCGTTTCGATTGTCCTTTAATTGGAAAAACTCCCTCGTGCCCTCGCGTGCGCGTAAAAAGGAGGTGTGACACTTACAAGAACTACATCATTCTTGCTTTTTCTCTTGAAAGTGTCACTTTATTGCATCGGATAATGAGGTCATGGATGGTTTCTTAAGGTATTTGCTACACTCTACGCCTATTATGATACGTGTAGAGGAAGATAGTGGTAAATTTATTGGCAAAAAGATAACTATATCTTTTCATTGGATATTGAAATATTATGGTGTTACCATAGTTAAGGATATAATGCTAGTTCAAGCGTCCTTCATGGCATTACTCGTTGATAGGTACACTAATCTTGAGGCTATGGCTCATGTTCTACCAGTTCGCTATGACTTGCCGAGGAGAAATCTTATTAGTTTGAAATTCTTGATATTCGATTTTGATTTCAAAGCACAAGCAGAGGATGTCACTGGACTCTTTCACCAAATAATGATTGTTGGTATGTTTCTCACCAATTCTATACTCGCGTGATGGTCAATGCTTGCTCATTATTGACTGGCTCCAAGTTAGAGCAGCTGCTATATGGATATTCTGTCAATGCCCATATTACATACGACGTAGGAATTAGTACCACAATTTGCAGCGTGCCTCTCAAAAGTGGTGTTCCAGATTGTGTAGATAAGGCATCTAAGAGAGCTATTAGAATTAGAAATATGACTGCAATTGTCTATGAAGTTTTCTATCTGAAACTTGGAGATTATAGTTGCATTTTTTGGCTACAACTAGTCATTGATCTACAAATGAGACACTCCAAGAGAGTCAGCTATAGCACAGACCTAGCTATTATTCTACAAGAGCTCGAAATTAAAGCATTGACATTGACTCTACAGTATGGTGGTAATTTAGCAATTTGAGGGACTCCAAGATTCTTGTTAATTACTGGAAATCAATTTGGTTGTTGATATCAGAAAGATTGACCAATTTACAAGATCCTAACTTCATGAATTCTCTATTGCAAACACAACATTCTGCTCCTATGTAGTTGATGACCTCATCTAATATTTGTTGTCTACAGCAACATGATGCTTGCCAGCTTTTTATTTCTATATTGCCAAAGATCCACGCTAAAGAACATAGAGTTTCGGTGTAACACTTATATTACTTTCCTTGAGTTTGGTGATAAAGAGTTGTTGCAACACAAAGAAGTAAATAACGAGCGAAAATTGCTTCTGATTTGATTTTGCCTGAAATGAATCCCTCGCTTTGATAAGAAATATCTGAGTAAACAACCTTTGAGCTGAGATAATATTCCATTTTTAGGGTTAGCTTTGCGTTCCTTGACTCTTTCATTTCATAGAAGTGAATTCTTATTCTTACGAAGCAAATAGCACTTCCTATTGATTTGTCCCCTGGACTGGACCTATTCTGATTCTGAATTATCCGTTGCTACACTGTTCCCAAGGACTAGCAAAATCGAAATAGCGAAATTCTTGGCAGTACTTGCTGGTCTGGTGTCACTCTGTGGCTTGATATGCATAACCCATTTTCATTTCTTGGGTCAAACCTTGAGGATAAGGTTCTCATTAAGGGCGGAGGTATTGTTGTGAACGAAGGCGACCAAAATAATGCACTTGGGCTTGGGAATAGTTTACGACAAGGTCAATTGATTAAACAACTCAACACAAGGTTATTGGACTACCATTGGGACCCGTGTTGAGGTACACGTGTCGAAGAGTTACTGGGCAAGAAGAAATATAGTTGTTATAATTATTAGTTTGTGCGAGGAGGAGAGCATGTGAATTTTGTTGAGTCTTTGGCTGAGTCTATTCTTCTCATCTCTATCTTTCTAATCTCTGAAACTTTTCATCTCCTTCTGGTTATCCTTTCATTGTTCCTCTAATTCCTAGTTAATTGTTGTTCTTTATTCCATTAGTATTTTCTTTTACAGTATAATGTCACAAATTATAATGCAATTTCTTTTAAAAGCATTAAATAAATGTCGTAATTTATTTACCAACATTATTTTAAATGTCACCAATTTATGTGACCTTTCAAAAAATATCATAAAATAAATGTCGTAAATTTCTTACTGACATTCATCTAATTGTCGGAAAATTCCCGACCCCATAATTTACGACATTTGATACAATGTAAATTAAATGTCGGTAAATGAATTTGCGACATTTAAGCTGCATTATTTGATATTTATTTAATGTCATCTTATCCATACTTTTTTGTAGTGAGTCCTCGAATAATTTCTAGGTATACACCTGCTTTCCACAATATTTCAACCGTTAGAATTTTAATATAAAAATTGATAAAGAGAAAACAGATTACACTTGGAATCTTTGTATTTCATACAATTGTAATTGATAACACCGTTAATTTTTCGGCTACAACGCTAAAATTTGATCACGCTCAACTGAGTCTCACAAAAGACTATGTGGGCGTTGCAAATATAATTTGAGTATTGTAGCCCAGAGTCGAACCATAGAGAATTAACCTACTAATTACCACTGTCGGATTTACTTAATTCACACAACCTGTTTTCTCAAACTTTCTGATTCACAATTGTTGATTTCCTAACAACTAATAGTGAAAGTAATAAATAACTGAAAATTAGCTAATCTTGATGTGTAAACAATATAAAGAAGGTCTAAGATAATGATTTCCCCCGTTGATGTTTTCCTCGGTTATCTATTTCTTATAATTATGATTTAGCTATCTCTAACAATCATGAACTCTCCATCTATCATAACTCTTTCTCAAGTAATTATAATAATCTACTAGACGCACTTTCTCAAGTTACGCTATCTAATTTCATAGTACGGTTCACTTAGATTGCACCCGGAGTTTCGTTATCTCTAATCCAACCCCTAAACCCTCGGTTATGACTCTTGTCTATACTCCGGGGCTGATGTTGTTCTTACAATCACCTAAATATGCACTCTCTCTCAAGAAGATACACAATAAATAGGAACGGATAATTGAGGGCCGTTTCAACTATTCCACAATCAAAACATAGATGAACAATTAGAGATTAACAATCAAATCTAATTATATTGATAAAACAATCAAGTAATTCTCAACAGGTTTCATCAAAACCTTAGATTAAGGTGTTCAGCTACTCATGACAATGGGTAAATCAACGGCTAAAAGATTCATAATCATAAATTGCAAGAAATTAAGAAGAATAAAAGTAATGATGTTTTGGGTGATCTCTCACACTTATTTCTCTTGCAAAATAATCTCCAAAATTAAGCCTAACCTAGCTTTGGACGAGTTTCCTACATAATATAAGGATTTTCCAAAACTTTTTCGAGTTACGCTTTGACCCCTGAAGTTCTGAATTTTTGCACGTCCTCCCGCGGCCGTGGCATCGACTGCGGATCGATCGCGGGATCTTCTATAAAGGACCTTGGGAATCCTGGAGCTTACTTCTTTCTCTGCGTCACTTACCTCATTTGCTCTTTTGCGCTCGAGTACTTCTCAAGTGGGTGATTTCTTTACGTTCTTGCCTTCAAACACTTCATTTTGTTCTTCTTCTATCTTGTATTACCTGCGTAACCAAATAGCATCAATTCAAATATTTAATCAGCAACTTCCATAATAAAAACAACAACAAAGTATAAATATCTATGACATAAATAACAACTGTATAACCTATTATCAGATCTCACGAGAAAATCTTCAATATATGGTTCGTTTCCTTTCATATATAGAGTTGTGCAGGCTTTGATCGATTAGTAGCTACTTGACCTAACCCCACCTGCCAAAAACCAATAATGCTACTCATTCCTTTGTCATGACCTTTGAGTATACGCAAAATGTAAGACACTATTCTTTGAGACAATAAGCATAAATTTAGTGTAAATACAAATAATTTTAAAAGAGAAAGACGTACGCTGTCACCTTCTCTTAGGGCTATTATTCAGGAGTAGAAGTATTTGTTGGAAATCAACAACACTACTACAATCAAATCTCTCTAGCTATAACACTTTTGTTTGTCCGATATTTTTTGGCGTTACAATGAAGTTCTGTTATAGATCATAACATATAATATACATAACATAATGATCAATTCCGAGAAAAACTCGAATTTTATAACAAATAACTATTATATAAAGATGTTGTTATACATATGTCCTACTGTATTATATTCGGAGGAAGCAAACAAATGTGCAGACTTTTTGGTAAATGTTGGTTACATACATGAAGCAACTCTGACAATCTAGGATGTGTAGCTCACGGATATATGGAGTTTCTTCTCCTGACGTATTCAAGCCATGTAGCTTACGAAAGATTTTAAGTAATCTAATTTTCGACGTACTAAAAAAAATAAAATTTAAGATACTTTAATTGAATAGATATTTTAAAATAGTAAACGCATGCACACTCTTGATAGGAGTTTTACCTCTGAAATTTGGCCTAAATTAATGCATGCATACATAAGTTGGATCCCTATAATCAAGAATGCATATAATTTGTATATACTGAAAATGTAATGAAGATATTTTAACACTATCAATACGAGTTAACCTTGCTAAAAAAGATTACTTGTCTTATTTTTCAGATAACTAATTATACGTGTTATGGTATGTACGTTGTATATCCTGCAATAAACTTTCAAATGATCTAATAAGGGAAAAAAATATGCATTACTTACTTCATAAGTAAAACTTGTGAAACAAAGAGATCAAAAGCAAGGAAGCAATTCGACAACGTACCACTGTGATCTCACAAGTAAAGTTTAGGAGGGTGGATGTATGCATATCTTACTCTTATCTTATGTGAGGTAAAAAGACTATTTTTAATTTATCCCCGGTTGAAAAAAAGCGTTTTCAAAATAAGTTTAGAAAAATAAGAGAAAAAAAAACTATAAAGAAAATACTCTAAAAAAAAGTATTGACAAAAAAAAAAGTAAAATAACCCAACTAAAAGAAGTAAAAATAGTCTATATATGACTTGTAATACTTTAAAAAATAGCTTAGATAATATTCCTTGTCGAACTTTTGCATTACTCCATTACAACCACTTTCCATTTAAGACACTTCTAATAATTTAGTTAGTATTTCGTGTCCACCTTGTACTTAATTTATAGCACGATATGATAACAAGTACCTTTGGCAGCTAACTAATAATGATCCAATTTCTCCAATTTTCATACCAATATAATTCTACCCAAAACTGGAATTTTAGGATTTTGCAATATCTTTTTTCTATGCAACTTAGCAAGTGGTTGAGATTCAGGACCCAATAGAATAATATGTAGTTGACATAGATATATAGCTACCCAATATGTATACTAGTTTAGCTTTATATATAAATATGGCTAACATTCAAAGAGTACTTTAATAAAAATATGTCTGCGTATGTGGGGCAAGTACATATATAGTTATTTTCAAGGATGATATGTAGAGATTAGTCGGTATCTTAATTTCAGGATAATTTAAGATATTTTTGACCTAAAAATTTGAACAAAGAAATCAAAATTTAAAATAAACTATCTAATTCCAAAATAGCATCCCTTTAGAGTGACGATATAGTGTCATTTCTTAAGTGTTATGTGTCTACTTGTTTCTTTATGTATTATGAGGAATCCACCATATATATATTGGAAGAAACTTTAGGGAACATTTTAATTATTGATCATTCCAACAAACACGTTTAATATCATTTTGCGTGAAAATACAAAAGTAATTTTTGTCACCATGTTTAAACTAATGATGATCATTTTTCGTCCAAACAACGTTTTGCCTGGCTAAAAATATTAGAATTAAAAGAGTAAATATGGTAAAAAAAAATCTTGGAAAATTGAAGTGAATTTCCAGCCTATTAAAAACCTAAAATTTGGTCCACACATTGCATTTTCTTGGTACCTTTCAGGTTTGTCAATTGATCAATGTGTTTGCAATAATTGGTAAGTGTTACTGTCAAAATTTTCTTGGTACCTTTCAAGTTTGTCAATTGACTGGGTTGTTTGCAAAAATCCTCAGACCCCACCTTGTGGGAATATACTGGGTTGTTGTTGTTGTTGTTACTGTCAAAATTCAAATAAATGGTAAAGATAGGGAAAATCATGACTGAGGCCTCATTTGTTTGCACTTAATGGATGTCTGAATCTCAATTATTCAGATCTCAGATATTAAGTGTGTTTGTTTCGAAAGTCTGAATCTTAATTATTTAAATCTTAATCATTAAATATGTTTTTTTTTACTTTACAACCACTTAATGGGTTTGAATAGGTTTGTATAATTTAGATCCATAATATAGACTTAATTTCATTAAGATGCTATCACATATTCATTATTAATTGTTGTCACCGCCTACTATTATCAACTACCACCATGTCACCACCACCACCATACTCAACCACCACCACCACACACATCCCCTCCACCACCTCCACCACCACCACGCCGCCATCATCCTTAATCATAGCCTCCATTATCGACCATCACCACTTACTATCCCCACCACTCCGACCACTATCGTTCTCACCCGCAATTAACACTTATCAGCATCAACTATCACAATTGACAACTCCATCACCATCAACAAGCACGGCTGGCACTGCCCATCATTATAACCTAACACCACCCACCTACCACCTTCCTCAATCACAACTACTACCACCAGCCGACATTATTAACTATCATCATCCACCACCACCATCCTCAAACATAATCGCCACCACTACTAATCACTACTAACTACTAGCATGAACCACCATCATCAACCAAAACTACCACCAACCACTGCCTCTAGTTGACATTCTCCCATTAGCCATCACCACCAACAACTATATATCATATTTAAAAAAAGTATATATTTTATTGATAGAATATTAGATTAGTTAGTATTTCATTTGAATTTTATATTTATTAATTTTCAAATAAAGATAAATTTTATACATTCAGATGTTAAAAATCAAACAGTCTTAATTATTTCTATTCAGATCTTAATACACATCTTAATATATTCAGATGTGTATTCAGATCCAAATGTCTCAATCTTAATACACATATTAATATTCAGATGTGTATTCAGATTCAGACATCTTAATCTTAAAAAAAACAAATGAGGCCTAAGTCAATATGTATTTCTACCATAATTTTTTACTTAATTATTTCAAATAAATTAATTAGCACGATTTGATGCATAATGTCCGACTAATTAATTCAGATTCACCTAGAATATGTCCAGTAAGGGGAATAAACCGCTCCTTTATCATTTTGTTTTTCATTCTCCAGCTCTCCTAGTTAAGAATAAAGAGATCTCAATACATATCGCATTTCCAATATGATTATACTAATATATTATGAAATTGTAATATTAGCCTTAGCTTTTCCTTTATTGCAGCCAAAATCTTTTGTCTTTTGCAACAATTTGATTAATTTGGAATAATTTACAGTTCACACTTGTCTATACTTTTGTCAGATTTTAACACAAACTCTAATAGTAATCCCAGATCCAGATTACTTAAAAATTAAAATTAATTAATCGGTTAGATTATACTTATATATTATGAAATTTGTATGGTGTTAGTCTTGGATTTTCCTTTATCGTAACCAAAGTCTTATGTGTTCTGCCACAATTTTTGAGTTCTTCACATTTGTTTCTATACTGTCAGATTTTAATAAAAAATTAAGCACCACGCATATAATTTCTTATATTATACTAGAACAAATAATTGTGTATACGACTCAATGTTGTCGTTGATGTTAATTGCCACCTTTTTTTTGTTTTTTTGTTTTTGTTTTTTTTTTCGTACCGATACATTCGTGATACTCTAGTATCTATCTTAGGAGTGTACAAAGAAAACCGATAAATCGCACCAAACCGGAAAATAAACCCCATCATGGGTTGGTTTGACTTGGTTTGGTGTTGGAAAAAATAACCCGATCATAATTGGTTTGGTTTGGTTTTAACCAAAAAAAAAAAAATCAAACCGAAACCAAACCAACCCGATATTACATTAATTCAAATTTTACAAATATTTTAAACATATAAATATTTATTTTTAATACAATTCATAAATATTTCTTAAACTTTTTCACAGTTTTATCTTTAAACATATTGTTTCAACTTTGAAATTAATATATATTCTTGAATGGTCCAATAAATTTTATAGTTCATATATAAAGGTAGTAATTCAAATAAACTTCACATCAATATTAATGCTAACTAAGAAATTTTAATTCAACACTAGAAATGATAATAGTGTGGATATCTATTTTTTTAGTTTTGCATTGTTTATATTGAAAATGCATAACTTAGTTTATCTTTTTTTAGTGCTTAGTTGTGTAACTAATATACTTATAGTTATACTTATTTAAGCATGACTTATATAGTACTTTTAGATTATGTTAATATTTATTATGGCTTGTTACTTAGTAATATTTTCTTTATGGATTTTAGTATTTTTCTTATTGAATATTTTAGTACAATGTTATGACGCATATCATATTATTGTATTATTTTCTTGAAAAATACAATATATAATTTTATCCTTGTAGGATTAGAGAAGTATGTGGAGCACAAGTTATATATTTGTGCTATGAAGACTTATCGAAAAAAAAATCGAAAACCCAAAAAACCCGAGATTGAAAAATCCGATTTTGTTGTTGGTTTGGTTTATAGATTTAAAAACCGACACTATTGGTTTGATTTGATAATTAAAAAATCCGAACCAACCCGGATTATGTACACTATCTAATTTCATATGCTTCAACTAATAGAATGTTATTTGTGACGACTCCGGGTGGGCGCTACTAAAATGAATATTTGGTGGCGATTATCCTTGCAGCAAAGAGCATAAAAAGAAAAGAAATTTAGAAAATGCACTTCGACGTTTAAGTGACAACACTATATTCTTTTAGTGGCTACTATAGTCGCCTGTAGAAATTTTACTTTTTCGCCTTTGCATCGAAAAGTTCATACTTTAAAAGGTAAATCGTTTTCTATAAAGGCAATTTCATATTAGGACTTGGACTCATGATTTCTCATTAAGGATAGTGGTGGAGCTATTTTAGGTTAAGTGATGTCAACTAATACCTCTTCGTTGGAGCTAAGTCAAAAAATTATTTTATGCATATATATTATTTATCTACTTCCCTTAGTTTTATTGTATATTTACTTTTTTAGATTTTGATACCCCTTGGTAGGGGTGTGTGTTCGAATCGGTTTATCGATAAATCGAATCGATTATTTGTTATCGAAATCAAAAAAATCGAAACCTTATTGAAACGATAATGATAAGCATATGTACAAATCGATAATCGAAAAGTAATTATCGATAAGGGGTAAAATCAAATCGATGAAGCGAATGCACACCCCTAAACTGTAGACACTTGTAAAATGAGTAATTTACCTATTTGTGTAGATTAATATAACATACAAAATGTATATATATATATTCCGCTACTATTTTGAAAGCAGCTATTGTTGCGACCAAAAACACCCACGCAGGTGCACGTGATCGCCAAGGAATAAAGTAGTGAGTAGAGTATCGTCCCCTAGAAGACTTATGATCAACTATTGATTGATTCAAACCCAATTACTTAACTTATTCAAGAGATATATCACAAAAGAGAGATATACTTATTTTTCTGCCTAAAATATCAAGAAGTAATCTAACTAGAACAATTAACCAAGCAAATAGCAAATTCGAATAACAAACAATAGGAGAGGATATTCCAGGGTCACAGGCTTGTTAACAACTGTGTTGTGTTCTTAGCTTAAGATGACTAATCAATTTATCTGGGTTATTGATTTACAAGATTTATATTACTTGTAAGAATCTGCCGAGTTCTTACTCGTCTATTCAAGTTAACTCAATACTTATATTTCTATGGAATTAAGATTAACAAGAACGCATTTACAATTCTTGTATTCTAACCAAGCAAGGCAATTGGGTATATGTCTATCCCAATTGCATATCCGTTTCTCTGAGGCCCGTGTTCAAGAAGCTGCTCTATTTAATTCTATATGCAACCTAGAATTTCCACTTTCAAATTCAACTCTAGATTCATAGATAGTGCTTCAGTGTTAGTTACTCAGCAAAATAATTAATAACAGAATTAAATAAATAACGCAATATGATAAACCAACGTTATCAAATTAAACTTCAAACAACAATATTCATGTTTTACCCATGACCCTAGAACAATGGGTTTTAGCCAATCATACTATTGTTCAACACAATTTGATTCAATTCATCACAGTTGGCAAAAACAAATAGAAGAAAAGAACTCGATGATACAAATCCCTTCTTGCCTCTCTATGTCTTGCTTTTGACTCAAAAAACCTTGATAATCCTTCCTTGGACGAGCTGATCTTATATAGGTTAAGTGTAGTTTTTCTCCAAATTTCCGCTTTTGCCCCTGATCAATAAGTGCCGGAATTCGGACTAGCGCTGCAGCGCATTTGGTCGTGCTAGTCCGCTGCAACACTGCATCTAACCGCGCATATACCAGCATTGCAGCGCATCTGGCAGCGCTAGTCCAAGTGTGATGTGGCCTAGTTTTCTTCCTTGTCTTCAATAACACTTGGTTCTAAGAGGTCTTTATTGCTCCAAAATGGTTCCCAGTCACGTTTTCTTGCATAATACGAGCTCTTTGACCTGAAAGACACACATTTCACAATTAGAGCTCATATTTCATCAATTATTCATGATATGATATTGGGATTTAATCAAGCGAGGACATAAATAGCAGCTAAATCACATAAATTTTGCCTATCATCGACTATAGTATCATTTTTCCTAATCTATACCTTTTCCTTTACCCTAAGTCCCTTACCCTATCATTTCCTCTATCACATTTAAGGAATGATCATATTTAAAGATAAAAAGAATGAAGTTCATATTAATGAAAAACATAATTAGTTGTGATGATGTATTTTATTTTGTTTTTTTATACCGTTGGAGTGTTGGTGGTATACATTTGATCCCTTACTTTAGTTTTGTTGCATGTGCTTGTTGACACAATTTTTATGTTATAAATTGTGTTCTTGTTATTTTAGCTTCTTTTTCTCCATATTAGTTAGGCGCTTTTATAGCGATATACTTTCCGTGGAATCCCGCAAAATTTTTATTGGTGTAATGGATAACTTAATCGATAAACCCCCAAAATTAATAAATCGAAATCGTAGAAATCAAAACCTTATTGAAACGATAATGATAAGCATATGTACAAATCGATAATCGATAAGTAATTATCGATAATGATCAAAATTGAATCGATAAATCGAATACACACTCCTGCCCTTTAGTAAAATTTATGACTCTGTCACTTATTAAAGATACCATTAAATTCTTGATGTGACCATAAATCATATGGATTCAATAGTATAATGATCCTACTTACTCAACACAATGACATGCAACACGTTAATTCCACACAAAATGTTTGGTCCTCCATCCTAAATTTCTTCAACTTTTTGTTTTTTTTTAATATGTTTTTTGATATAGACATCGATATATCCAACCGTTTCTTTCCTAAATTTTTTAACTTGATATATGTATAGTTGGATCTTCAAATTTTTCGCAATTGAATTCATTGTATTTGAAATTATATATTCAAATCTAACATGTATTTGTTAATTTTTTTTTTGACTTTTTATAAAAAATAATATTTCCATAAAAAATATTAGTCAAAGCGCGGGATCCACCAATATATTTTCCCTATACTTTTCGTCTTTGAAACACAAAACAATAATTTAGATAATTAGTTAGTCTTAAGTCTTATAAATTCTATCTGGAAAAGGATAACACGTACAGTCATACACGATAAGAATTGATAGTACTAAGTAGCTTTAAGACTTATCATAAAATAATTAATCCTTAAACCTTATTTCTCTATACATAAACGTCCAACTTGATTGCCATTAACAAACATGTTATTTTTCAATTAATTTACGTTCTATACACTAATAAAATTTAAAGAAAAAAATCAGATAATTTATAAGGTAATTATCCATAAATCTCAATAGTTACTACTCATCCTTAACTCGGAGTAATATAGAAATTCAAAAGTACAGTGAGTTACAAAAAAATTGAAATCATGATAAATTTTAGATTCTAAATCCGTATCCGATATACCCATTGCTTGCTCTGACCATATATACACAGATGGAAATATTTAATAAGTATATATACAAATTTCTGATATACTCGCTGTTTTTTTATATTGTTGTGTGTGGTACGCATAAGATCGTCCCCATACTTTAACCGTTGTGTGCATGATGTAAGTGGTGAAACTAGAAATATTTTCAAGAATATTTAAATTTGAAAGAATTAAAAAAAATTCCGTTAAAAAGTGTTCAATATATATTTTATATATTTAAAATCAGTTTTAATTATATATACAATGTCATTTTTTATAATATTTCGATGACCTTTGTAAAAGGTGGCTTAGCCCCTGATTATTTGTGATATATATCTATGATATGTGAAGAAGATGATCTTTTTTTTTTCCTTTTCTGATTTCCTATTCGGTGCTCGATATTGCTCGAGACATTTGGTTAAACATGAATTATTTTTTTATCCATTCCACCATAACATGCAGCGATCGATTAAAAATCACTGTATAATATCACCAACTTAGCGAGGCGAAGGTATCTTTTGCTAAGAGTGGTCAAATAATCACATTTTATCGAAATATTAAAAAAAATTATATATATATATATATATATATATATATATATATATATATATATATATATAGGATCTTGCTAACATACTACATGGAGGTAGTATATTAGCATTGTACCCATATTTACATTCCTTTAAATACCCCTAATTAAACAGTACCGACGTGTTAGTGAAAAATAGGTATTTGGTCTTTTCATCTCAAGAACTGAAACCTCATTTATTTTCCCCTCCTTGTTCCTTTTGGATCCCCTGCAATCTCCCGTCATCTTCCTTGACATCAATCTTCTTCCACCACCAAATCAATTAGCTGCCACATTTAAGTGGGTTTTCTTTAAATTTCTAATGCAAGGCTAGTATTTGAAGTTTGGGGTTCAATTTTTGTGTCAAACCATTTCATTTTTAGTAATGGTGCAACAAGACCCATTTTGTCCTTCTCTCTGTGATAACATTTCATTTTCAAAATAATAGTGGAGCAAAATCCATCCACCTCGACCTTGAATTTTGATTATAAAAGTTAAATGCTGGATTTTATTTCATCTCGTATACACCAAAAATCTTGACATTAAATCTTAAGAATTCAAATTATTCACAAGTCACAATAAATATTAAAGAGAAGATAGCAGAATTTAATTTCTGAAGAGGCTAACAAAAATCAAGAAGCTAATGTGAAGGATAGAAAAGAAAAACTCTGTAAACATTGATGCCTCTAAGTTTTTTTCCATAGACGGAGAGGGAAAAATGTAAGAGAGAGAATTGGGTTTAGGTTTTGGTGAAAAGATAAAATTGTCCCTCTAATTTCTGCATTGTTGATTTGTTGTTAGGGGTACTTAAGGAATGTAAATATGGGTACAATGCTAATATACTAACCTCTTTGTAGTATATATATATATATATATATATATATATATATATATATATATATATATATATATATATATATATATATACTAACTCATAACACAATTAATTTTTACTACAATCATCCGAATACCTTTAATTTTTTTTATTTTGTCACTGCAGAACGCAACAACAACAACAACTCAGTATGATCCTACAAATGAGGTTTGAGGAAGGTAATATATACGCAGACATTATCTTTACCTGAGGTGCAAAGAGACTGTTTCTAGGAGACCTCGGCTCAAGACAGCAACAAAAGACAACATATTAGTACTATCTATAAACTTATTACTAAAATAATACTATAAAAATACATAACATAATAATATAATAATAAAATAATATTAATATAAAAATAAAGGAAATACGGAAAGAATGGAAGGTGAATATATAGATACATCTATGTATCAGCACGCGCAGTACGCGCTATAATTAATTCAAAGTGTAGGGTAAGTGCCACTGTAAAATTAAATGATGGAGAGGAACACATCACTCGGCTCATCTGTGGTAATATCAATATCAACCTTTCCTTTCTTCTACAAATATATCGAACCCAATTTGGCAAAAATTAATGCTTATTTTCTAAGGTCCTTTTGTGTCCACGACCCTGTTCTGTCCATAATCAGTGCAGTGCCATCAGCCTATCTAATTAAAGGTGGAAGGATATTAGTCATGCCCACAATCTTTAGCTGTCCGTCTAAGTAATTAATGTTGAATTATTCACGTCTTAGTTATGATGTGGAGCATACATATGTAAAAAGAGGGAGAGACAACGACGACAACGACAACAATAATAATATATCTAGTGTAGTTTCATGTAGTGGGTCTAGGAAGAGTAGTGTGATGACCGATAGGTCATCTAGGGTTTTTAAACCTTAAATCTAAATTTTTCTGAAGCCTTCGATAGCTTCTTTAAGCCTTCCTTGATTTGTGCGTAGCCTGGGGTATTTCTTTTTAAAGGCTTTTATCTCAAATAAAATTATAAAATATGAAATTTTGCTTTAAAAATCTATTTGAGTCGAATTTGGTCAATAGTTTAAGAAAACGGATGTGGATCCATATTTTAACGGTTCTAACATGTCCATAGCGTGAATTGGGGCCTGGGGGTATGTCCGGAATCAAATTCAGAGGCCCCTAACTCGAGTTATCGCTTTTATCAATAAAATTGAAGTTTAAATGCTTAATGAATTTCATGGTCTAACCAATATTTGACTTTATTAATACCGGGTTCGTATTTTAGTTTCGGAACTCGGTATAGGTCCATTACTCTAATTATGACTTTTTAGCAAAATTTCCTAAAAACCAAAATTAGTTTGACGTGATTCGGACGTCCATTTGTTTAAATAAAAATTCTTAAGTTTCATAAAAACTTTCAGTTGATTTGGTGTCTGATTCATAATTCTAAGTGTTATTTTAGCGATTTGATCACGGGAGCAAACTCGTATGATGTTGTTGGACTTGTGCTTATATTTGGTTTGGAGTCATGGGGCTCGAGTGAGTTTCAGATAAGCTACATAGTGAATTTGACTTAGAATTCATAGTTGTTTCTGGTTTATGCTGTAGATCTCGCATTAGCTAGCATCGCATTTACGAAATAACCATCGCATTTGCGAGCCTAGGCATTGTTGGGGGTCCTCGCATTTACGAGGTAAAAGTTCGCAATTGCGAACTTGCTATTGTTTCTTTTTTTGAAGTCAAAATCACATTTGCAACTCAACACCTTTTATGATGATCTTCGCATTTGCGAGGGCATCAGGGTTCGGATTTGCGACCATTTTATCGCAAATGTGATTACTAGGATTTTGAGAAGAGTTCGCAACCATTTTAGCGCAAATATGATTACTTGGATTTTGAGAAGAGTTCGCAATTGCGAACTAGTTATCGCAATTGGGACATCTGCAACTAGGTAAAAGTTGAGTTAGACGGTGTTTCTCTCATCCTTTCAAAATTTCAATATTAGAGAACCCTAGAGGCGATTTTTTCAAGAGCCCTTCTTTCCCAATTTATCGGTAAGTTATTCTAACATATTTTCTTTCAATCTTCCATTACACTTCATAAGATTTCAACCTAAAATCTAGAATTTTCACAGTAGAAATTAGGGGGTTTAGGTAGAATTAGGGATTTTTGTAAAATTAAAATTTAGACAAAAAGTTGAGGTCGGATTTCAAAATAAATTGCATAATCGGTCTCGGGGTTGAATAGGTAATCGGATTTTGATCCGAATTTCAGATTTGGACCAAGCGGACCGTGGTGTTGACTTTTGTTTAATTTTTCAATAATAACCTAAATTGAATTTTTTGCATTCGTGGGTAGTTCATAAGGCTTGTGTTGAACCATTTGGTTGATAATTTGCTAGATTTGGTTGGTTCGGAGGCTTGTTCTAAAGGAAAAGTTGTGGTTGAGCTTTGAGTTAATTTTTTAAGCGAGGTAAGTGTCGTGGTCGACCTTGACTTTAGGAATTATGGCTTGTTTGCCTATATGCTACTTGTTTAAATGTTGGGTACAAAGTATATGTGAGGTGACGAGTACCATGCATTGTTGTTGGGTCAAAGCATGCGGGTGGGACTCATTTCTTGTAATTTATCTCTTTCTTTAATCATGATATCCATGCTTAATCTAGTTATTTAATAAATTAATCGTTCTTTCCGCATTTATGAGCTATCTATGATAATTGAGTATTGTTTTCGAAGTTGAGGTTGGTATTGTGGAACCACTATTTACGTAAGGTATGTTCTTGCTTATTCCAACCACTAATTTTGGAGGATTATGAAGTTTGAAGTTCTGATAATTTTGGAAGATTCTGAAGTTTGAAGTTCTGGAAAATCATAACTATATATGTAGCAGATTGTATCGACACTGTATAATAGTATATATATGGATATGCAGACACCTCTTATACACTATTATACATGTTTATACAAGTTATATAATAATATATAATTGTGTATAAATATGTATATTTATGTATAATTGTGACGACCCGGCCCGTCGTCTCGGGAATTACCACCCCGTTATGTTGTAATTACATAATTCATGCTTTTATATAAGTGTTAGAGTCTATCGGGGGAGTTAGGAGTGAAATTAAATTGGAAATGAGGCATATAGCCTTTTTGGAGAAAGCTTGAATAAGGAAAGTCAACCCGGAGTTGACTATTTGGTTAGAGGGCTCGGAATCGGATTCTGATGATTCGGTTAGTTCCGGGAGGTGATTTGTGACTTAGGGGAGCGATCGGAATTGAATTTGGAGGCCGGTGTAGAAATAGGCTTGAATTGGCTAAGGTTGAATTTTGGCGAAATCCGAACGGTAGGTGAGATTTTGATCCGGGAGTCGGAATGGAATTCGACAGTTGCAGTAGCTCCGTTAGGTGATTTTGGATGTGCCTGCAAAATTTCAGGTCATTCGGACGTTGTTTGGTCGGGTTTTGATCGAATGTGTAATTCGGAAAGTTTTAAGAAATTTAGGCTTGAATCCGTGTGTAATTGGTGATTTTGATGTTTAGGGTGGTGTTTTTATGATTGGAACAAGTTCGTATCGTGTTTTGGAGTATGTTGGTGGTTTTCGTTGGGGTCCCGGGGGCCTCGGGATGGATTCGGGGGTCCAAACGGACCAATTTGTGCCAAAAGGCACTGCTGTTCTGCTGCAATAATCGCAGAAAAATTTTGTTCTCCGCGATCGCGGAGATGGCCATGCGATCGCGTAAGGGAGAAATCCTGAGCTCTGCGATCGCGAAGCAAAGCCTGCGATCGCGTAAGTCTGAAGGTTGGAGCATTGCGATCGCGTGAGGTTTTATGCGATCGCGTAGGGTATTTGGTCGGAAGCAGTGCGATCGCGTGTCTAGTGTCGCGATCGCGTAGGTTAATCTGGGAGCCGGCCGAGTTTGTTCTTCGCGATCGCGTTAGTTCGTTTGCGATCGCGTAGGGTCACTGAATTGTTCACTGCGATCGCGTCCAGGATCACGCGATCGCGTAGAGGAAAATTAGGCCGCCCAAAATTTGTGCATCGCGATCGCGTGCCAAAGGCTGCGATCGCGTAGGGTTAATTTGTCTGGCAGAGAATTTAATCACAGAACAGAGGGGCTACGGGTTTCATTCATGAAACCTCCATTTTTTGAGTTCTAGAGAGAGAAACTCACGGGAATTGTTGGTAATTCATCGGGGATTCGTTGGAGGTAAGTTTTGTGGCTTAATTACATCATTTTAACATGAAATCCTTGGTTAAATCCCTGTAAATGGAAGATTTAAGGTGGGTTTGAGCCCTAGACCTAAATTTAAGAAAAATACTGATTTGAGTGGGCAAATGGAGTCCGATTTTGGTAAATTGTATATGCCTAGACTCGTATCGAGATGAGGATTCCGAATATGTAATTTTTGTAATTTTTCGACAAGTGTACCAAAAGTCGGGTTTTGACAACTTGTGGGTTTTGATATAAATTGGGTTATTTCGAATGAATTTCGTGAAATTAGCGTATATTGATGCATTCTCTATGACTTTGAGCAGATTTGGCATCCGAGGAGATTGATTTGCGAGGCAAGCGCAAGGCGGATTGAAGCTTCTACCGGTTCGAGGTGAGTGGTAGTAGTAAATAATGTACTGAGGGTTTGAAACCCCGTACTAGCACTTTACAGTGCTATATTGAGATGAGACACGCGTTCTATGATGGGCGTGGTGACATTGTGATAGGGGATTCGGACTTAGTCCTCCCCGGCTAATAGAATACTGTGTTGTACAACTGTTAATGAGGTTATAACTGTACAATTGGGCTAATAGCCATGTTTGGGGCCTTGTGCCGATCTGTAGAGCATTAGGGAACCTATAGAGCTAGGTGACCCTTATATCGTGTTGGAAACATACACTCAGCCGTAGGTCTAGCTGTATAGCATAATATGAGCCCGTATTAGATGTGTACGTTGAGAGAGATTATCTAGGGTGGAATTCTCTGTTCTAGCTGAGTGGGCCTGAAAGACCAAGTCTATACTGATTGAGATGAGATAGGGTCAAGGACCCACTATGAGATGTTATATTGGGCCTGAAAGGCCAAGTCTATATTGACTGAGACAGGGTCAAGGACCCATTATGATATATTATATTGGGCATGAGAGGCCAAGTATATACTGACTGGAATAGGGTCGAGGACCCATTATGAGGTATTATACATGTGGGACGGACTGCACGCCGCAGTATTATCGCGCTTGGGCTGTAGGAGCCCCTTCGGAGTCTGAGTCTGCACACATTCCAGTGAGCGCTGGTATATTATGGGATCGGGCTGCACGCCGCAGCAGTATAATTATATATGTATATATATATTGGATCGGACTGCACGCCGCAGTGATGTATGGTGGACCTGGCTGCACGCCATAGCACCATAGCGCTTGGGCCTAGGGAGCCCCTCCGAAGTCTGTATACACCCCCAGTGAGCGCCGTCGACGTTAAATGGAGCGGGCTGCGCGCCGCAGCGGTATATGTATTGGAGCGGGCTGCGCGCCGCAGCGGTATATGTATTGGAGCGGGCTGCACGCCGCAGCATTATACTTAATCATACCCTACTATTTACTCAAATACTTATACATTATAGACTTAAGTATGTGACCTTATATGTTGAGATGGCCGTACACCGTAGGGGTACGAGCGAGGGTTAGTTCAGTGTGGAATCTTGTAGAGATAAACGTAGACTGAAGGTTGCCTTAGAACTGCTAAGTGATAACACAGGAGTTCTTACCTTCAGTCATTATTTATTGTTGTTACTCACTGAGTTGAAATATACTCACTTCACTCCCCTGCACTTTCTGTGCAGATCCACAGGTGCCGAGAGCAGTTGAGACATTGTAGCTGCTGATCTTTGTCTACTTTTGCGGAGATTACGAGGTAGCTGCCAGCGTCCGCAGAGCTTGTTTCTCCTTCTTTATCATCTTGTTGATTTCCTATTTGACTAGACTTGGTTGTATTAGGATGCTATTCTGTAGAGGCTCAGTCTCGTGACACCACGATATGTTTGGGACCGTATTTTGTATGTTTTGACGTTTCGGTTATCACCTGTTATGACTAACTACTGTTTAAGTTTAATTTATTTAATAATTGGCTGGTTAAGAGGATATTATGGTCGGGCTTGCCTAGCATTGTGTTGGGCGCCATCACGACCGGGGTTGGGTCGTGACAAGTTGGTATCAAAGCCTAGGTTAATAGGTCTCGCGAGTCATGAGCCGGTTGGTAGAGTCTCGTGGATCGGTGCGGGGACGCCTGTACTTATCCTCGGGAGGCTGCAAACCTTTTTAGGAAAAGTTTCAATTCTTGGAATTCTTGTCGTGCGATTACTTTTGACTTGAGCTGAACTTTGACATTCTATTCTCTCGCGGATGGCGAGAACTCGAGCTTCTGGACGTGGAGGACGACCACCACTACCACCTGCTAGAGGCTGAGGACGCGGTCGTGGTCGTGGCGGAGTTAGGGCAGCTAAGGCAGTACCAGCTGACCCACAGCCCCCAGTTGCAGAGGTGCCAACAGCACCAGATCAGGCACTAGCTGTGCCCATTGTCATTCCGGGTCTACAGGAGACCCTGGCTCAGATACTAGCAGTTTGCACTGGCCTGGCACAGGCGGTTTCAGTTACTACCGCAGCAGCTGCATCAGGGACCGGGGGTGGTCATCAGACCCCCGCAGTACGCACTCCAGAGCCAGCAGTGCAGGGCCTACAGACACCAGAGGCTCCTCCAGTTTAGCATGTGGTTCCGGTTCATCTAGCATATCAGGTTCAGGGGGGACGAGGGTCCCGGCGCATGACGGACGATGAGCGAGCGTCGTCTCGAGAGGTTCACCGGGTTATCTCCTCCAGTGTTCACTGGTGCTCCGGGCGAGGACGCCCAAGGTTTTCTGGATAAGTGCCGTCGGATGCTTCGTACGGCAGGGATATTGGAGTCCAGTGGGGTATCTTTCACTACCTTTCAGTTTCAGGGACCAGCCTTTGCTTGGTGGGAGGCTTATGAGCGCCGCAGGCCAGCCGGGGCAGCACCACTATCATGGCCGGAGTTCTCCACTATGTTCTTGGAGAAATGGGTGCCTCGATCTCAGAGAGAGGAGATGCGTAGGCGGTTTGAGGGTCTCCGTCAGGGGGACATGTCAGTGTCAGAGTATGAGATCAGATTTACAGAGTTGTCCAGATATGCACCGTGGTTGGTTCATTCCGACAGAGAGAGGATTGGGCGCTTCGTGGATGGCCTCATTTATCCCATTCGTATTCCGATGACTCGGGAGAGGGTTTTGAGTCGTACATTTGAGGATGCGTGGATATTGCTCGCGACATGGAGAGAGATCGTCGCAGGGAGCGGGATGAGAGGAAGCCGAGAGGCCTCGAGGAGCGGCTAGTTCCGGTGGCACACGGACCGAGAGGCCGAGTCGGCGAGGCGAGGTCGCTCTTTCGGGTCTTCGCGGTCGAGACGCTCGGATCGTCGCGGATGGTGCTCCTAGACGGGATTATCGGGGTTCGCGCCGAGCCGGCCGGCTCTCGGTGCCATGCCGGCTCGGAGTTCTTCACGAGGCCCCGTCCGCTCGGGGTTCATCTCGGCCTAGTTCATCGGTGGCCATTCCGGCGCCGAGAGGTCCTTATCGGTCTCAGTCCCCAGCACCGGGGAGTTCTTACGAGTGCGGAGAGTTTGGGCGTCACCGTAGGGAGTGTCCCCGTCTTGTTTCCGGATCTTATCGGCGAGAGGGCGGCCCTCGTCATCCGAGTCCTTCTACTCCGGCACCGCCCGCCGGCTAGGGGTGAGGGTCGGAAGGTAGGGGTCGCCCTCGAGGGAGGCCGATCGGGCGGTCGGAGCTAGATGTTATGCTTTTCGGGGCCGATCTGAGGAATTTGCTTCGATGATGTCATTACAAGTCGAAATTCAATCTGCCACGGAGATGCCTCGGTATTGTTTGATCCCGGTTCTTACTTATTCTTATGTGTCTACATATTTTGCTCCTCGTTTGGGCACGACCCGAGGGAGTCTTGAGCTGCCAGTGCATGTATCTACCCGGTAGGGGATACTATTGTTGTGGACCACGTATACCGGTTCTGTTTGGTCACTATTGGAGGTATGGAGACCCGAGTAGACCTGTTGCTTCTCAGCATGATTGATTTTGATGTTATATTGGGCATGGATCGGTTATCTCCATGTCATGCTATTCTGGACTGTCATGCCAAGACAGTCACTTTGGCTATGCCGGGCATTCAGAGGATCGAGTGGCGGGGCATGACTGATTATGTACCCACCAGGGTAATATCTTTTCTCAAGGCCCAACGAATGGTTGAGAAGGGATGTCTTTCTTATTTGTGCGGGAGGTCGGAGCTGAGACTCCCAGTATTGATTCTATTCCCATTGTGCGGGACTTTTCTGATGTATTTCCCTAGACCTGTCGAGCATGCCGCCGGACAGGGATATTGATATCGATTTGGTGCCAGACACTCAACCTATTTCTATTCATCCGTATCGTATGGCACCAGCTGAGTTGAAGGAATTGAAGGAGCAGCTCCGGGAACTCCTAGATAAGGGGTTCATTCGGCCGAGTGTGTCGCCGTGGGGTGCACCGGTCTGTTTGTTAAGAAGAAGGACGGATCTATGAGGATGTGTATTGACTATAGGCAGCTAAACAAAGTAACAATGAAGAATAAGTATCCTCTTCCTCGTATTGATGATTTATTTGATCAGCTCCAAGGGGCTAGGGTATTCTCGAAGATTGATCTTCGTTCAGGCTACCATCAGCTGAAGATTAGAGAGTCTGACATTATGAAGACTGCATTCCGGACCGGATATGGTCACTATGAGTTCCTTGTGATGTCTTTTGGGCTGACCAACGCCCCAGCAGCATTTATGCATCTGATGAACAGTGTATTCAGGCCGTATCTTGATTCATTTGTGATCGTATTCATTGATGACATACTAGTCTACTCTCGTAGCCGGGAGGAGCATGCTCGGCACTTGAGTATTGTATTGCGGAGATTGAGAGAGGAGAAGCTGTATGCCAAGTTCTCCAAATGTGAGTTCTGGCTTGAGTCCGTGGCATTCTTAGGGCACGTGGTGTCCTGTGATGGTATTCAGGTAGATCCGAGGAAGGTCGAGGCAGTGCAGAGTTGGCCCAGACCGACCTCAGTTTCTGAGATCCGTAGCTTTCTGGGATTGGCAGGGTATTATCGCCGATTCGTTCAGGGGTTCTCTTCTATTGCTTCACCCTTGACTAGATTGACTCAGAAGGGTGTTCCTTTCTTATGGTCCGAGGAGTGCGAGGAGAGCTTTCGGAAGCTCAAGACAGCACTGACCACAGCACCAGTCTTGATTCTACCGACAGCTTCAGGTTCTTATACTGTATATTGTGATGCCTCGGGAGTGGGCATTGGTTGTGTGTTGATGCAGGAGGGTAGGGTCATTGCTTATGCCTCTCGTCGGTTGAAGCCCCACGAGAAGAACTACCCTGTTCATGATTTGGAGCTAGCAGCCATAGTTCATGCCTTGAAGATTTGGAGGCATTACCTGTATGGTGTCTCATGTGAGGTGTTCACGGATCATCGCAGCCTTCAGCACTTATTCAGACAGAAGGACCTTAATTTGAGACAGCGGAGGTGGTTGGAGTTGCTTAAGGACTATGATATCACTATTTTGTATCATCAGGGAAAGGCCAATGTGGTGGCCGATGCCTTGAGTCGGAAGGCGGTTAGCATGGGCAGCCTAGCTTTCATCCCAGTTAGGGAGAGGCCATTTGCTTATGATGTTGAGGCCCTAGCCAATCGGCTAGTGAGATTAGATATTTCGGAGCCGAGTCGAGTGTTGGCTTGTGTTGTTTCTCGATCTTCCTTATATGATCGCATCAGAGAGCGACAGTATGATGACCCACATTTGCTTGTCCTTAAGGACAGAGTGCAGCATAATGATGCTAGAGATGTGACTATCGACAGTGATGGTGTTTTGAGGATGCAGGGCCGTATATGTGTGCCCAATGTTGATGGTTTGCGGGAGTTGATACTTGAGGAGGCACACGGTTCGCGGTACTCTATTCACCCAGGTGCCGCAAAGATGTACCAAGACTTGAGACAGCACTACTGGTGGAGGAGAATGAAGATGGATATTGTTAGGCGTGTAGCTAAGTGCCTCAATTGCCAGCAGGTCAAATATGAGCATCAGAGACCGGGCGGTGTTCTTCGGCGTATGGTTATTCCCGAGTGGAAATGGGAGAGGATCACCATGGATTTTGTTACTGGGCTTCCTCGGACAGCGAGGAAGTTTGATTCTGTATGGGTGATTGTTGATCGGCTGACTAAGTCCGCACATTTCATCCCAGTTAGTACTACTTACTCATCGGAGCGGTTGGCAGTGATCTTTATTCGGGAGATTGTCAGGTTGCATGGGGTCCCAGTGTCTATTATATCTGACAGAGGCACTCAGTTCACTTCTCAATTTTGGAGAGCATTCCAGCGAGAGATGGGTACGAGGGTTGAGTTGAGTACGGCATTTCACCCCCAGACAGACGGGCAGTCTGAGCGTACTATTCAGATCCCGGAGGATATGTTGCGGGCATGTGTGATTGATTTTGGTGGTTCGTGGGATGAATTCTTACCACTTGCTGAGTTTGCCTACAACAACAGCTACCAGTCGAGTATTCAGATGGCCCCGTACGAGGCATTGTATGGCGGACGGTGTAGATCTCCCGTGGGATGGTTTGAGCCTGGTGAGGTTAGATTGATAGGGACTGAGTTAGTCCAGGATGCTCTGGATAGAGCAAAGTTGATCCAGGAGAGGCTTCGTACAGCACAGTCTCGCCAGAAGAGTTATGCGGACCGTAGAGTTCGAGAGTTGTCGTTCATGGTTGGTGACAGAGTATTGTTGAAGATTTCACCTATGAAGGGTGTCATGAGGTTCGGAAGGAAAGGAAAGCTGAGTCCCAGGTATATTGGTCCTTTTGAGATACTCAGGAGAGTTGGAGAGGTGGCATATGAGTTGGCCTTGCCGCCCAGCTTATCCAGCGTTCATCCAGTATTCCATGTGTCTATGCTCGGAAGTACATTGGAGATCCGTCTCATGTATTAGACTTCAGTACCATTCAGCTTAATGGTGATCTATCCTATAATGTGGAGCCTATTGCTATTTTGGGTCGCCAAGTAAGGAAGTTGAGGTCGAAGGAGATTGCATCAGTTAAGGTTCGGTGGAGAGGTCGACCCGTGGAGGAGGCTACTTGGGAGGTTGAGCAGGAGATGCGGAGCAGATACCCTCAGCTATTTGAGACTTCAGGTATGTTTCTTGACCCGCTCGAGGACGAGCGTTTGCTTAAGAGGGGGAGAATGTGACGACCCGGCCCGTCGTCTCGGGAATTACCACCCCGTTATGTTGTAATTACATAATTCATGCTTTTATATAAGTGTTAGAGTCTATCGGGGGAGTTAGGAGTGAAATTAAATTGGAAATGAGGCATATAGCCTTTTTGGAGAAAGCTTGAATAAGGAAAGTCAACCCGGAGTTGACTATTTGGTTAGAGGGCTCGGAATCGGATTCGATGATTCGGTTAGTTCCGGAAGGTGATTTGTGACTTAGGGGAGCGATCGGAATTGAATTTGGAGGCCCGGTGTAGAAATAGGCTTGAATTGGCTAAGGTTGAATTTTGGCGAAATCCGAACGGTAGGTGAGATTTTGATGCGGGAGTCGGAATGGAATTCCGACAGTTGCAGTAGCTCCGTTAGGTGATTTTGGATGTGCCTGCAAAATTTCAGGTCATTCGGACATCGTTTGGTCGGGTTTTTGATCGAATGTGTAATTCGGAAAGTTTTAAGAAATTTAGGCTTGAATCCGTGTGTAATTGGTGATTTTGATGTTTAGGGTGGTGTTTTTATGATTGGAACAAGTTCGTATCGTGTTTTGGAGTATGTTGGTGGTTTTCGTTGGGGTCCCGGGGCCTCGGGATGGATTCGGGGGTCCAAACGGACCAATTTGTGCCAAAAGGCACTGCTGTTCTGCTGCAATAATCGCAGAAAAATTTTGTTCTCCGCGATCGCGGAGATGGCCATGCGATCGCGTAAGGGAGAAATCCCGAGCTCTGCGATCGCGAAGCAAAGCCTGCGATCGCGTAAGTCTGAAGGTTGGAGCATTGCGATCGCGTGAGGTTTTATGCGATCGCGTAGGGTATTTGGTCGGAAGCAGTGCGATCGCGTGTCGTGTGTCGCGATCGCGTAGGTTAATCTGGGAGCCGGCCGAGTTTGTTCACTGCGATCGCGTTAGTTCGTTTGCGATCGCGTAGGGTCACTGAATTGTTCACTGCGATCGCGTCGAGGATCACGCGATCGCGTAGAGGAAAATTAGGCCGCCCAAAATTTGTGCATCGCGATCGCGTGCCAAAGGCTGCGATCGCGTAGGGTTAATTGGTCTGGCAGAGAATTTAATCACAGAACAGAGGGGCTACGGGTTTCATTCATGAAACCTCCATTTTTGAGTTCTAGAGAGAGAAACTCACGGGAATTGCTGGTAATTCATCGGGGATTCGTTGGAGGTAAGTTTTGTGGCTTAATTACATCATTTTAACATGAAATCCTTGGTTAAATCCCTGTAAATGGAAGATTTAAGGTGGGTTTGAGCCCTAGGCCTAAATTTAAGAAAAATACTGATTTGAGTGGGCAAATGGAGTCCGATTTTGGTAAATTGTATATGCCTAGACTCGTATCGAGATGAGGATTCCGAATATGTAATTTTTGTAATTTTTCGACAAGTGTACCAAAAGTCGGGTTTTGACAACTTGTGGGTTTTGATATAAATTGGGTTATTTCGAATGAATTTCGTGAAATTAGCGTATATTGATGCATTCTCTATGACTTCGAGCAGATTTGGCATCCGAGGAGATTGATTTGCGAGGCAAGCGCAAGGCGGATTGAAGCTTCTACCGGTTCGAGGTGAGTGGTAGTAGTAAATAATGTACTGAGGGTTTGAAACCCCGTACTAGCACTTTACAGTGCTATATTGAGATGAGACACGCGTTCTATGATGGGCGTGGTGACATTGTGATAGGGGATTCGGACTTAGTCCTCCCCAGCTAATAGAATACTGTGTTGTACAACTGTTAATGAGGTTATAACTGTACAATTGGGCTAATAGCCATGTTTGGGGCCTTGTGCCGATCTGTAGAGCATTAGGGAACCTATAGAGCTAGGTGACCTTTATATCGTGTTGGAAATATACACTCAGCCATAGCTCTAGCCGTATAGCATAATATGAGCCCGTACTAGATGTGTACATTGAGAGAGATTATCTAGGGTGGAATTCCCTGTTCTAGCTGAGTGGGCCGGAAAGGCCAAGTCTATATTAATTGAGACAGGGTCAAGGACCCATTGTGATATATTATATTGGGCCTGAGAGGCCAAGTGCATACTGACTGGGATAGGGTCGAGGACCCGTTATGAGGTATTATGTATATAGATACCTATGTTGGATCGGACTGCACGCCGCAGTAATGTACATGTAATATACATGTAATATACATGTGGGACGGACTGCACGCCGCAGTATTATTGCGCTTGGGCTGTAGGAGCCCCTTCGGAGTCTGAGTCTGCACACATTCCAGTGAGCGCTGGTATATATTATGGGATCGGGCTGCATGCCGCAACAGTATAGTTATATATGTATATATATATTGGATCGGACCGCACGCCGCAGTAATATATGTGTGGATCGGGCTGCACGTCACAGTATCATAGCGCTTGGGCCTAGGGAGCCCCTCCGAAGTCTATATACACCCCAGTGAGCGCCGTCGACGTTAAATGGAGCGGGCTTCGCGCCACAGCGGTATATGTATTGGAGCGGGCTGCACGCCGCAGCGGTATATGTATTGGAGCGGGCTGCACGCCGCAGCATTATACTTAATCATACCCTACTATTTACTCAAATACTTATACATTATAGACTTAAGTATGTGACCTTATATGTTGAGATGGCCGTACACCGTAGGGGTACGAGCGAGGGTTAGTTCAGTGTGGAATCTTGTAGAGATAAACGTAGACTGAAGGTTGCCTTAGAACTGCTAAGTGATAGCACAGGAGTTCTTACTTTCAGTTATTATTTATTATTGTTACTCACTGAGTTGAAATATACTCACCCCACTCCCCTGCACTTTCTGTGCAGATCCACAGGTACCCGAGAGCAGTTGAGACATTTTAGCTGCTGATCCTTGTCTACTTTTGCGGAGACTACGAGGTAGCTGCCAGCGTCCGCAGAGCTTGTTTCTCCTTCTTTATCATCTTGTTGATTTCCTATTTGACTAGACTTGGTTGTATTAGGATGCTATTCTGTAGAGGCTCAGTCTCGTGACACCACGATATGTTTGGGACCGTATTTTGTATGTGTTGACGTTTCGGTTATTACCTGTTATGACTAACTACTGTTTAAGTTTAATTTATTTAATAATTGGTTGGTTAAGAGGATATTATGGTCGGGCTTGCCTAGCATTGTGTTGGGCGCCATCACGACCAGGGTTTGGGTCGTGACAATAATATTGGATAAATATATATTTTCAGTTTATAAGGATATATATATACATTGTTAGCGTGTAAGAGGTCTATACAGAAGTTTGACACTTCCTTTTCTTCTTCTTTTTCGTGTAGATGCTATATGAAACATATTTGTACGCGTTGGAGGAATTCTACAGTTTATTTATCAAAATTTTATTTTTCTTTTATCCAGTTGGATTGCTTCAGCAATTACACATAAAGGTGTTTGAATTTCTTACCTTCAGATATGTATTATTCAGGATAGAATTTTTTAGTTGTGTTGTGACTCATTTGTATTTTTTTATCAAATGCTTAATAATCAAAGGAAATCAAGAGAATAAAAATAACTGGCTGTATAAAGAGGAAGCAATAACAATAGTTGAATGTATGAAATAAGCTATTTTTTAGGGAATTAGCCTATTATTTTTGAGCTATAAATTTACAATGTGATATCTAGGCTATTATATTGCAAGTCAGGTATGTGAGTTGTACTTATGTGAAATTATCCCTTTTAACTCCCCATATTAAGATTACCAATACCAGTTAATTAAACTAAATTATTGAAAATTTAATTTAATCAACTAATTAAATCCTTTACGATTTCGCTTAAACCATTTCATGTGACAGATATAAAATTCACTGGCCGGATTTTCACATAAAAATTTATAAGTTTACGTAAAAGGGTATCATCAAACTCAAATCCGAGTCACAGATTCTATCAACTAATTATTATTGTATAAATATTATCCAATCTATTAGGCGTACACTAACTCTGAATAGAGTTGTACCTTTTGATAAATCAAAACAATAAATAAATCTCACTTATCATAATAACTATATCAAGATTCGGAGTATAAGCTCATTTAACGAACCAGAAAAAAATGTTTTATATAAATTCGGTACAAAAATATCTTCACTAATTGGTCCGTTAATATACACTAAGTATACTAGTACAAGAAGATGGAGCAAAACCATTCTCATAATCAAGATAAAAATACTTTAATCTTGTGCTACAATCATAAAGATTTTTTGTCCAATAATATCTTTAATTGTAAACATAATTTAAGGTTTGTCTACATATTACCTTTTCGATCCCACCTTGTAGAATTATATTAGGTAGTTATTGTTGTTGTTATAGCATGATGACCAACACAACAACAAGTGAAGGAGATGATAACATGGAGAGGGACTGAAACTGAAATACTAAGTCGAGGTCTACTACGATTCTTGTACTCTCTAAGAAATATATTAATAAAGTTAATTATAAGAATATTTATCTTATCTCTCCTTTAAATGTTCCAATTTTAATTTATTTTTTTGTGTCAAATGTTTCATAATTCTTCAGTAAGGGGTGCGGTTAAAAGAAAAAGTGGTAATGCTCCTGATTTATTCTAAAGCATTAAATATTTTAAAATAAATTCAGTTTGACAAAAAAAAAAAAAAAAATTAAGACAGGAGGTATAAGGCAATTGTTCATAAACCAATAATTGTAAATAAGGCTAAAGTGTTTCTAATGTACAGTCTAATGATCAAGAGGGTTAATTATTATTTGAATTATAGTGGGTAGAGAGGAATTGAGTGAGGTATTATCACTTTTAGCCCGCGCCAGAAACTACTTACATAGTCATAAAAGTGTATAAAATTTGTATATTACATACAGAACATATATATATATATATATATATATATATATATATATATATATATATATATACAAAAATAAATATTTTTTCCGGTAATATTTTGAGATAGGCTATACAGTGTCATATTCCCAAATTAAGTTCATCGGCGAATCGGCAGCAAGGAATTTTTTTGTATGATCATAAGAGATCGTGTTTTATTTTGACATCCGCGCGCTATACGGCCAAATATTAGACCTTTCCTATACATTTATTTATTAAGTAAAATGAATGTATAATAAATAAATGTATAGACTCAAACTTATAGACAAGAACATGATATTGGTTGGAAAAATTAATGAATTTTTAAATGGATGACATATTTATTAATATTAAGATATTAGATATGTGGAACAGCATATATAAGTCCATGTGAACCCTAACGAAAAACGATATTTAGCGTATAGTATATTATTTTGTACTCTGTCGGATTATCTAATAATATTAGTCTGAAAAGTATAATATTAGTCAAGTGCTTTGCCTTTATTAATATTGCCAAAGCCTCCTGTGTTTTGCAGCTATTTTAGAGTACTTTATTAGACTTTAAAAGGTACATCAGAGATACTTTGTTTTTTATATTATTATAAAACAAGATAATGTGTGCGTGGACGACAAGATGAAAGAAATGAGAACGTTGAGATGAATATGTGGGTATACTTGATTGGATAAGATTAGGAATAAAGATATTCGGGAGAAAGTGGGTGTAGTTCCCATGGACGACAAGATACGGGAAGCGAGGCTTAGATGGTTCGGGCATATGCGCAGGAGAAACCTAGATGCTGATATTTTTTTCCTGTCTCTTATGATATTGATATTATTTTTCTGGCTTCTGTTGTTGTTAGTGATCTACTATTTATTTTCGTCTTTTTGAGTCGAGAGTCTCTCGAAAACAGTTTCTCTACTCTTTCATGGTATGGTAAAGTCTGCGTCAACTCTATCTTTTCTGAATCCTATTACAATATTTTAGTAAATTGTTGTTGTAGTAGTATATATAAAACAAGACAAGAAAATGGATCATATTCAATATATTTGGCAGAAGATATATTTTTTTAATATAAATAGTCCAGTATAAGAAAGCAGCCCAATTAAAAAAATCATACACATTAAGTTATGTTTTGGTAAGATTATTAAACCACAGCTTATAATGCAATCTGTATCTATGACTATATACTTTTTAACCCAAAAAAAAAAGAAAGACTATATACTTTAATTATTGCTTATCACCCCCCCCCCCCCCCCCCCCCACTCCTTCCGCGTAGGCTCTCAATTTTCAATATTTTCTTAAATTCAACGTACAAACATTTTCATTCAAGATTTTAAGATTACAAAGTCAACTATGCCTCTATCTTGAGGCCAAGGGTAGAGCTAGCGTAAATTTTGCGGGTCGATCTAATTTGGTAGTTTTTGCTCAAATCTTATATTTTGTCTTAAGATATTTATTGAACGTATATAATTATTAATTTAGACTGAGTAACTTAAACGGATTAGAATTTGAAAATTCCGGCTCCGCCTCTACTTGGGACGACTGTTTATTGAAAACAACCTCTTAACCTCCACAAAGTTAGGAGTAAGATATGCGTACACAATACTCTCCTAGACTACATAATATAAAATTACACTGGGTATATTGTTGTTGTTATTGTTATTTTTATGACAAAATTTATCGTCGTATACTATTCTTACTCATTGTTGATTATTCAACGAGAAGGTTACGAGACCGAGCCCCATAGTTTTAAGAGACATTTTGATAAAGCACTATCTTTTAGTAGTAATTGGCCATTTATAGATACCATTTGCTATATTATGGAATATATATACATTTTTTGTGGTTATAAGATGTATTTGATGTATCTAAGCTATTATATCCATGAATACAGTAGCAAAAATAGGTGTGAATCAGGGAAGTCCAGCTAATCAATTGTTGTATTCACGTATTTTCGACTATATTCATGGAGTTAAACATGGGATTACAGTTGGACAAATTATTGTATTCGACTGTATTCACAGCGTGAAATGGGGGATTGCACTGTTTTTAAAACGGAAAGTGGATCACTTAACATAATAGACTCCTAATTAATATAACTCAACAAACTCAATTAACACACTTTTTGTATTTTTCTGCTATAAAAAAAATTCTCAACCGCAAAATACAATGAAATAGTTAGAAAGAAAATAGTGTAACCAAAATTTAGTGTCTTAGGGCAAGGAAGTAACCAAAATTAAATATTTTGCTATAAACTTAAAAATGTATCTATAGAATATAATTTTTTTTAAATGGTATTTATTTAAAATAAATAAGGTGTTAACCTTAGGTAAAAATTCCTAGTTTGAATCCAAACCCAGTAGCTTTATAATTACAAACATTATATTTGCATTGACAAATCTACTATATATGTACGAAAATCAGATTCGATCAAAACCTAATTACAGAAAACTGATTCCGTCGTTCAAAAATTTAGAACTCATAAAATTTAAATCCCGACTATTTCTTTGCAAAAAAAAAATATGAACAAATTTCATCAGTATTATGCGGAAAATAGCATGCAGACTTGTGATGGCCGGTCGTTGCATTAGTAGCCAAAAGACTTAAATAATTAAAGTTATAAATTGAATAAGTTAAGAAAAGGGGAAAATTAGTCAAGATTCAAGATAGCCATCCCTAACACATGTTTCATCAAAATCCTGTTCTCTTCCTAATTTTCAAACCCCAGATCCAATAATTCTTTCTCTTTTATGCGTGTGAAAACAGGCAATAATTTCTTTATTGTTGTTATATTACTTAATAATTAAGAAGCAGTAATTGTTACAACAACTTGGCTACGTATCGCCACTTTCGCTTAACCTAACCTTTCCTTCTCATGAGTTGGTGACTTCTTCTACCTTTAAACTGGGGCGGACGTAGCCTGCTAGCCGCTGATTCATCTGAATCAATAATTTTTATATCGAGTATCAATATATATGTTAAAATTTATTATTTTCTTCGTCTCATATTATTAGTGATAGTTACTAAAAGTAATTATCTTAAATTATATTTTATTTTAAAAGTTCAAGACAAAAATTAATTATTTTTTTCTTTTTTATCCTTAGTAATAATTATTCTTAAAGATAGAGATAACACATAAATAAAATACGCATTCAATAGAGAGAGATTTCATCTTTAGTCATAAATAAAGGTAAAATAGTCTAATATCTTTTCTAATTAATATTTCTTAAGGGTCGTGTAAAAGAGAAACATAACAAATAATTTGAGACCGAGGAGTAAAATCTCAACAAATATTATAAATGAACACATAATCTAAATAGTATAATAAATTGAATTTAGTATCGAAAATCTTAAAAGTTAAACCTATTAAATTTAAATCTTAGATCCTTTGAATATTGATTTGAAAAAATAGTCACACTAAAAGTTAGCTATTGCCTATAAGTCATGTATATGATAAACCGTCCCTATTTCATATTTTCAAGAAAATAATAACTATATATATATATATACTCGAAATGTTTACTTATAAATGACAACGCACTTTTTCATTTATTTTGTATCATTTTATTTACTTGAAACGTTTACTTGTAAGTGTGGAGATGTACCCAATGAATCAAACGAAAGGGCGCTATAACGAACCTAGTTAGAAAAATGTGTCAAGTCGGAATTAATCCGTTTAAATTTCCTAGGTAATAATATTTTTTTTATTAATCGTCACTTTAATCGAGAAAAAGATATTGTATAACTATTCTTAAATAATAGTTGAATATATATATATATATATATATATATATATATATATATATATATATATATATATATATATTACATTTTTCGTGAATTATACAAATTTTATATACTTTTTTGACTGTCAAATATATATAATTTATGACGGACTAAAAGTGAAAAATGTCCGCTTTAATTCAACAAACAAAGCTAATAACACGATTGATTTAATCATTAAGGGATATGGTCGAATGGTAAAGGTTAATTTTTTTTATCATGCTTAATTAGAATTATTAGGTTTAATCCATGAGAATAGAGTCATATTTGGTAGGGAGCTAAAATTTCGAGCTTTAACAATGCGAATGAAAACATACACATTCAACACAATCTAATATATATTTGCCTTTGATGAATAAATTCAAAGATTTGATATATACATGAGTAGTGATGACAAAATGAATACAAAAATAATTACTCATTTATATTATCCACTAAAAATGAGTTGAATAATAAATATTTTGAAATAAGTTAAATATGGACATATTTAGATTATCTACTTAAAAAATAAGGACTTAATGGATCATCAATGAGTTTAATTTTTTTATTTACAAAGACTCAAATTGAGAGACCATCCAACTCCCAAAACCCATCTTCCAAAACTGATCACATTCAAGAATATGGTTAGGTCGAATATTTTATACCCATTTGGATTGATTTATTTTAAGTGTTTTTAAGCAAAAATAACTTTTAAGCTATTTTGTAGTGTTTGGATAGAGTAAAAAAGTATTTTTAAGCCCTTATTTTTAAGCTAAAATGACAAAAACAAGCCAAAAATCAAAAGCTAAAATTTCTAACTTACGACTTAAAAGCTATTTTTGACTTAAACGGCACTTAAAATAAACTCATCCAAATGAGCTCTTTACTAATTTTGACGTTACTCTTTTCGACACGTTCATATTCAATCTGACCCGCTCATCTGTCACCCTCTACCCATAACTCATGAGTAGTACTTTCCAAATACATTGACTTAAATATATCAAGATAGGAGGGGTCCAAACACCAAAAGGATAGGAGGTAAGAAATGTCCTTTAATTTCATCTGCCCTTTTGATATTCTCATCACTTGGCCAATAGTTGCAAATGAATATCGTCCTCCAACTTTAAAGTTCCAAGTGGAAACCCATTAAATATAGAGGCTTATTTATTTATTTATTTATTGATTTATTTATTTATTATATACATAACATTCAAAAATTCAAATTCTCTACATTATTATTCCTTTTGCTCCATTTTATGTCAATATATTTAATTAAACATGAATATTGTGACGACTCAAAGGGTCATCACATCTTTTCTCTTTCATTCCGCACTTTCAAGGCAATGAAAAACTTATTTTTACTTGCCTCAATTTGCGTACGCAGTACAGACGCATAGCCGGAAAGATTATATGTTAAGTTCTATGAAAATTTTCAAAATGTGGTTTTAAAATAATTGAAGTTGACTTCGGTCAGTATTTTTGGTAAACGGAGCCGGATCCTTGATTTGATGGTCCCGGAGGTCCGTAGAAAAATATGGAACTCGAGCATATTCCCGAAGTCGAAATCCGAGGTTTAAATCCCGAGAAAAGAATTTTTCTGTGAAATTGATTTTTTGAAATTATTAAGCTAAATGGAAATAAAAATTGATTAAAAGACTATGGTATCGGGCTCGTATTTTGGTTCCGACGCCCGGTACAAGCCTTATATATGGTTTAAGCACTTTCTGTGAAATTTGGTCTAAATCGGACGTTATTTGACATGTTTCGGACCTAAATATCGAAAATTTGAAGTTATGAAAGTAGAATGCAAAAATGATGATTTCGAGGGTTGATTCATTGATTTTGATGTTGTTATGGCGATTTGATCGCCCGGTTAAGTTCGTATGAGGTTGTTAAGTCAGTGTGTGTTAGGTTAGGAGCCCCAAGGGCTCGGGAGTAATTTCGGAGGTGTCACGGGTGGTTTTGGACTTAGGATGATATCAAATTTGCCGCAATTTTTGCACAGGCATTCCCTTCTTCGCGTTCGCGTCCTTCAGCACGCATTCGCGATACTTTCCAAGTTTCCGTCTTCGCGTTCGCATCACAACTCTCGTGATCACATAAGCCAATTTCTGGACCTCCAAAAATTCCTTCTTTGTGTTTGCATTCCACAGTTCGTGAACACGTAACTTCACCAGCTTTCCCATCGCGTACGTGTGGATCTTCACGCGTTCGCGTATAACCATTCCTGGATTCATGGACCCCTCAGCTTTCCCCTTCCCGATCACGTTCCCCCAATCGCGAACGCGATGCCCTATCCAGTTGCCATTCGTGAACGCGACCTCCGTGTCGCGAACGCGTAGAGTAAAACCCTTCAGTGATTTTTTAAAGTTTAAAAACAGAATAGTTACGGGATTCACTCCACTTTTCCATACTAACCCTTTTTCCCCACACCCCATAGACGAATTTTGAAGAGTTATTCCTCCATAACTGCATAGGTAAGTGTTCCTAACCTTGTCTTCTCTTAATTCCTTCAATCAATCACTAAATTTTGAGCCAAAAAATATGAAATCGAAGTAGAAATTAAGAATTTTGGGTAGAGTTAGGTTTTTGAGAATGTTGGGTGATTCAACCTCAATTTGGGGTCGAATCTTAAAACAAATTGCATATTTAAACTCGTGGGGTTATGGGTGATTCAATTTTGGTCCGAGCCTCGTGTTTGGACCATGTGGGCACGGTGTCGAATTTTGGTATTTTTGGAAGAATGCTAGGAAATTCATATCTAGGCTGTGGGATATTGTCATTGAGTCTTTATTGATATTATTGAATTAATTTTGCCTAGATATCATTATTTTGGAGTCGGATTATAGAGAAAAGGCGGTATTTGAGGATTGATTGCTATTCTTTGGACCGAGGTAAGTGTTTGATCTAACTTTGGCTTGAGGGGATATGATACGAGTATTATTTGCTAATTGCTAAATATTGAGTACGGTGTATATGCATGGTAACGAGTATCTATACACTGGTGTTTAACATGACCGTAAGTCCTTATTTGTGCTTATTTGGAATTCGGTAGTGACTCTTCCTTGTTAATTAATAGTTTCTATATGATATGAAGAGAATGAGAAGGAAATATGATTTGTAAACTCCTTGGAGCGTTGGCTTGATTTTTGACTTGATTATAAAGTAAGAAATGAACATAATAGAAAGAGATGTGATTTTTTCCTTGCCGAGATGTTTTGAGTATATTGATTATCTCCCTTGCCGGGATGTTTGAACTTATTGTTGTTGCTCCCTTGCCAGGATTTAACTGTTTTGCTTTGTTCTCCCGTGCGGGGATTTAGCTGTTTTATTTTGTTCTCCCTTGCCGGGATATTTAATGTTGTTTGTCTATCCCCTCGCCCTGTTTGGATGTGATTGTTGTTTGGGTGAGAAAGAGTGATCATGCACGAAGGGTCATTCTGTTCCATGTCTTGAATATTTATGCACGAAAGGTCATTCCGTGCCATGTTTGGATTATTATTGCACAAAGGAACATCCTGTGGCATGGTTTGATTATATTTGCACGAAGGATCATTCCGTGCCATGTTTTAATTATTATTGCATGAAGGAATATTCCATGCCATATTTTGATTATTATTGCATAAAGTAACATTCCGTGCCATATTTTGATTATTAATGCACGAAGGAATATTTCGTTCCATGTTTTGATTGTTAATGCACGAAGGGACATTCCGTGCCATGTTTTGGTTATTATTGCACGAAGGAATATTCCGTGCCACATTGTGATTATTAATACACGAAGGAATATTCTGTGTCAAGTTTTGATTATTAATGCACGAAGGGACATCCTGTGCCATATTTTGATTATTAATGCACGAAAGGACATTCCATCCCGTGTTTGATTTATTACTCTCATTGACTTTGTAGTTGTACTGTTTCATTCCTTATTTATTGACCTTGTATTCTAAACTTCTACAGCCCCTACAACATGCTCCCCTCCCTCTTTGGCTTGTTAATATATATATATATTTGAACTATATATATATATATATATATATATATATATATATATATATATATATATATATATATATATATATATATATATATATATATATATATATATATATATATATATATATATATATATATATATATATATATATATATAAACTACACAAGTTTGTTTGGTAGTCCGGTCTAGCCTCGTCACTATTTCGCCAGGGTTAGGCCAGGCACTTATCAGCACATGTGGTCGATTGTGCTGATGCTACACTCTGTGCATCTTTTTGCACAGATTCAGGTGTTGGAGCAACATTTAAGTAGCGGTAGCATTCTGGGAGTGAGTTTTCAGTCCAAAGACATTTGAGATAGCATTGTTGACGTCCACGGGCCCGGAGTCCTTTCTATTTTATTCAGTTTGTTATCGTTGTACCGTAGCAGACAATTTTATGTTTCATTCAAACCTTGTATTTAGTATTCTCTAGATGTTACGTGACACCAGTCTTGGGTAGAGGATTATTAAACATTCGCATTTCTTTTAGTAAATTTTATTTGAGACTTCCACTTTATTGTTAAATGCTTCATTATTGTTAATATTGACGATGTTCGCTAAAAGAGGTAATAGATAAGTGGCATGCTGTGACGATCCGGTCCGTCGTCACATGAGTTACCGCCCCGTTTTCCCCACTATATGCTTTTTCATGTTTCACTATATGTATTTGGTGAATTTGAGTCAATTCGGATCGAGTTTGGTAGGAAATGGGATAAATAGTCTCTTTGATAAAGAAATAGTTTAGAAAAGTCAACCGGACATTGATTGGTGAGTTAGAGGGCTCGGAATTGAATTCTGATGGTTCGGTTAGCTTCGGAGGATCATTTGTGACTTAGGATAACGATCGGAATTGAATTTGGAGGTCCGATGTAGAAATAGGCTTGAATTGGCGAAGTTGGAATTTTGGCGAATTTTGGCCGATAGGTGAGATTTTGATCCGGGAGTTAGAATGGAATTACGATAGTTGCAATAGCGTTTTTAGGTGATTTTGGATATGTCTGTAAATTTTCAGATCATTCGGACATCATTTGGTCGGGTTTTTGATTGGATGTTGGTTTCGGAAGTTTTAGTTGAAACTTAGACTTGAATCCGCCTTAATTTGATGATTTTTGTGTTTAAGGATATGTTTTTATGATTTGAAGAAGTTTGTATTGTGTTTTGGAGTAGGTTGATGGTTTTCGTTGAGGTCCCGGGGGCCTTGGGGTGAATCCGGGGGTCCAAACGGATCAATTCTAGCATTTTGGGAGGTCTGATGGTTGCTGTTATTTGTTGCAGAGGATTGCTCTATGCGATCGCATAGGTGTTACTGCGATCGCATAGAAGGATGGAAGAGGGGTCTGAGTTAGTGTTATGCGATCGCGTAAAAGGGGTTGCGATTGCATAGGTTTGTGAATCTATTTTCTGCGATCGCATTGAGGTAAGTGCGATTGCATAGTGTTATTAGGCATGGGGTCCCTGGAAAGGAATTGTTCTATGCGATCGTAAGGGAAGGAGTGCGATCACATAAGAGAAATTTTTCGAGTCCTTTCGATTGGGTTATGATTCATTAGCCTATTTTGATGTATTCTTATTGGTTTTGATCATATTTGGCACCCGAGGAGGTCGATTTGCGAGGAAAGTGCAAGGCGAGCTAGGACTTTGGCCGGTTCGAGGTGAGTGGTAGTCATGAATGATATACTAAGGGTTTGAAACCCCGTATTTGCTCTATACAGTGCTATGTTGAGATGAAACACGCTTCGTATGATGAGCGTGGTGATATTGTGATTGGGGATTCGGACTTAGTCCATCCCGATTGATGGTTTACTGTACTTATTGACTGAGACTGAGCTTATATCCGTACAATTGGGCTAGTTGCCATGTTTGGGGCCTTGTGCCGATCTGTAGAACCTTAGGAAAGCATGTGGAGCTAAATGACCCTATATCTGTTGAACACATACTCTTAGTTGTAAAGCTTAACATGAACCGGTACTAAAAATCTACTCTAAGTGAGAATACTTAGGGTTGAATACCCTGTTCTAGCTGAGTGGGCCCGAGAGGCCAAGTCTATATTTGACCCGAGCAAACTTTGACCCCGTTGGAACATGATAAAAGTTGGCGAAGTAACAGCCAGCGAAAGGTGGTTAGTTGAACACCTTTCACAAAAAATCGTATTATATATATATATATATATATATATATATATATATATATATATATATATATATATATATATATATATATATATATGGATCGGACTGCACGCCGCAGTACTAAAGCGTTTCGGCTGAAGAAGCCCCTCCGAAGTCTGCACACACCCATAATGAGCGCTGTTAGATATATTATTGGATCGGGCTGCACGCCGCAACATTATATCTATTATATTAGATCGGGCTGCACGCCGCAACATTATATATACTATAATGGATCAGACTACATGCTGCAGCAGTAATAGTAAGGATCGGGTTGCGCACCACAACAATGTTGGATAAATGTGAGACAGTAGTAGACTGAGGCTGGACTTTCCACCTTGGAGATGTTATTACCTGTACTGTTGCCTTTAGAACTGCTTAGTATTCTTACATGTGTTCTTATTTTCAGCTATTATTTATTGCTACTACTCACTGAGTTGGAAGTACTCACTCTACTCTCTGCACCTTGTGTGCAGATACAAGGATCCAGGAGAGCAATTGAGTTATATTACTGTCGTTCCATCTTTTACGGAGACATCGAGGTAGCTGCAAGCGTCCGCAAGACCCGATCTCTCCTTCCATTATCCATCTTTTGTATTTTCTAGTTAGACTCAGTTGTATAGAGTATTACTCTGATGTGTAGAAGCTCATACTTGTGACACCAGATCGTATTTGGGCTATTATTTCAGTTTGTTTTGAATTCCGCATTATTGTTGTTATTATGAAAATAGGATAATTAATTTTATGGAATATTTTTGAATTAATAATTGGACTGGTTATCGGGAAATGGTCGGGCTTGCCTAGCAATGTGTTGGGCGCCATCATGACCGGGGTTCGGGGCGCGGCACTTGCCAAGCTCCTATTAGTAGGCGTCATCACGACTCCCGGTGGTGGAAAATCCGGGTCGTGACAAGTTGGTAAGAAAGAAATAAAGGCTTTTAAACATAAGCAGATTCCGGATTTAAATTAATAGGTTCCTACCGCAATTTTAAATTAATATACATTAATAATAACGTTCACAGTTAGATATTTATAAATATTTAATAGATATCTTAATAAAAATATAGTGTCTATGCAAAAGTTATTAAATTTTCGGGACCCAATAGCAACTCTAGATCCGCCACTGCTTTTAAAACTTGCAATCTTAAAGTTGTCATGACTTTTATGTCGCCATATTACTTTTAGGTAGAACAATGGTCTTGAGTATGACATAACATTTGTATGACTATAAAATCAAGTCAATAACAATAAAAATAACAAGTATAAATATAAAATATTTTAAAAATATAAAAATAGATCATTCTTTTGGAACAATTTAAAAATAAAACACCATCGTATAAAATGGAATAGAGAGTACAAATAAGCTATGATATAATTTTTTTGTATCCAATTAAAGTTTTCAAATAATTGCTCTTAATTCCATCCCAAATTATATGACGATATTTAACTTAATACGAGATTTAAGAAAATAAGGAGAGACTTTTGATATTTACGGAATAAAATACAATATAAATATTTTATGCAGATATACATCATTATACAATAACAACAACAACAACAACAACAACAACAACAACAACAATAAATCTAGTGAAATCTTACCGGTGGGACCTGAGGAGGAGCTGAAGAGGCGTACGCAAATCTTACCCCTACCTTATAAATGTAGAGAGGTTGTTTCCGAAATACTTCCAGCCCAAGAACATTGAAAATGAAGCAATAGAGAAACAAAAGCAACAATAAGATAACAAGAGAATGGAAGCAAATGTTACAACGAGTAATAGCAGAAATCCATGGATACGAAACTACAAAAATAATGGCAATCCTACAGACAAAACCGATAATTGAAAAATACTCTACTAGTATACATCATTATATTACACGTAATATTAAATTGCTACTAAATATATCACTTATTTTAAATCAACTAAAAAGGGAAGAGTATAACTATATTAATAAAGATGGAGTAATATACTATTAATTAGCATATTAAATGCACATCTAAAACTTCAATATCCAATAAAGTATATGTCGTGTAAGATGGGGTTTTAGCTTGTGGACAAAGTCGCACTATTTTTCACACAATACTATTCGTCCAATTAAACTTACTTATATAAACTCAATCTAAGCGTCAATGGACGAAAGCCATCGCAGAAAAATTCAAACTTTCAAGCACAAATATTTGAAGCCAATTTTGGCAAAGTCATACAAAATCGAGAAAATTAAAAAGGTTTTATAAATCCAAAAAAATCGTTCCATTTCATTTTTCATTTATTTTAGTGAAAGTGGTAATGGTATTGGTACAGCAGGAAGAAGAAATAAGAAGTGAAAGAGGAAAAAAGGGAATGCGAATTGGGAAATACGAACTTGGAAAAACTTTAGGAGAAGGTAATTTTGGCAAAGTTAAGTACGCAAAACACAAAGATTCAGGCCAATCTTTTGCTATCAAAATTTTGGAGAAAAATCGGATTCAAGATCTTAGAATCACCGATCAGGTCTCTCTCTCTTTCTCTTTCTCTCTCTGCTCCATTTTAGCTTCTGCGATTTGGTTAAATTTGAAAAGAAAAGAAAACAATTTGAGTCTACCTTTGGTGTTTTAGTCAAACAGATTGATTTTGAACATTATATGAACTAAAAAAAAAAATTTCCTTTTTAATTTGACATTAATTATTATAAAATGGAAATACATTGATTAGATTTTAATAATATTTATGATTATTATTGCAGATAAAGAGGGAGATTAAAACCTTAAAAGTCCTCAAGCATCCAAATGTGGTCAGATTATACGAGGTACGTCCACTATTAATTAACTACTACTATAATTTAGTGATAATCATTTCATTGTGTGTAAACATCAATGAAGTTATAATTTTTTTTTGGTTTTCTTGAGCCAAGAGTCTTCCGGAAATAGCCTCTCTATTCTTTCGGGTAGAGATTAGGTCTACGTACATACTACCCTCCACATACCCCACTTGTGGGATAGCACTGGGTCGTTGTTGTTTGTTGTTGTGTGTAAACATCAGATTACGGATAAGTTTTTACCATGCTTACATCTCTTCTCATATTAAGTTCCATTTTTAACCAGTATTTGCTCTCTCTACGTGTGTATTTCGTTTTTTTAATTTTTTTTAATTTTGTCCTTTATTCAATTATCTTCTTTGAGCAAGGAGATCCATTAATTTTTTTTAAATATTCTGTTTGGATATTACCCAAGAGACAAAAATCATGTTCGTTTTAAGCAAAGAACAACTTGTTCACAATCTTACACGTTTAAAATATACCTTTCTTTCTTTGTATTTCATTAGGGGAAAATGCAGATGCCTCTGCTGCTGAATATTTTCAAAAAATAATTTTAAAATCTTAGTTCATGACTATTAGTAATGTTTTTTACGAGAATATTTTTTTTAAATATTGGTATTTGAGTTGTGTTTGGAATAATTTCTTTTCTGGAAATAAATGATTTAAATTAGGCTACTTTTTAAATATCAAACTAATTTGAAATTTGAGCTTATTTCTATTTCTGAAAGCAAATCGATTTAGGGTGTGTTTGGTACGGAGGAAAATGTTTTCCATGGAAAATGTTTTCCTAGAAAATGTTTTCATGGAAAATGAGTGATTTTATCACTTATTTTCTCTTGTTTGGTTGGTAAGTGGAAAATATTTTCCGGAAAATATTTTCTATGTTTGGTTAGAGAGTAAAAAATAGTTTTTTTAGAAAAATATTTTTTTTGCAACTCTTCTACCCCTCCCACCTCCCCCACCCCTCCTCTTCCCGAAGTCTCTAAAAATTGACACAATCTAAAGGAACTAATATGATGCTTTACTTTTTAACGCAAAAATCGCGTATTTTCGAATCGGTAAATTTATAATTTCTAAACCCGTAAACTTCCGAACTCATAATTTTGGAACTTGTAAAATATTGAGCCTTTAAATGATAAATAATAAAATTAAAAACTAAAAAATATATTTTAAATGAGAATATATATGTTACTTTACTAGAAGACAGAAGCTTAAAGCATTTTCCTTTTCTATAAAGACTGCAAAAACTATATAATATATGCCTGTGCATGTTAAAAGAACAATTATCATCCAATATAGTTCAAGACTCATTGTTTATTTTTATTTTTCTTGAGTCGAAAATCTATCGAACGTAATATTTTACGTACTTTTCAGGATAAGAATGGATGGTAACGGAAAAACTGAAATTTTTCTAAAAAAAAACTGTTTTTTTGGAGAGGGGGTAGGGTGGGTTGGTGAGGGTGAGAATGGTTGAGAAAGAGTTTTGGAAAATGTTTTCCCTTCTTTTTATAAGGAAAATATTTTCCTCCAATTGGAGGAAAATGAATTGATAAGAAAAATATTTTTCAAAACATTTAAGCCAACCAAACATGGGAAAATTGGAATTCATACCAAACACACCCTTAGTGTCTAAACTCCATTCAGGTAATACTAAAGAGCATTGATAACTTGGCTTGGGTGGGTATTCGACAAATTAATCTCTCTGCACAAACAGACTCGAACGTCATTGTTATTGACCAAAAAAAAAGGGGGAGAGGGGGGAGGGAGGGGGGTAACTTGAAAAGATACATTTGTTTTTTTTTATTTTTTTTATTATTTTTTTATTTTATGAAAATAATATTGTATAGCCACTCTAAAACTAATAGCCAAAAAATATACATTTTATAAAGGGAATCTTGGCATAACTGGTAGAGTAATTGTCATGTGATCTAGAAGCTACGGGTACGAGCAGTAAAAAAAGCCTCTTGTAGAAATGCAGGGTAAGACTGCATATAATAGACCCTTGTAGTTCGGCCTTTCCCCGGACCTTACGTATAGCGGGAGCTTAATGCACTGGACTGCTCTCTTTTTTTTCTTTTTTTCTTTTTTACATTTTGTATGTTATATACAAAATTTATACAAATTATACATTTTTTTAGGTTATCGAATATTAATAATTTCTGACGCGGTCTAAAAATTATAACTTTTTCTTTTGGGTGGATAGAAAGAGATATGGGGAGGTGACTCGAGCCAGCTCTATCCATATTTTGACTATAAATTGATAAGTCATATTCACTCCGTTTCAATTTATGTGAACTTATTTACTTTTTAGTCCGTGTCAAAAAGAATGACTATTTCCCTATTTGAAAACAATTTACCTTTATGCAATGATTTATATCCATACAAAATATTTGTGCTTCATTTTATACCACAAATTTAAAAGACTGCTCTCTTTTCTTAAATTTCATGACCCAGTCAAATAAGTTCACATAAATTGAAAACGAATGAAATATATTATTATGGTACTAGACAGATCATTTATATATTAGGAATTGGGCCTACTATTAGATTTCAGGTACGATCCATTTGGCACTACTCAATTATAGAAGGCCCAACGTCTTTTCAGCGATTATTGACATTGACTGCAATTTAAGAAGAAAAAGAAAAAAGAAAAAAGAATTTAAAGTTTCATAAAATGACAACGTAAAAATAGTTTTGTCTACCTCCTGTCATAGGAGGTGCCAGAGTATGAGATACACGTTTGTATTAGAAAATCCATTAAAATTACGTAAATATTTAATTGCGAACACATTAATTAATGATTCAAACATTTATTCATCCTATTTTTTAATTTACCAAAAGATTCTTAATGTAAACACTTATATACAGTTAATCTCTAAGTGACTTGATTATGTAAATATTTACGTCAGCATTAGATAAAATTAACACAACAACAAAAAAAGGTGGAAGAGAAACTGTGTTATATTGTAAATATCTCTTTTAATACTGCGTTAAGATGATAAGCTTTTAGCATATAAATTGAAAATCCAAATGATGCATTTCTGACATCAAATTACATATATAAACAGGTCTTAGCAAGCAAAACCAAGATTTACATGGTGCTGGAATATGTAAATGGTGGTGAATTATTTGACAGAATTGTAAGTAATTTTTGCCATTAACTGGTGCTCTTGTATTCGGGTTTTGAAAATTAACAATCTCCAATATTAATCCTCATTCATAGGCTTCTAAAGGGAAACTCAAAGAAGCACAAGGCAGAAAGCTCTTCCAACAATTAATTGATGGTGTTAGTTATTGCCATGACAAAGGTGTCTTTCATAGAGACCTCAAGGTAATGTTGTACATGCAATTGTTTTTTTATAATCATGGTGTCGGGATCAACTTGGGCACACCTCAACTAAATCCAAACAAATATGATGAACTTCAATTTTTCTTTTTTATTTTGTTCTTGAGCTGAGTGTCTATAAGAAACAGCCTCTCTACCCTTCCAACGTAGGGGTAAGGTCTGCACTCTGCATACACACTAGCTTCCCTAGACCCTGTGACACATCACTGAGTTGTTGTTGTTGTTGTTTTCTTTTTATTTGTAATTCAAAGTTTCTTTATCGAACTATTCTCGCAAGAAGATAGTATATTCATATTTGTTTCTGGAATGCAGCTTGAGAATGTCCTCATTGATGCAGAAGGAAACATAAAGATTACAGATTTTGGGCTAAGTGCATTACCTCAACATTTGAGGGTATGGAACTTAACTCATGACTATTAGTTGAGCAACTTCTATACTCTAACAATGTAATATTTTTACACTATCAGGTCCATGTAACTATTCATAACAAGTGGAATTACTAAAATGAAAAATAAAACAACATTTTATAGCGGGTTAAATTCTATATTGTTTGGATCCTTCAAAAATGCTGCAGCGTGTATGTCGGATCCTCCAAAAGTTAATCATTTTATGAGGATCCGACAATGATGCAATGGCATTTTTGAAGGATATGAGCAACATAGTTTAAATTGCATTGATAATTAAAAATTTTACTGCACTATAATGTTCATAAGTTAAATTCCTTACATATATACATGCATGCCCTTCATTAAGCTTAGTTAGCTTTCTTGCTCATATACAGGATGATGGCTTGTTGCATACAACATGTGGTAGTCCCAACTACGTTGCTCCTGAAATTCTTTCGAACAGAGGATACGATGGCGCGACATCAGATACATGGTCATGTGGTGTCATCTTATATGTCATTCTCACTGGGTTTTTACCATTTGATGATAGAAATCTTGCCGTTCTTTATCAAAAGGTTAGATTTTGCTCGCGCGTGTGTTGCTCCATGTTTTATATATAGCTCTGTGGTATCGAAGTTTTTAATCTTATTTTTAGGGATGTGAATATATCAGATTTTTAAGGGGGATGCACCAGTACCAAAATGGTTATCTCAAGGAGCAAAGAATCTTATAAAGAGGATTCTTGATCCAAATCCGCATACTCGCATAACAATGGCGGACATTAAAGAGGATGAATGGTTCAAACAAGACTATACTCCTGCAAATCCTGATGAAGAGAAAGATTTTGAAGATGATCAGGCTTCCTCAGATGATGAAGTGTTGACAGTACACGAAGCAGTATGAACTTTGACCTTTGAATAATTTGTTCATGTCGTTTATATACTTATGTCTGTGAATTGTGTCACCATCTCATATAAAATTTAACCTATGAGAGATGGTCAGCACGTGCGAGCTAGATACCTTTACTCTAGCCAAGCACCTATAATTTTATTTTAGAGTGGCTGGGAGACGTTAAAAAGGGCAGCCCGTGCACTAAGCTCTCGCTATGTGCTGGGTCTGGGGAATGGCCGGATCGCAAGGGATTATGCAATTTCTGTAAGAAGCTATTTCCGCGGCTTGAATGACCTTCTGGTCATATGGTAGCAACTTCACCATTCACACCAAGGCTGTGAGACGTGAAAGATGATTTTTTTTTTGTTTACTTAATTGTATCTTTAACAATGTCATGATTTATGACTAATTGGTTTCCTTTATCATTGGCACAGCCGCTTGACACAGAAAGAGATCCAGAATCACCTTCTGTTATCAATAATGCTTTTCAGCTAATTGGGATGTCCTCATGTTTAGATCTTTCTGGATTTTTTGAAAATGAGGTAAGTTCTTAACTTTAATTTCTTCGAAGCATTGCAACGATTGATCAATAAAAGTACGTCGACTTACTTGGAATTACTGTAGGATGCCTCTGAGAGGAAGATCAGATTCACTTCTAATCTCTCTCCAAAAGAATTGCTGGAGAGGATTGAGCATTTAGCAGTGCAAATGGGATTTCAAGTCCAAAAAAAACCTGGAAAGGTTAGTACATATGAATATATGATAAATGTTCATAAGTTTGTAATTTTCTATTATAATGTCCATATAACAAGTAAATATTCAGACATACAAGTTAAGAATATATTTGGTTTATGTCTATTGTAGTTGAAAGCATTGCTAGAGCACAAAGGTCAAAAAACTCAAGCCAGTCTTTCAATAGTAGCAGAGGTAAGTCACATTTGCGATATATAATTTCCCTTGGTATTCAACAATATTACTACAAAGAACATTTCATAATTCTATCATTTGCAGGTTTTTGAGATTAGCACATCCTTGTATGTTGTAGAGTTACAAAAATCTTCAGGGGATTCAACAGTATATAGAGAGGTATGTCTCTACACCCTCGTCTACATTGTAACAACCAGAGGTGGATCCAGGACGAGTTTTGTGGATTTAACTAATAACTTGTTTCGCCAAGCTTTTTCAAAGCCAAAAGCACTTTTTTTTCCAAAGATGAAGTGTTTGGCCAAGCTTTTAGAAGAAAAAAGTGCTTTTTTGAGTAGAAGCAGAAGCAGAAGCAGTTTTGGAGATACAGAAACTTTTACCAAAAGCACTTTTTAAAAAACATTTTTTGAGAAAAATAAACTTAGAAGAACTTTTTAAAAGCTTGGTCAAACACTAATTGCTACTCAGAAATGCTGTTTAAACTAATTAAACCAAATACAAACTGCTCCTCATAAGTACTTTAGATTAAAAATACCTCTCAAAATAAGCTGATTTTAAAGCTTGGAGGAACTGGCTATAAAACTCATTGCTTTCAGCTCGAACTATATGTACATATGCATTAAAAGTTTAAAATATAACACAATAACATCATACAACAACAACAATAACACGGTATATTCCCACAAGTGGGAAAATAAACGCCGTTGCCGGGAATCAAACTCGGGTCACCCGCGTGTCATGCGGGAATACTCACCAATGACCTTGTGCTTAAATTGACATCATACTGATTCTAAATTGACCGACTCTAAATCCTGGATTCGTCTCTGGTCTTTAAACTTCAAACACTGATCAAAACATCTTTTGGTTCCACAGTTATGCAATAGGTTATCAAATGAATTGGGTGTCCAGCAAAGTGAAGAGCTCTTGCCCACCAAATTATGAAAGTTGGAACTGCTGCGAATGGTCAAGTCCATTCGTTATTATCCGGGAAAAAAGAATTTACCTCAAGAGTTGAGAGTAGTAAAGTAGAAGACTGTAAATGAGGTGCAACTATAAATATGTCTTTTTGTAATGCTTATACAACAGCTGTTGTAAGAAATTATAGTCCTTGTTAAATAAAAGTTTCTTTCTTTTTGCCCCTATGTTGGTCCGAAGTAGCTGTCATTTTGCACATTTATATAGCAAAATAATTTACTCAGAAAACATCATGTCTTTACTTAATGCTTTTTGCTTTTTGCCTTACTGTCTATTATACAACAGCAACAACAACAAAAAGCCCGGTGAATTTTCACAAGTGACGTATAAGAGAAGTGTGTATACGCACTTTATTGCTATCATAGGAGGGCAGAGAGACTGGTTCCAACACTCTCGGCTCAAGAAAAGACTAAAAGAAGCAGTTACAACTAGTAGTAACACCAGCAAGATATTAAGAAGACTGCAGCGACAGATTGCAATCTAACAACAGGTAGGAATAGCATTCTAAGAATAAGAAAGATACACTACTAATTCATACTATTTTGTATTGGGAAAAGAAAGATGCAATACCATTGGGAAATGAAAAGGAAAAATGCTCAACTAACTAGTAATTTTCTACCCTAGTGCTCGACCTCCACACCCTTCAATCAAGGATCATGTGGCTACTATATACAATTATGAATTGTTATATGCACTCGGTGAATTTTTTTTTTGTACGGCAACCTATCTTTCATGTATTTTTTTATTATGTCATTACATCATGCACATGTATTTGGTTTTTCTTATAAATGTTCCTGAACAATATAAATAAAAATAATTTGAAACCTAGTTGTATTCAAGGAAAATTAACAATTCATGCACTCAAGGCGTTTCTCCTTTCCCTTCTAAATTTAAACAATCTGAGCTGCAATACCGGTGTCGAATCCTCCATAAACGCACTACATTTAGAGGATCTAAACCGCACCCAACGATGTTTTTGAAGAGTCGGAACAACATAGTTGGAAACCTTAGAAATGTCGTTCCGAGATCCAAATACTAGCCTGCTGAATGAGCCAGTCCGCTAAAGAAACACTCCAATCCAAATGATACACCACTTATCCTTATGCACTCTTAATGTGCAGTCGCATGGAGCTTTTGAACGAGTGCAACTAAACTTGGTATTTTTGACACAGAACGTAGATATGTATGTAAAAGACCAATAAAGTTAAACAAAATATTAAATTCTGAGCCCATAATTTCAAAAGCACAACATTCAATGCTAAAACATTAAAGATCGAACTCACCAAGTTTAAATTTGGATATGCTTATGCTTATATGCATATTTTGTTGATAAAACACTTATGTACAACAGAAAAGATATGTATTGCATATACAGATATATTTGATTGAAACCATGCACAAATAACTATATACAAACTGAATCAATTTCTTTTACAGATATTTGATTTGAGACCATACTCAAAATAACTCTTAAATAACTTCATACAGTGGGAACTCTCAAATAACTTTATATACTGGGATTCAATATCTTTACTTGAACCCCTGTATAGGTCACAACCTGCTCAATGAATACATACAAAGAACACATATTTTACAAATGTACTAAATTTGTTATAAAGTATCACCTTATTCTTTACTGTACACTTGAATCAAACCAGTTTCATTTGCCATTTGCAGCTTTTCATTTAACAAAGTTTGGTATTGATCATCTCTATCTTCTATATTCCGGATGAATTCGATCTGAAATGACATTAATATTAATGTCAGAAGTGAACGAGTTAGAGAAAAATTTTGCACAGAAACTTGCTAATATGTCATGCAACTACAAGAACTCTCTAACGGTCATAAAGTGAATAATCAAAAACTAGGACTGTGTTGAAACGTTGAGAGAACAATGGGTCGAAAAAATTCCATATTAACTTTGTAGTTAAGAGAACTCATTACTTTGCAATAACACAAGATTCAGTACTATAGAGCGATAAGCATTTAGCATGTAAATTCGATGATCAGATCAATTATCATAAATGCAAAACAACCTATATTCAGCTGTGACATATTCTGTAGCTAACAATTCTAGGTAATGATCTAGTCCAAAAGCCAAATGGTCAGCTGGTCATTCTTTCCGAAGATGCACGATAGTCGTCATATTAATTTGCCTTCCACTGTGAGAACGAATTTTATGAAACTAATATCTTTCAGAATTAGAATGTAGAGAAATTAGGCGAAACTTTTATCAATGTAAGTACTACTTCCACATTCAATCTTTCCCACCAACAACTACACCTCTATCCCAAAAAAGTTTAAATAACCTTACGTTAGTTCACATACCTGATCCTGAAATAAATCAAATTCATCTGAGCTCAGAAAACCATCACTGTTTGAATCAAGAAGTTGCATCATCTCCCGTGCATCATCTCCAGGTGCTCCGAGCTCTTCCATCACTTCCATAAGTTCGTCAATGCTGAGTTTACCATCTCCATTCTTGTCAAGAAGACGGAACACTCTACCTCTCTTGCCAGTTTCCAGACCTTTGGGATTTCCCGAAGGAAGATCTTTAAGACGCAATGCTGCAAACTCCGCTGCAGCCATCATGATTGCCTTCAGATGCTTCGCCTGTGTATGATTTGATAACAAAGATTACGGTTATTGCAATATGTAACAAGAATAGTTATTCCTGAATCCAGTTTTGATGACATTTCCAATTACAGGTTCTTTATATTTAAACTATACTGGCATTATGAAATGGGATCAAATATTTGTCTCTTGATGTTTACCTCTTCAGGATCGGTAACACCACCCTTGTACAAAGCATGGGATGCTGTCCCTCCAGCGGCCAGTATATCCATCTCTGCTGTTCGTATTTGAATTTCCATTAGCGGTCTGGTCCTGTCATGTTCACTGGTATCAACAGCCATGTGTAAACTCTTATACCCATTAGCCTTAGGCCTTAAGATATAGTCTTTTGACCGACTTGATATCTCTTTCCACAAAGATAGGACAACTTCACGCGCCCTATAGCAAGCCTTTTCTCCAATTTCCATTTCGTCTACTCCAGCAGAGAGAGGAGTCAAAACAACTCGTAAACCTAAGATGTCATTCACCTCATCAAGCTTGCGACCATCTCTCAAGAGCTTCTTCATGGTGCTGTAACGACTTTTATAACGACCCTCAACAGATATCTTGCTCACCATTTGCATTAATAGCGGATCGGATTTAAGGGACTGAAGCAGCTGTTCCTTGCAAATGTCTATCAGAGGCTTATTTCCACTCTCGTGACTTCTCAACCACGCATCAAGATAAAGATATGAGTAAGGAAACAAGTATCGAAAAGACAGATCCTCCAATTCAAGAGATAATAGGTTAGTTCCGATAGCATGCGCTAGAGGAGCATGTAGTTTCATGACCTCAAGCGATATCATCTGCTGCCGGTACCTAGGTAGATAATCGAAATGTCTCATCAGATCAAGCTTGATCGCAAGGTCTAATACTAATGCTCTAACATCATAGTAGGTCAGACAATATTTCCTTAATGCGGTGGCACTATCATCATCCAATACTTCTACCTTTAACGACATATGCTTCACACGCAAGCTTTCATGCAATAAATGAGCAGTACTTGTACCAATCCGGTCTCTCACATCATAAATTGATATAGCACCTGCCTCTAGAACTTCTCTTAGTAGCCCAGTTGATATAACTTCAGCATCCATCTGCATCAAATGGCAAATACCTTTTAGCTTTCAGTTAAGATGAGCACACACACGCACATACACACACAGAAGGAGCAAGTGCAAGCTTCCAACAAGGAGTCACAAACTCATGCTTTGGGTTGCAGGTGGTGCAATCTGAACAAAATTGACGAAAAAACCATGTTTGATTATAAATATATGCTCCCACGTCGTAATTGGATCAGATCAGCACTCTAAAAACATTAAATACATTATAAAGTTGGGAACATCTCCACCTGATTACCAAAATTTTGGCAACACTTGCACACAATGTGATCTCACAACTTGAGGTTATGTTGCTCGGACTCTCTGAAAATGTTGCCGGGTGCTTGTCGGATCATCCAAAAATAGTGTATATTTGGAGGATCTGACACCGGTGTGGCAGTATCTTGAAGAGTCCGCCAACCTAGGCATGAGGACATAGCTTCAAATTAAGCAATCAATCAACTACACATGGAAATATACAAAAAATGTGTTTTTAGGCAAGTTGACAACAACAACTACCCAGTGTAATCCCACAAAGTAGGGTCTGGGGAGGGTAATATGTACGTAGGCCTTACCCCTACCCGAAAAGGCAGAGAGGTTGTTTCCAATCGACCCTCGGCTCAAATGAAAGAGAAGAGAAAGAAGAGAAAACTAAAAGGAAAAACAAAAGAGCATTAGTGACTCCAGCAGAAAATGCATAAACAGATAACTACACATAAAACCGTAAATTAAAAGACATGCAATAACACCTAACAATAACTACCATAGGGAGTACGATACAAAGCGCAAGACATCTATGGAGGGCCCTACCAAACCACACCTAACCTCAGGAAAGACGTACGAAAAGCTCTAGAAGCTCCTATCCTACAACCCTAATTCTAGACCTCCAGACTTTCCTATCAAGGGCCATGTCCTCGGAAATCTACATTATTGTCATATCCTGCCTAATCACCCCACCCCAATACTTCTTAGGCCTCCCTGCCTCGCCCCGTGCCAACCACCGCCAGCCGCTCACAACTCCTCGCCGGAGCATCAGGGCTTCTCCTCCGCACATGCCCGAACCACCTGAGCCTCGCTTCCCGCATCTTCTCATCCACTGGGGCCACCCCAACCTTCTCCCGAATAACTTCATTCTTAATCTTATCTAATCTGGTGTGCCCGCACATCCACCTGAGCATCCTCATCTCCGCAACCTTCACTCTCTGAACATGAGAGTTCTTAACCGGCCAGCACTCCGCCCCATACAACATGGCAGGTCTAACCACAGCTCTATAAAACTTCCCCTTGAGTTTCGGTGGTACTTTCTTGTCACACAAGACTCCTGATGAAGCCTCCATTTCGACCACCCCGCCCTTATACGGTGGGTGACATCCACGTCGATCTCTCCGTATGCCTGAATCGCTAACATCCACGTCGATCTCTCCGTCTGCCTGGATCACCGACCTGGGCTCCAAGCTTCACATTCCTGCCTACTTCGCTCGACTCGGCGCTAAACTTGCACTCCAGGTATTCTGTCTTAAACCTGCTCAGTTTGAAACCCTTAGACTCGAGGGTCTGTCTCCGGACTTCCAATGCCGACCCTCGTTTCGTCTATCAGGACTATGTCATCAGCAAATAGCATACACCAAGGTACATCCCCTTGAATATGGCGTGTCAGTGCATCCATCGCCAAGGCAAATAAGAAAGGGCTAAGGGCTGATCCTTGATGAAGCCCCATATCCACTTCCACCCACCGTCCTAACCCTAGACTTCGCTCCATCGTACATGTCCTTGATTGTTCTGATATAGGCTTCCGGCACGCTCTTTGCCTCTAGGCACCTCCATAGAAACTTTTAGGCAAGTGTTGATTGTATCATAAAATCTTTCTATTTCATCAATACATTAAATAAAGGTAGAATTTTTGGAGGCAATCTCGTTCTCCTTTACTCTAGCTCCCTCTTCTTTATCTCTTCTTCATAAAAATAATTCTGTTAGCTAAATATTACCCCCTAAAAATAGTTTTTATTTATTCGTCTGATCTCAATTCGTAAAGTTAAATTAACTAATCATGGTGTAAATGACGGGTTAATTTCTTGTATGGGCACTGATCCTTCTATACATTAAAGTCATAAAACTACTTTTTCATATTAAAGTAGCTGTATTTTACTCGCTATAACACTAAAGTTACAAAACTATTTTTTTATCCCATAAAAGTAACTGAAATGTGTACCCTTTATAATAGCAAAGTCACAAAATTGTACTCACTGAAATAGCAATATCACATGGTTTTTGCCATCACCGTGAATAAAGTTTGTACTTACTGTTATAGTAAGCGTTATAATGGATAAAATTTGTAACTTTAGGAGTCCTTTGATACGCGGGATAAGGTGTGGAATTAAATTATATCGTGTTTATATCAAACATGGTATAAATTTAATCCAAGTCTTAATACAAGATATCCACCTTATACCATAAATTAATCCAGGAATTATAATCTCAGAATTATAATCCGAAATAATTTAATCCGCGTACCGAAGGAACCCTTACTATTATAGCGAGCACTATAATGGATAAAGTTTGTAACTTACTATTATAGTAGGCATAGTTAGGGTACTTCAATGTAACAAAAAAATAGCTTTGTGACTTTACATCATGTAACTTTGGCCCTGTTTGGCCATACATTTCGGCAAAGTATTTTCAAATCTTTTTTGAAAAGATCGTTTGTTCATAGATTAATGATCGATTTTTAAAAAAAATTCTGAAATTATTTTTCAAGTTTCCAAAAAGCTAGTTTAGGGTAAATTTTGGGTGAAATTTATTATCCCACTCACAAAACTTCAAATTTTCTCAAATAAAATGTATGTTCAAACATAATTTCAACTTACAAAAATTATTTTCGAAACTAATTCAAAAATTATTTTCAAGTTTTAACTAAATCTATATCCAAACTCTAGCTTTGTAAGGATACTAACTAACTATGGATAAAGTTAGCAACTTTAATGGGACAGATAATAGTTTTCTGGGTTTATTACCAGTAATAAAGCTCAGGGTATGTGGGACCTACCTGTAGATCAGCTAAAATAACAGCGACAGACAAAGCTCTAGAGAGCGGTGCACGGCCGTCTGGTGCAAGAGGCAAAGACTGAAGAATAGGAATACAAAGCTTTAGAGCTTTAAATAACAATCTTGAAGAGCTCGTTGAAAGAACTTTATTATCCATTCTTTCAGTTAGCTCATTAAAAGCACCTACTAATTCCACCACCATTTTCCCACCGGGCTGTTCCGGCGTCGCCACCAGTGCTTCAGCTGACGCTGAAACTCTCACGGTGGCGATCTGGGTCGGACTCCGCCGCCTGAAACGACAGCGGAGGTAGTGTGGGAATTTTGGTAAGAATAATTGTGTGGATTTTTTTTTAATAAAATGGAGAGTATAGTCGTTTAAGTGGAGCTCCATATTTTTTGGATAGAGAAATGGTTATAGTATTGCCATAGTTGGGATTTTGGTGAATTTTTACAGAGAGTTCAAGAATTGAAATGGAGGCAAGAAGAAAGAAATTATGGAGTATATATTTTTATGGCTAGCGGGATGCCACGTATAAATATGACATCTTTACTTTATATCTGAGAATTTGAGGTTTGGGTTCATAATGATGGTAAGTGTTGCCATAAATAGTACACCCGTTCCAAATTATCCGTCCTAATTTTCAAATATGTTAAATATAATTTATAAAAGTTCAAAATAAAATTAATTATTTTTTTTATTTTATCATTAGTAATAATTATTTTTGAAGATGAAGATGGTAGAGCCGGGCATAATTTGATAACTACCGAATTACCATACCAAAATTAAAAAATTTGGCATTTTGGTTTTAATATTTTGGTATTAGGTATTGTATTTGGTTTACATTTTAAAAAGAAAAAATTGATATAAGCATGGTATTTGATATTTTTAAATGAAATACCAAATATCAAAACCCTACCGAAATATATATTATAAAATAGACATCTTATTAATTATAACATAAATATAAAAAATCTAAAAGTTTACTTTCTATTCTTTAAGTTTATCAATTAAGTCTAAGCAACCAACACAACATTTTTAATAATTAAATTTATTCCTTTATATATATTTTTCTCTCTTTTGGTTGATATTTGCATATATTGAAAATAACTGTTGTCAACAAACGATTTTAGTGTTGTACTTTTGAGTACTTTAATTAAGAATATTACAGTCTATGACTTTATGCACTAATTAGTATTTGAACCGAATAAATCAAAGTTACCGAATTGAATAAACCAAAATCGAAAAGAGAATACGGTATTGGTATAGCATTTTAAGAGATCGAATACCGAACCGAATATCTAAATATCATATCGTACCAACCGATGAACACCCCTAGAAGACGAGCACATAATAAAATAAATATTCAATGAACAAAATATTATCTTAAAACATAAATAAGCGTAAAGTAGTCAAAAATCCCTTCTAAATAACGAGATCATGTAAAAGAGAAATACCACAGATAATTTAAGGCAGAAAGAGTATAAGATAATTAATCCATCATAAATTATCCATAGATTATACAATATTTAATTAGCTTTTAGTTAGGTAAGAATTTTTGTATATCTTATATAAACTAAAATATTAAATTGATAGAAAATAATAACAATCTTTTAGAGTAAGTAATTCATGTTTAACAATTTTTCATTATTAATTTTAGAATAACAATCCTTTCATTAATAATCACCAAACAACCCAAGGTTATAATCATAGCATAACTAACATGTCATCCAAATGAACCCAGAATGTCATCCAAAAATTTATTTACTTTTAAGAATAATTTTTATTAAAGTAGCATTAATATACATATCTATTCAAAAATCTTTTTCACTGCTTATACTGTATTTTTTTCCATTTTGTTTAATGAACTGATTTGAAATCCACTGGCTCCACTAATTCAATTTGCACCATGTAAATCCATTTAAGATAGAAGCAGTGGCGAAGCCAGGAATTTCTCTTAGGGTATTCAAACGATTGAAAAAGGTATTAAAAAGGATTCCGACAAAGAGTCTTCAGTATATTTTTTTTTTTCCTCTAAAATTTAATATTTTACACGTAGTGCAATTTTTCGATGAAGGTGATCAACTATCTACCCTTATTACAAAAGTGCCGCTTCGTGCCTGGATAGAAGTGCTCCTTTTATACTAATTTTAGGAGAAGAGAGAAAATGAATATAAAAAATTGTAGTTCATGAAGTAAAAGGAACATAACATAATTCAAGTATGCAAATTGCAAACTGAAGCCAAGTTTAACTGAGCATTTTGTATGTTTTAAGCCTTAATTATTGAACAATGAGAATCATAATCTATTGACAATGAGGCTTTGCCAATTAATACATCATTTACTTTGTCTTAAAATGAGGATTGAAAGTTGTCCACATTGAACTACCTAGAGCAACTTTTTAAAACAAGATTGAGCTCCCAATGTCATATATCAAGACAATGGCTCCTGTGAATCTCCCAACCGAGATAAATGAAGGTAAGCATCTGTACCTGCAAAAGGTCAAGAGATACGTGCACATGAGACATTGACAATATAACGTTTACGTAAGACTGCGTACAAAAGATCTAATATGTTCAGCCCACAGCCGAAGCTTTCTGCACTACCAACAAACTCAGTGGAGTCCCACTAATGGGATCTGAGAATAATAGGTACGCATACCTTAACCCTATTCTTGGAAAGTATAGAGGTTGTTTCCGATAGACTCTTGGCTTATGAAGATAAAGAGAATAATAGAAACAAATAATAATAGCAAAGGCTAGAAAGATAATATCAGCAATCTACAACACCACCACCTCTCACCCCTCCATTTTTTTTGGTGCCTTGGCGTAACCGATAAAATTGCTGCCATGTGACCAAGAGGTCACAGGTTCGAGCCGTGACAACAGCGTCTTACAGAAATGCATGGTAAGACTGCGTACAATAGACCTTTGTAGTTTGACCTTTCCCTGGACCCCGCGCATAGCGAAAGTTTAGAGCACCAAAGTGCTTTTTTTTAACAAACCCCTTTTTATAGATGATGATGTACTCCAAGATTTATACAATCTTTGCGACGCCAAGATTGGAGAGAGTCTCTTTGATGAAGGAATAGTTTGGAGAAGTCAATCGGACGTTTACTTGTGAGTTAAATGGCTCGAAATCGAATTTTGATGGTTAGGTTAGCTTTTGGGGTTGATTTGTGACTTAGGAGAGCGATCAGAATCGAATTTGGAAGTCCAGTGTAGAAATAGGCTTGAATTGGCAAAGTTGGAATTTTGGCGAATTCCGGTCGATGGGTTAGATTTTGATCTTGGAGTCGGAATGGAATTCCGACAGGCAGTAGCACCATCCTCATCAAATGATCCCTTACATTAGCAGAAATTGAGATTTGTTTAAGACATAACCAACAAGTATGGATCTGTTTATCATATCAAATATTATCACATTCAACCTGCCTACAGACTCTGTCTTCGTTTAGTAACAACATGATACTATAAACCCACAAACCTCCACACTGACTTGCTATAGTATAAGACAAATGCTGTTAGTTTATCTACAAATCAAAATGGCACTGGTGCAAACAAGGTTGAGAGATTTAACTAACATACCATAGCCTTCCATGGAGATAATCTGCAAATCACCTCCAAAGTAGCGAGCATATAAACGACTTATTGGAATTCCATACCCATAACCAGCTAACGTGCTTGAAGTAGCCACGTCAGTTGTTGTAAAGTGCTCGTCCAGCGGATTCCTAGCAGTACTGTAGAGATAAGTAAATATTTTGGGAAGTCCACTTCTTGGTATTCCACCCCCTTCATCAGAAACCTGTATCAACGCAAGCCATGCTTGTTAAGTAATGTGGAAGAAAATAGCAAAAACATACCTCTTCTGCAGAAGGAAGACTTTCCGAATCAAATAAAATACACAATAAAGAGGAACAAGTCCTTAACTAGACTGTAAAAAGGAATTTTTGCGGAGGAAAATAAGATTGAAAAGAGGTCATGCCTTAATGGTGACATCCTCCAAACCATCAGCAACTATTATACGAATAGGAGGAGCAACTTTGTCTGAGTCCATAAACCGCTCTTGTACAGCACGGACAGAGTTCTTTACCAACTCAAAGACCATCATATGCAGATGTGTTGGCACATAACTGCACGGAAAAAAGGAGTCATAAATGAAGAAACAGGACTTGACATAACTGCATGTGGATATCAATAGCCCTTTGCAACCTCAACAGAACAAGAGATATGTAAAAGACAGTAAAGAGTATCTGAGGGGAAACAACAAATAAAGTCAATGATTTAAGAGCAAATAACATACGGGAATGTAAAATCAGGATCCCCATAAATGTTAACATCAGGAGCGCTTCCATATTCGCGTAAGCAAATTCCCCGAGCATCCTCACTGGCAGTGCGTGCAACCTCCAGGGGAGACATTTTTGTATGTATATAGCCCACGCAATTGGGAGGTGGATTAGGATCATGTAACGCCACATGCTGCCCTGAGTTTAACAGAAATTCAGCAGTGAAAAAACAGTTGTTATAGCTATCAGCTTATACAAGATAAAGATCATCATTGTAAGAATAAAGCATGGAAAGTTATGGAGCTAACCGATAAGCATGCGTATCCCAATTCTAGACATGTAAAAACGATCAAGAAATTGGTGTATTTCTCTCAAATCCTCATAATCAACTTTAGACCAATCTTTCTTGAGTTGTTGGACTCCCAAAGCCATCATAGGAACGACATTATTGTGCCTGACCTTAATCATCTTAACCATTTGTGTAAATTCCAACTCGTCATTTTTATTCTTTATTTCTGGATAGGATCTCATGTCACGGAAAGAATCCAAATACCAATCTCGGACCTAAAAGAAAGAAAAGAAGCAAAGAAGTAAGTACTTGTAATGTACAATGTGATGGGATTTTAGTAATTTAGTATAATTATCAAACACAGTGCCTGAATTTGGTGGCAACGAATAGTCGGTTGCAACCAGGATAACGTAGGAGGGTTGCAATGGGTTGACGGCCAACATAAGTAGTTTCTTCACTATGCTAGCTATGATACTCCTTTGAATATTGAATTTGTTGGAAATGTGTCAAATATAATGCAATGGATACATATGATTCCTGTAGCCAAACCAACTAATTCGGGATGCATATTGATTGATCAAACACCAGGGGACAAAAATCAGCTCGCAGGCTATTGATTTATGCCAAAAGAATGAATATGTGTTTATGAACTCTTAAAAGAACAGCAGAATAACTAAGTATTAAACAAATGAACCACTAACAGAAGCAAGAATAAAAAAGGTTCAACTGTTAATAGCAGAAATTTATTAGAATAAAACAGAAAGATTCCTCTCATGGACTAGCTTAAAACAACTAAAAGTAGGATAAGGAAATAAACCCATTATGGTAATCAAATAAAATATTAAAGAATCGTCCTTTAACCACGTATTTTATCCTGCATCAAGACTATCAGAAGCATAAATCACACTCAAACAATCAAAAACTAAACACACATAATAACATTAATTTAATCTAATCCACCATTGCTATAGCCTTTCACCACCAAATGAGCTTCGCAAAGCATAAACCGTTTCAAATCCAAAAAAGGAAGAGGGTTACACTAGATTTGCCAATAAAGAAAAATTAGCTATGATTGATTATTGATTAGGAAGAGGGTTACACTAACTCAATGCTTATATAACCAACAATAACTAATTTGGGACTAATTCATCATTGATTATTCCTCTGTTTTTCAAATTAACGGTGGTGTCAACTCCTATCGGCATCTCTAATATTTCACCTGTCCCACCAGCACAAGTACCAGTTAACTACTTATATATCCAATAATAACTAATTTGGGACTATTCATTGTTTATTATTCTTTCTTTTTTAAAATTAAAAACGGTGTCCTGGCCAACTTACACCCATTACTCTGCCCGCACACATGACTTATATAACCAACAAAAATTAATTTGGGACAAATTCATCGTTGATTGGATATTTTTATATAATAGTGTTGTTCAGGTCAGTTTATACTCATCTCGACTATTTCACCATGTACTTAGACATCCTACCAACATACGTACCGAATAACTCTGTCCACCAATGCTTAGGCAGACATGAAAAAATCACCTATGCATTTTTTGTTTCTTATTGGATTTGAACCCTCTAGTTTCATGATTTTCACTCGCTTTATTGAACACTAACCCACATTTTGGGTGTCGTTAATTAATTCTTTATCGCACTTTTGGGGGTTTTGGGGGGTTAAAGATGAACAAAGAAGAAAGGAGAAAATGGGGGTACCTTTAAAACAGCAGGCTTAGAAGACAAACCATAAGGAAGATTTTGAAGCTCAATAGCTCTACGAGCAATTCGAATAGGCAACTCCTTATGAAGAAACTGAGCAGAAATCAACAAATTACGAGGAGAAGCTGTTGACCCAAAATCCATCATATGCCTTAAGCTTACACCAGTCTGTTTCATGCAACCCCATTTTTGCACTTCCTCTGCTAATTCTTTAGAAATTGTATCACACAGCTTTTTCGCCGCCATTAAACAACGTAACAAAATTCACACTTTTTTACGACGACGACAGGAGGAAAAAAAAAAACCCAGACAAGGGAATTGACACCTCGAATCGTTCACCCTATAATTAATGTGACACAATTCATTATCCAAGAATGGCGATTAAGGAGAATTTAATGAACCGAAATGAAAAGAAGTTAGCGCATGTGAATGAATGAGTATAAGAAAAGGTGGTTATTTACGATAGTTACAAAGCGTAGGAAGGTGGTGGCATGTTGCTTTAATTGAATATACCAATACGTACACACTTGGTTTGCTTTCTTGTTTATCTCTCTTGTGCTATACACATGCACATTTATTTTTACGTTTTCCCTACAAAAAACCTCGGGCTAGCCCACTTTTCGGTATGAAGTATGGTTTTGCTCTAAAAATAATATGGGCTAGCCAGTTTTTCGATTGATAATTTAAAAATAGCCAGCATTTATAAAGTTATTGTTTTGCTGAAATACGGAAAGTTAAGGCATCATATGCGGGACTATGGAGCTTACGTATGTTTATGAGTCGGTTTGGATCGATTTTTTCCTAAAAAAAAATCAAACCAAAGAAGTCGACTTTTCAAATATTAGAATCAAACAAAATCAATTAAGTCGGGTTTTTTATTCGGTTTATATCGGTTGTTTGTCGGTTTTTTCTTAAATATAAGACATACACTACCAAACATATATTCTGACGAGCACATTTTCAATGTAGCACTATCAAATCAATTTCTCTATGAGAAATATGTTACTTATCAAGATATATTGATGATAATTGAATCATATAGTGATGAATAATTTAAGCACTCAATCAAAAAATACGAAATTGATTCTTACACTTAACAAAAGAAAACTACCAAGTAAATTAGAATATAAAAATAATGAACTATAGTAAAAGTTCAAACTATTAATATTTACCATAAAACTTCTGAAACTTTGTATAAAACTATATATATGTGTGTGTGTGTAATAATAAATTTGAAAGAGATATTCCTATAGTCGATTAGGTTCGGTTTAATTCGGTTTTTTCTGATTAAAACTAAACAAAATTTGATCGATTTTTAAAATTCAAAACTAAAACCAAACCAAAAAAAAGTATCGGTTTTTTTGGTCGGTTTGGTTTGATTTTTCGGATTTTTATGAACCCCCCTTATGGGGCCTATGCGTATAAATTTCCGGCATATTACGTTGGAAATCCAACACACTTTAAAAATTCCAGCATAATATGCGGGATTATAGAGCTCTTGCATATAAAACTACCCACGTATTAAGTTGGAATTCTAGCACATTATGAAACTCCAGCATATTATGCGGGAAACTCATACGTAAAAAATTTGAACTCCGACATATTATACTGAAATATTTATGGATTTCTAATAATATTTTGTTCAAATTTTATCTTTACATAAAAAAGATAGCTAAATTTTGATTGCTTGAAACTGCGGCTTTATATTATTCCATTATCACTTATAAATTTGACTTTTTTTTTTATTTTTTTTTTTCTCATTTTTGTTAGGAATAAAAAGAATGTTAAGCCTGCTCTAGGGGTGTGTACACGTGAAAAAACTAATATTTTGTGTTTACATCAACACAATGAATACTTGACGCATATTTTTATAGACACTCGTATTAATCAATTATAAGTAAATTAATAGTCATTTGTTTTACCTTAATTTATAATTTGCCTAGGATAAATTAGTTAAATTTGATGTAAATACGGGGTGGAAATATTTCTACTAGTTTATATTAAGACAGAATATTTTGTCTAGAACATCAAACTACTAATAGATAAGAAAGGTATCTTTTTATATGTTTTTATTAATTAACCACATAAATTATGTATATTTCCATTTTAATTTGTAATTGTTGAAGCTAAATTGATGCAAAAATTGAGGTGGTGGAGTATTTTTCGTGCCATTTTGTTTTGCTTTATGCACTTGATTTATAAAACTATAATTGTGTACGAAACTCATAATGATAGTGACGTATATAGAAAAAAATTATGGGTTCATCCGAACTTAATAATTTTGCTAAAACTTTGCATATTTATTAAAAATTTGCTAACTCCTAATTTCGAATATAATATATCCTAAACTCAGACCTATAAAATTTAAATTTTGAACTCGCTTACGCCAATCGATATTATTCCAGCATGGGCAAAATTGGGTCATTTCGTGGATGGTTTAGGTTTTGAGAGATCGAGAGTGAGATGAAACATGGCACTATTGATGGTTATAACTGCAAAATTTGCTTATTTCGTGCAATATTGATTTGCTTTATGCACTTGATTTATAAAACTAGAATTGTGTACGAAACTCATAGTGACAAGGTCGTATATAGGTGTCACACCTCTTTTTGGCGCACCCGCGAGAGCGCGTGGGAGTTTTTTCCAATTAAAGGACAATCGAGACGGGATCAATTTAATTATTTCAGAGTCGCCACTTGGAAAAATAATGGTGTTCCAAGTCACCGGTTTAATCCCGAACCGAGGAAATTTATGACTCCGTAATACAGTCTGCGAAACTAGAAATCTGGATAAGGAATTCTGTTAACCCGGGAGAAGGTGTTAGGCACTCCCGGATTCCGTGGTTTTAGCACGGTCGCTCAATTGCAATTTTTGTTTCTATCCGATTCTTTTATATATTTTAACTATGTGCTTTTAATGCTCCGCTCTTATTTTTTAGAAGAATTGCGACGTTACGAAAACACATTTCGAGCCGCACCGTAACCAGTACGCCTGCGACTCTAATGTATTTCGGTTTCGCCGAGAGTAAGATTTGGGTCACATAAATGCGCACCCGTATTCAGGAAGGTAATTTATTTACAAATCGTGCCTAACGAGTCTATCGTCTTTATTAATTTTTGGGAAAAGACCGTGAAATTTGCTAAACGGTCTTCCCGAATCTAAGATTTTTATAACAATTAATTTGAGGGCCCCGCAATTGTGTATTCCATGCGGCGAGGCTCATCTCACTTTTATTAAAGGTCATACCTAAGTAACTAAATTTTCTATTTATTTTGTCTCTAATGATTGATTAATTCACGAGTACAAGTTTAAATTCCGAATTCAATATAAAAGGAATTGTATGAAACTTAAATACACAATCTAACTCTTTATACAAGTTACTAAGGCTTTGTTTACGGTTACACTAATGTATTGCTTACCCATGATCAAGGATGCAAATGAACTAACTAAAGCTATCTATTAACTTTGCTCTTTTAACAATCTATGCCTCGAGTGATTACTCTAATTATTTGATCTAAACTGCCAATTCGGTTCTTTGCTCATAATGATGTATTTTATGTTTGATAGCTATGCCTTGTCTTAGTTCAATTGTAGGGTTCTTTAAATTGTACCTGGAACACAGGCTTATTAAGAAAATTGTTAACATAATATATGCTTTTACTACAAACTAGTGTTAATCTAGCTAAACATGGCAGAACTAAACCAATAACAGAGATTAAAATCCTAGGCTATCAGAAGGTCGAAACTAGAATGTTCGATTAATTTGACTTCAGCTTTTCGATTAAACATACTACAATAATTTCAAATGAATACAATTATCAATCAATTCGAATTACACGGCAACAACAGAAACTCGTATAACTCTCCAAACTGCAGTTCATCATTTGATTTCAGAGCAGTGTTTACACTGTCTCTCTAGTTCAACATGGACATGAGAAGTACCTGGATGATGACAAAGAAGAAGAGAAGGAGCAATCAGCGGTAGTAATGCAGTAGCAATACAACAACAGCAACACTCAGCAGCAGCAGTGACACAGTAGAAACCACAGCAGCAGTAGTATACACCCAGCAATAGCACAGAACAGCAATACCAACAACAGTAAAAGGACCCAACCAAACCACAGCAACACTGGCAGCAAACACAGGCGCAACAACAACAAACCAAACATGCAACCGTGACACAATGTGTATGTGTGTGTGTATTTTTATGAGTGCACCTCCATCTATGCTGTGAATATGTGTATCTATCTTTTTCGAATCCTACTGTCTGTATGTGTATCCTTTTTTTTCTCCCCTTACTGTTTCAGATTCATACTATACTTATAGCTAAAAACAGACCCCTCCCCTTAAATGACTTCTTGAATCAAGTTCAAATGGTTCCCCATGCTTACTTGTTTTGTTCCCCACTAACACTTGTCTTTTCCTTAATTAATTCAAAACATGGGTAGGTGTATTTTAATCACTACTTTTAATACCATTATGTCTTGTTCCCCATTTTTAATTCGTTTGTCCCCCACTACCCTTTCTCTAATTGATTTTTAATTCAAAGCATGGGTAGGTGTATTTTAATCACTACTTTTAATACCATTATGTCTTGTTCCCCATTTTTATTAAACAAATTATTACTTTAACATTATTGGTGCTTAGTAGACAAAATACTTTAACATAAATAATTCTTTAAGTTTTCAATTTTCCATATTACCCCTAAAACTACTGAAATTACTAGTCTTCCCCCCAAACCTTCATTTGTAACAATGCTAAACAACTGACCAAAATTAATACCTAATTAAACACCAAATCACTATCAGCTATAACCAATGCCTAACAAAATTCACATAACAAACTTACTATAACTCGTATTAGATCATTTAACATCAAAACAACAAGAACAAATCAATCATATTGGGAACCAATCATGATGGACTCTAAAAAAATGAACGGGCATGGAAATCATTTAGCATGAATCTTTATTAGAAGCATTCTTGAAGCTACCAGTAAGACAAGATCCTTCTGAATTAGACAGAACCAAACACCCAAATACATTAATTCCCAATTAATATGAGGCAAGAATGAAAGCCATATCTAGTAACACAGTAAGAAAAAACAAAGAACTCGGACACTTGTAGCAATTCACAAGCATCTAATTATCAGTGATATCTTCCTAATCACAAACACATTCAAACTTGTTGAAACCAAAACTACATTAAACATTCACATAAACTAATTCAATTTGAAAAAGATAAAATCAACGGAGCAAAGATGAACCTGGAATGGTAAATGGATTGAAGCAACAACTACAACCGAAAATCAACACAACTCCAAACAAATCGACAACATCGAACCAGAATCTCGGACGAAGGCTTTACCTTTGACGTAAACAAAATGTGGCCTAGCGATTGTTTTAAACAAACGACGAACTGTGAATAGACTGAAGACGGCGACGGACGATGATGACGAACATGGCTTGCAACCAGCGACGAACACACTGGCGAAGACGACTGACGACGAACATGGCTTGCAACCAGCGACACTGGTGGACTGGTGGCGGGCTACAGCTTACGATAAACTGGTCGTTTGGTTGCTGGCCGACGAACTGGTGGTCGTGTGAAGGAGCAGCGACGGTTTGGATATGAGAAGGTGTTCCGGCGGCTGTGATGGTCGACGCCGCCGGTTGATGGTGGTCGAAATGAAGCTGGAAGCTGAAGTAGCGATGGGGTCGTTCAGTGAAGACGAAGGTTTCGCGGGTGATGGTCGGCGACCATGGCTGAGCTGCTACTGAAGCTTGAAAAACCCTAGCTTTGGAGGAAAGGCTACTGGTTGTTGCACAGTAGAAGAGAACGGAGGCGAGGTTCGTGTGAAGGAGCAGAGATGGCGACTTGGTTGTCTGGTCGGTCGTTCATGGCTGGAGGTGGGTTGGTGGTTGAAGAGGAAGATAGGGGGCTGGGGTATTGCGGCTGAGAGAAGAGAGGGAGGGGTCTTTAGGGTTTTGGGTTCTTGTGTAATGAAAATGATGGTGTATTGAAAAGAGGGGGGTTTGGTTATTTTCGGACCGGGTCGGGTAAACGGGTTGGGCGTGGGTATGGGTTGGTTTTGGGGTATTTAATTACATTGGGCCTGGTTTTGCTATGGCCCAATTCCGATTTCCATACTACATTCCATGGTGTATCATATACATATGTGTGTATATATATGTATATACATATATATATATATATATATATATACATATGTGTGTATATATATGTATATATATATATATATACATATGTATATATATATATATATACTAACTCATAACACAATTAATTTTTACTACAATCATCCCACATAATTACATATCACTTAAATGTAAACCGTATAATTTTGATATTAAACACTAAAAAAAAATGCAAAACATGATGTATATATTTTGTATTTTACTAATTTAAATAAATAAACACGCACACACAAACATGCAAATGTAAGATAAAAATAACACAAAAATCACAAAAATCATGCTCGACATAAAACTATTTTATTTTTGAATTTTCTGGGAGTAATTCTCATGTAGGGCAAAAATCACGTGCTCACAGCTGCCCCTCTTTGCGCGTAAACATGAAGAGTTTTCGTGCAAAGATAAGTGAGCGGATACGAGCGATTTTTGCCTGTTCGAGCACCCCGTGTGAAGCATTTTTGGAAAAGTTTGACCGAACCTTCGCTTCAAAGGTCTCCTACATATCCCTGGCTAAAAGGGAATCAGGTCAATGTAGTTCGGGAAGTTTTGGTAGCTGGGACTACCGTGATTGCTGTGACCTTGCTGTTATTGTTGTTACTGCTGTTGTCGCTGCTTAACTGATCCCCTTATCACAGCGTGCTAAACGAAAAATAAGAAGCTAGACTAAGTTACAGCATCGTGAAATCTTATCTATCTCTTCGTCTTGACTCTCCCATGTTCCTTGCTATTCTGTCGGACTTGATGTTCCTTCTGATGCTTCTTCTCTTCTCACAATTGTTATTTCGGCATATCTTGATTGCCGAACTCCGACCATTGGTTCCTCCTTTGTGATCCCCGAACTATTCTTCTTCGAAGTCTGAATCTATCTTTCTGATCCTTGTTGCCTTCCTTCTGATTTTGAACTTGAATTCCTGCTGGGGATTTCTGTTATACTCTACTGCTTCCCTCAAACAACTTCGAAAGTAAATTGCCACTCCATTCTTCAGGCGGGCTCCTGACTTCAACATCTTTTGAAAATAAATCGCCATTCCTCTCTTCAGGCGGGCTCCTGACTTCAATCATCAACTCTGAAAAATAAATCGCCATTCCTCTCTTCAGGCGGGCTCCTGACTTCAACATCTTTTGAAAATAAATCGCCATTCCTCTCTTCAGGCGGGCTCCTGACTTCAACATCTTTTGGAAATAAATCGCCATTCCTCTCTTCAGGCGGGCTCCTGACTTCAACATCAACTTAGAAAATAAAACGCCATTCCTCTCTTCAGGCGGACTCCTGACTTCAAACATCTTATGAAAATAAATCGCCATTCCTCTCTTCAGGCGGGCTCCTGACTTCAATCATCAACTCCGAAAATTAAACGCCATTCCTCTCTTCGGGCGGGCTCCTGACTTCAACAACATCTTTTGAAAATAAATCGCCATTCCTCTCTTCAGGCGGGCTCCTGACTTCAATCATCAACTTTTGAAAATAAATCGCCATTCCTCTCTTCGGGCGGGCTCCCGACTTCAACAACATCTTTTGAAAATAACCATTCCTCTCTTCAGGCGGGCTCCCGACTTCAACAACATCTTTTGAAAAATAAATCGCCATTCCTCTCTTCGGGCGGGCTCCCGACTTCAACAACATCTTTTGAAAAATAAATCGCCATTCCTCTCTTCGGGCGGGCTCCGACTTCAACAACATCTTTTGAAAAATAAATCGCCATTCCTCTCTTCGGGCGGGCTCCGGACAACGACATCTTTTGAAAAATAAATCGCCATTCCTCTCTTCGGGCGGGCTCACGACTTCAACATCTTTTGAAAATAAATCGCCATTCCTCTCTTCGGGCGGGCTCCCGACTTCAACATCTTTGAAAATAAATTGCCATTCCTCTCTTCAGGCGGGCTTCAATCAACAACTCCGAAAATTAAACGCCATTCCTCTCTTCGGGCGGGCTCCCGACTTCAACGACATCTTTTGAAAATAAATCGCCATTCCTCTCTTCGGGCGGGCTCCGACTTCAACATCTTTTGAAAATAAATCGCCATTCCTCTCTTCGAGCGGGCTCCGACTTCAATCATCAACTCGAAAATTAAACGCCATTCCTCTTTTCAGGCGGGCTCATGACTTCAATCATCAACTCGAAAATTAAACGCCATTCCTCTCTTCGGGCGGGCTCCCGACTTCAACAACATCTTTTGAAAATAAATCGCCATTCCTCTCTTCAGAGGCGGGCTCCTGACTTCAATCATCAACTCTGAAAATTAAGCGTCATTCCTCTCTTCAGGCGGGCTCCTGACTTCAACATCAACTCCGAAAATTAAACGCCATTCCTCTCTTCTTGTACCATTTTATTCTTGCTGCATCGACTCTTGAGCCATCACTTCTCCTAAATCACCTTGTTTCGGAACTGCTTTCCTCCTGGGTCGTGTTGCTTTCCCTCCTGACTGCTGGGGATATCTTTAGAACTGTTTACTTGCCTGCTGAGGATAATGATGCTGGGAAAGTTTTCCTTCATCCCTTCATTTCCTTTGACTCATGCGCTTGAATTTGTGCTGGGATCTCTTGTTGTAACCCTCTGCTTCATGTCGGGTTACTGGTCTGAGACATCATGTTTGAAGGTGGACAAACCTGATATGTCATCTTGAATTGCGTTCCTCGTTTCTTCGAGAAAATTTTCAACAACGGTAGAAAATTTTCTGCCCCAGTTTTGGTGTTCTTCCTTGTGGCATGACTTTCTGCTATCAATAGCACTTTCTTTCCCTGTTTCAAATCAAAGAAAATTTATTAGTTCAAAACATTGTGAGCGGTTGTGCCGCTCATGTGGTGGTTTTTTTTTCTTTTCTCCTTTCCCTCGCTCGGGGTTCCCAAAACTTGTTGGGGAATGATTTCATTTGCTGGAGATGATATTCCTGCTGGGGATGGGTTTTTCCTTTTATCCCTTCCCTGTTCTGTGTTTCTCAACTTGCTGGGGGTTATTTTGTTGAAGATGAGATTTCCTTTCTTCCTTTACCACTCTGTGTTGTCCGACCACCTCGGAACTTGCTGAAGATAACACTGCCGGTAGATTTTCATTTCCTCAAAATTGGTGTTTCACTCTTCTTGAAGGTTGTTGAGGATGACACTAGTTCGAAGACCATTTCCCTTAAGACTTTCCTTCTTCCCCAAGTGGGTATTGACTTCCAGAAAATTTTCAAACTGAAAAGAAAATTTTCTGCCCAGTTTAATAATCTTCTTCGCACCCTACTTCTCTGCCGTCAATGGCATTTCCTTGCTTTGCATAATAATTGGAAAGTTGGTGGCAAGTTTTGAAGTCATTTCTCACTTGTTCTGACTTAGACAGACTTTGATGGGGAATTCTTGATAAAAATGAGAAAGATAAAAAGAAACAAAATAGAAGACAAAGGAAAAAGAAAATGACTCTCTAGCAAGAAATATCTATAAAAACTTATCAAACGCGAATACCAACTCTACTGGTCATGACATGCACATATGGCCTATCCTTCGTCGTTAATTGCCTTTCACGATTTCTGTCTCGTGATTTCCATCCTGATTATCACCTTTATTCGACTTGTAGTGCCCGAAGGGTTTTCACTTTCAAGCCTCTCTCATTTTGATTTTCTCTCGGCTTTCGTCGTCTTATGGTGCCTGTGAAGGTTTTCACCGGTAAGACTCTCTCACTTGCATCACTTTTAGCTGGGGATTGGGGTGTCACTGCCAAGACTCTCTCGTATTTCTTCTGCTGCAGATCTGAGTCTTTTCTGATGGGAATCAGAGTGTTATGTTCTGATAAGACTTCTCTCATTTGCCCGACTTGGCCTCTTTTAAAGATTGGTCAAAAGGTCTTTCTTTGGACCGTAATGTGGATTTGGATAAGGCTAGAAAGAAATGGTATTAAAGGCTCCAAACAAAACAATTTTGGGTTCAAAATTTACAACCTTCGGACCTAACTTTATTTATAATCAACACAATTTTTCTTTGCCCCAGTTTTATGCTTGGGGATTTTTATTTTTTTATTTACACTATGACCGAGCTGTGAAGCGCCTACGTATCCTCTTTGAGGAATCAGGTCAAACGTAGTTCCCAATTCCTCTTTTTCCAAATTTCTTTTTTCATACATTTTTCTTTTCTTTTCTTTATCTCTTTTTGTTGTTTTCTTTTTCTTTATTTTTTCTTTATCCCTTTCTTCTTTTGCCTTTCAAACTTGTGTTTCTAGTCTTTGCAACTAATCCCGAAGGAGGGGTATGAAAGAATTTAAATTCAGGCTCGAAGGGTTGACGATGGATAAAGTGTTTGGATAGCAGAACAAAATGCCTTCGTCATTCCAATCTTCAAAACATGCCAAGCGTAAACAACACGATTAATATTCATCATATCTTTAAAGCACTGTTGGGCAACACTCTCATTATGAACGACCCCATGTCAATTTTGGCCAGCTTGCCTTTGACTGTTTCTTTTTACTTGCCCCGGTTTCGGATGACTCGGGATCCAAATAGTCTCAAGTTGTTTTTGTTTCCTTTAGATGACCCGATCATCTTCCAATTGCTTAATGATTAACTTTTAGAATTAAGCCATAATTATGTGTGCGCATGTCGTGTCACTAGATTCGGCGTTTGAGCACAAGACAAATCTAAAGGGTAAAAGAACTAAACAAATAAAATGACCGGAAGTAACAAAAGGCCGAAAGCTTCATTAAATTAATGACGAAATGGTTCAATGACAAAACAAGCAAAACAAACTAGAGTACAGCCCTGAAACAAAACTGGGCAAGACCAAAGCAAACTGCTAGGACAAAAAGGGTTTGACCACAAGAAAACCCTGAAAATAACTCGGACAACAAAAATGACGACAAAACGAACCACCAAAGCTCCATCTAGCTGACCAAAAGATAGAGTATCTTCCCAATTACCAAGCACAACATTTTAGCCACTAAGCTCTGCATCAATATTGCCAAGGCTGCCATCTGCTTCAACATTTTTAGCTCCAGTCAGTACACCCCCCAGGGGATTTGTGTGTCCCATGTCATCATCATTGACCACAATCAACCACCCTTTTTGAATCATTCTTTCTATTTCCTTTTTCAAGGTACGGCAACTCTCAATATCGTGCCCTCTGACATTGGAATGGTATGCACATCGTGCGGTAGGATCGAAGCTTCTTGCACGTGGATCGGGAGTGTATCCGGGGAGCGGCGTAATCAGGCCGACATGTTTTAACTTTTCAAACAGACTTGCGTAGGATTCTCCGATAGGGGTGAGCGCCTTTTCTCGCTTCAGCAACCTCTCCTCCCTAAATGCCTTATTTGGCCTGAAACCTGACCCGGGGGGTTTCCGGTATGTTCGTGGGGGTTGGTAGGCCTTTTGTGGAGCTGGGTACCTCGAAGGTGAAGTACGATTTTGGGTGCCCCTTGGAGAGTAGTGGTGTTGGGGACGGGAGTAGCGTTGTGAAAACATAGCTGGGGGACGAGTAATTGAGCTACTCGAGTGGCTGGAAAAGTTGTGATAGGTGGGTACATATGGAGAGTGTGAAAGATCATCTGGCATCGGGTTCAGTGTACGGGTAAGGACAGAGTCCGGGAAGCTAGGTGGTGGCGGGGGTGGTGCTTTCCCATCCATCCACGCCCGATACATATCAGCCACATGTTGTCTCAATATCTTGACTTCTTCTACTAACCCGCGATTCCGTTCAACCAGCTGTTGTCGGGTATCGGTATCAACCCACTCAGTCTTGAGATTATCTGCCATTGTCCTCCGACTTTGTCTTATAGGGAAGAGTTATTTTAGAACCACAACCAACCACCTTTCTGAAAATGGACACAACAAAACGAAGCCAGCATGTCAGCGTTAAGGTATCCCGCTTATTGATCATTCTTCTTTTTTTTTTTTTTTTTTTTTTTCTATCTTTCTTTTCTTTTTCCCTTTTTGTGGTTTTTTCATTTTTCCTTTTTTTTTTCTTTTGTAGTTTTTTTTTTCATTTTTTTTGGTTATGGAAATGGTCGAATCCTATGTGGATTGCCTACGTATCACGACCCCGCATGAATCAGACCGAGCGTAGTTCTTGCAAATTAACGCAAGAAATAAAGAGATGTTTATTTGATCATTATTTTTTTTGAATAAAAATTGTACAAGCCGACTCCAACTACAAACTTGTGTAGGAGATTTCTACAAGAATAAGAATATTTTTGGTGTCACTTATGACTATTTCTACAAAATTGGCCACATAATGGCTTTTTTTTTGACAAAATGACTATTTTTGCAAAATTTATTTAAGAAAGGTAAACTTGAAAAATTTTTCCATCCTGTGGCTCATGGGGCATCGTTCGGCATCGCCATAACCAACACAAGACTGAGAAGTTTCTAATGTCAATTGACTATTTTTACAAAATTGGCCATGTAATGGCTTATTTGACAAAGCGGCTATTTTTGCAAAATTTTATTTAAGAGGCTACAAATTCGAAACTTTTCATCTTAAGGCTCATGGGGCATCGTTCAGCACCGACACAGGCCAACACAAGACTGAGAAAATTTAAATGCCAAATGTGGCCATTTCAGCAAAACCATATGTCGTTTTAATCCTGTGGCTCATGGGGCATCGTTCGGCATCGCCATAAACCAACACAAAACTATTTTTTCATAAATTGGCCATATAATGGCTTATTTAGACAAAGTGGCTCTTTTTGCAAAATTTTATTTAAGAAGATGCAAATTCAAAATTTTATCCTGGGGCCTATGGGGCATCGTTCAACACCGACACAGGCCAACACAAGACTGAGGAAGTTAAAAATGCAAAAATATGGCTATTTCAGCAAAATTCCGGCCATGTAATGGCTTATTTGATAAAGTGGTTATTTTTGTAAAGTGAGCGATGACTCAAACTTAATTTTGTGGATACAGCCTTTCGACATTTCCGCGAGGGAATATTTCAAGGCTATGTCCAAAATTATTTAAAAATGACTCAAAGTGGCTATTTTTGCAAAAACGGCCTTCCGACGTCCTTTTAAGGGACATTCGGCTTATTTTAAGCAAGAATAGCATTACCCGACTTATTTATAACAAAAATAAAATTTTTGACATTTTTTGGTTATTTTTGCAAAAAGGGTGTGAACCCGGACTTGATTTTGCGGCTATGGCCTTGCAACATTTCCACAAGGAATATTTCAAGGTTGTGCCCGCAAATTATTAAAATGACTCAAAGTGGCTATTTTTGCAAAAACAGCCTTCCGGTGTCCTTTCGGAACATTCGGCTATTTTCAAAAACATCGTCATTTTGATTTATTGACAAAATTAAACACACACATTTTTTTTTGATTTTTTATATATATTTTTTTTTATTTTTTTTTTTGCAAACGGGGTGTGAACCCGAACTTGATTTTGCGGCTATGGCCTTGCAACATTTCCACAAGGAATATTTCAAGGTTGTGCCCGCAAATTATTAAAAATGATTCAAAGTGGCTATTTTTGCAAAAAACAGCCTTCCGGCATCCTTTCAGAACATTCGGCTATTTGCAAAAACGGCATCACTTTGATTTTATTGACAAAAATAAACACACAATTTTTTGATTTTTTTTTAAAAGGGGTGGTTGAACCCGATGAGGGTTGCCTACGTATCTCACCTAACGGTGAGAATCAAACCTGCGTAGTTCGGTCAGATTATTTTATGACCAATTATTTCAACAAAATTGCTCTTCCCATTTTTCAAATTTTTCTTTTCAAATTTTCGACTGCGTTTTGTCAATATTTTTGATATTTTTCTATTCCAAAATTCTATTTTTTTTTGTTTTTCAGGAATTTAACCAATCATCATAATAATACATGATAAATAAATGCAACATATAATATGCTTGGTCTTTGATTTCAGGTTGCCTGTCCTAGACGGACCCAACCCCTGTGTTGAGTCCCCTAAGTCAAATGCAACATGATGCAAATAAGCGTTCCTACTAGGGATCCGGCATGAAGTCACGTTATTCTAAGTTTAAAAACCTGGGTATGTGTTCTAGACTGTGTACCCGAGCGGACAACTCGAGTTGAGGAAGGAGCTCCTTTCCGGGAACCAAAAGGCCAGCCGGCTTAGAAACTTTCCGAGCCTCTTTATTATTTCGGGTTATGACACTAACAGAATAAGGAGTCTCAACCAGTGAGCACATCCCGGGGGTGAGAAGTGAAGGGTTTGCGGCACAGTTTTATATACAGTTCACGTAATATCAAAGCGGTAAACATATAACAGTTTGTATATACAGTGCCACTAGTATCAAAGCGGTAGACATGTAGCACGTTAATTAAACATGTAGTAAAATCAGATATAGACAAAACAACAATTTAACTGAGCTCGAATTCTTAGACCCTGAACCGAAGTTCAGAGGTCACAATTCCCCAGCAGAGTCGCCAGAGCTGTCACACCTCCTTTTTACGCACCCGCGAGGGCACGAGGGAGTTTTTCCAATTAAAGGACAATCGAGACGGGGTCAATTTATTAAATTCAGAGTCGCCACTTGGAAAAATAATGGTGTTCCAAGTCATCGGTTTAATCCCGAACCGAGGAAATTTATGACTCTGTAATACAGTCTGCGAAACTAGAAATCTGGATAAGGAATTCTGTTAACCCGGGAGAAGGTGTTAGGCACTCCCGGATTCCGTGGTTTTAGCACGGTCGCTCAACTCAATTGCAATTTTTGTTTCTATCTGATTCTTAACTATGTGCTTTTAATGCTCCGCTCTTATTTTTTAGAAGAATTGCGACGTTACGAAAACACATTTCGAGCCGCACCGTAACCAGTACGCCTGCGACTCTAATGTATTTCAGTTTCGCCGAGAGTAAGATTTGGGTCACATAAATGCGCACCCGTATTCAGGAAGGTAATTTATTTACAAATCGTGCCTAACGAGTCTATCGTCTTTATTAATTTTTGGGAAAAGACCGTGAAATTTGCTAAACGGTCTTCCCGAATCTAAGATTTTTATAACAATTAATTTGAGGGCCCCGCAATTGTGTATTCCATGCGGCGAGGCTCATCTCACTTTTATTAAAGGTCATACCTAAGTAACTAAATTTTCTATTTATTTTGTCTCTAATGATTGATTAATTCACGAGTACAAGTTTAAATTCCGAATTCAATATAAAAGGAATTGTATGAAACTTAAATACACAATCTAACTCTTTATACAAGTTACTAAGGCTTTGTTTACGGTTACACTAATGTATTGCTTACCCATGATCAAGGATGCAAATGAACTAACTAAAGCTATCTATTAACTTTGCTCTTTTAACAATCTATGCCTCGAGTGATTACTCTAATTATTTGATCTAAACTGCCAATTCGGTTCTTTGCTCATAATGATGTATTTTATGTTTGATAGCTATGCCTTGTCTTAGTTCAATTGTAGGGTTCTTTAAATTGTACCTGGAACACAAGCTTATTAAGAAAACTGTTAACATAATATATGCTTTTACTACAAACTAGTGTTAATCTAGCTAAACATGGCAGAACTAAACCAATAACAGAGATTAAAATCCTAGGCTATCAGAAGGTCGAAACTAGAATGTTCGATTAATTTGACTTCAGCTTTTCGATTAAACATACTACAATAATTTCAAATGAATACAATTATCAATCAATTCGAATTACACGGCAACAACAGAAACTCGTATAACTCTCCAAACTGCAGTTCATCATTTGATTTCAGAGCAGTGTTTACACTGTCTCTCTAGTTCCACATGGACATGAGAAGTACCTGGATGATGACAAAGAAGAAAAGAAGGAGCAATCAGCAGTAGTAATGCAGTAGCAATACAACAACAGCAACACTCAGCAGCAGTGACACAGTAGAAACCACAGCAGCAGTAGTATACACCCAGCAATAGCACAGAACAGCAATACCAACAACAGTAAAAGGACCCAACCAAACCACAGCAACAACAGCAACACTGGCAGCAAACACAGGCGCAACAGCAACAAACCAAACATGCAACCGTGACACAATGTGTATGTGTGTGTGTATTTTTATGAGTGCACCTCCATCTATGCTGTGAATATGTGTATCTATCTTTTTCGAATCCTACTGTCTGTATGTGTATCCCTTTTTTTTTTTCTCCTTTTTCAGATTCATACCATACTTATAGCTAAAAACAGACCCCTCCCCTTAAATGACTTCTTGAATCAAGTTCCAATGGTTCCCCATGCTTACTTGTTTTTGTTCCCCACTAACACTTGTCTTTTCCTTAATTAATTCAAAACATGGGTAGGTGTATTTTAATCACTACTTTTAATACCATTATGTCTTGTTCCCCATTTTTAATTCGTTTGTCCCCCACTACCCTTTCTCTAATTGATTTTTAATTCAAAGCATGGGTAGGTGTATTTTAATCACTACTTTTAATACCATTATGTCTTGTTCCCCATTTTTATTAAACAAATTATTACTTTAACATTATTGGTGCTTAGTAGACAAAATACTTTAACATAAATAATTCTTTAAGTTTTCAATTTTCCATATTACCCCTAAAACTACTGAAATTACTAGTCTTCCCCCCAAACCTTCATTTGTAACAATGCTAAACAACTGACCAAAATTAATACCTAATTAAACACCAAATCACTATCAGCTATAACCAATGCCTAACAAAATTCACATAACAAACTTACTATAACTCGTATTAGATCATTTAACATCAAAACAACAAGAACAAATCAATCATATTGGGAACCAATCATGATGGACTCTAAAAAAATGAACGGGCATGGAAATCATTTAGCATGAATCTTTATTAGAAGCATTCTTGAAGCTACCAGTAAGACAAGATCCTTCTGAATTAGACAGAACCAAACACCCAAATACATTAATTCCCAATTAATATGAGGCAAGAATGAAAGCCATATCTAGTAACACAGTAAGAAAAAAAACAAAGAACTCGGACACTTGTAGCAATTCACAGGCATCTAATTATCAGTGATATCTTCCTAATCACAAACACATTCAAACTTGTTGAAACCAAAACTACATTAAACATTCACATAAACTAATTCAATTTGAAAAAGATAAAATCAACGGAGCAAAGATGAACCTGGAATGGTAAATGGATTGAAGCAACAACTACAACCGAAAATCAACACAGCTCCAAACAAATCGACAACATCGAACCAGAATCTCGGACGAAGGCTTTACCTTTGACGTAAACAAAATGTGGCCTAGCGATTGTTTTAAACAAACGACGAACTGTGAATAGACTGAAGACGGCGACGGACGATGATGACGAACATGGCTTGCAACCAGCGACGAACACACTGGCGAAGACGACTGACGACGAACACGGTTTGCAACCAGCGACACTGGTGGACTGGTGGCGGGCTACAGCTTACGATAAACTGGTCGTTTGGTTGCTGGCCGACGAACTGGTGGTCGTGTGAAGGAGCAGCGACGGTTTGGATATGAGAAGGTGTTCCGGCGGCTGTGATGGTCGACGCCGCCGGTTGATGGTGGTCGAAATGAAGCTGGAAGCTGAAGTAGCGATGGGGTCGTTCAGTGAAGACGAAGGTTTCGCGGGTGATGGTCGGCGACCATGGCTGAGCTGCTACTGAAGCTTGAAAAACCCTAGCTTTGGAGGAAAGGCTACTGGTTGTTGCACAGTAGAAGAGAACGGAGGCGAGGTTCGTGTGAAGGAGCAGAGATGGCGACTTGGTTGTCTGGTCGGTCGTTCATGGCTGGAGGTGGGTTGGTGGTTGAAGAGGAAGATAGGGGGCTGGGGTATTGCGGCTGAGAGAAGAGAGGGAGGGGTCTTTAGGGTTTTGGGAGATTAGGAAAATGAAATGAGAAAGACAAGAGAGGGGTTTGGTTATTTTCGGACCGGGTCGGGTAAACGGGTTGGGCGTGGGTATGGGTTGGTTTTGGGGTATTTAATTACATTGGGCCTGGTTTTGCTATGGCCCAATTCCGATTTCCATACTACATTCCATGGTGTATCATATACATATGTGTGTATATATATGTATATACATATACATATATATATATATATATATATATATATATATGTATATATATATATATATATATACATATGTATATATATACTAACTCATAACACAATTAATTTTTACTACAATCATCCCACATAATTACATATCACTTAAATGTAAACCGTATAATTTTGATATCAAACACTAAAAAAAAATGCAAAACATGATGTATGTATTTTGTATTTCACTAATTTAAATAAATAAACACGCACACACAAACATGCAAATGTAAGATAAAAATAACACAAAAATCACAAAAATCATGCTCAACATAAAACTATTTTATTTTTGAATTTTCTGGGAGTGATTCTCATGTAGGGCAAAAATCACGTGCTCACAATAGGAAGTTTGTTATGGGTTCATACAGACGTCATAATTTTGCTAAAACTTTATGTATATTTTAAAAACTCACTGAATAAGTATACAATTGATTTCAAACATAGTAAATTAAATTTTTATGGTAAGATCCCAAATTCAAATTCATAAAATTTGAATCCTAAATCAGATTAGGCCAATCGATATTATTAGGGCTATCGGGAAGAATGGGCGGATATTTACACTTTAATGTTAATAGTTCGTCTTATCGATTATCGGCTTGTAAATGTATTAATTTTTTAGCCACCCGATAAGATATCAGGCAGATCGGTATCTAATTAGCGATTATTTGCTAAATCAAATATACAATAAATTTTACATAAGTAAGTGTATGACAAGGTTTCTAGAGAAGCTCTCTGGAGATGCTTGGAGGCAAAAGGTGTGGTGGTGCCCTACATTATGACGATTAAGGACATGTATGATGGGGCTAAGACTCGGGTTAGGACAATAGGAGGCGACTCTAAGTATTTCGCGATTGTAATGGGGTTAAACCAAGGTTCTACGCTCGGTCCTTTCTTATTTGCCCCGGGGATAGACGCGTTAACAAGCCATATTCAAGGGGAGGTGTCGTGGTGCATGCTACTCGCTGATGACATAGTTCTTATTGATGAGTCGTGAGCTGATGTTAACGATAGGCTGGAGGTTTGGAGACAGGTTCTTGAGTCTAAGGATTTCAAGGACGAAGACGGAATACCTTGAGTGTAAGTTCAGCGCTGAGCCGGGGGAAGTGGGTGTGGATGTGAGGCTTGAATCACGGGTCACCCCAAGTAGAGGCAGCTTCAAGTACCATGGGTTAGTTATCCAGCGAGGAGGGGAGATCGACGAGGATGTCACACAACGTATTGGGATAAAATGGATGAAGTGGAGGTTAGCACCTGGAGTCTTGTGTGACAAGAGAGTTCCACTTGTAACGATCCGACCGATCATTTTCAACTCTATTGCATCGTTTAGTAATTTGAGGCCATGCGCAGCTTCATGTCAGGTATTATGACTTGTACACATGGTCGAAACTGAATTCCGAGAAGTTCAGAGTTGATTTGGAAAGAGAATTCTCATTTTGAAAGTTTTAAGTTTAAAGAATTGACCAATGTTGGATTTTATAGTAAATGACATCAGAATCGAGATTTGAAGATTCCAGCAGGTTCGTATGATAATTAGACTTGGACGTATGCCCGAATTGGGTTTTGGGATGACATGGAAGTATTTTGGCGCCTATTATGAAAGTTATCATTTTGAAAGAATTTCATAAGTTTTGCTTGAAGTGCATTTCATTGTTATTAATGTCCGTTTGGGATTCTGAGTTAGTGAATAACTCTGTATGGTAATTATGATGTTAGGAGCGCGATCGGAAGTGTATTCGAAGGTCTGTGTGTCATTTTGGAGTAATTTGGGAAAAGATAGAAATTTGAAGGTTTTTGCGAAGTTTGACCAGGAGGGGAATTTTGATATCCGGGTCGAATTCCGATTCTGAAAGTTGGAGTAGGTCCGTAATGCCAAGTATGACTTGTGTGTAAAATCTGAATTCAATCAGACATGATTTAATAGGTTTTGGCATCGAATGAAGAAGTTTAAAATTATAAAGTTCATGATCTCTGTGTTGTTTGATATGATTTGAGGCCTCGAGAAAGTCTGTAATGTGTTTAGGGACTGGTTGGGCTTCTGAGGGCCTCAGGTTGATTTCAGATGGTTAACAGATTGATTGGGACCTGAAAGATGAGCTGAATAGGGTCTGATTGCTGGTATAACCGCTTATGCGGATGATTCACCGCAGAAAAGGCCACGCAGAAGCGAAGAAGGGAACCGCAGAAGCGTTTAGAAGTTAAGGAGTCAGAGGCCGCAGGTGCGAAGGAATTCCCGCACCTGCGAGATCGCAGATGCGGTCGGTGCAGCACAGAAGCAGATTGGGGTAACTAGAGGAGGGTCGCATAAGCGGTATTAGAATCGCACTTGTGGAACCACAGAAGCGATCAAGTGACTACATGTGCGAGAGGTCGGGTTGGGCAGTGTGTTCTTTAAAGAACAAGTTTTGGCTCATTTTTCACACATTTTTTCTTGTTTGGGCGATTTTGGAGAGCTTTGTGTGGGAGTTTTCATCATTGATGGCAAGGTAAGTTAACCCTACCTATTTTGATTTAAATACATTGATTATCCATGGGTTTTGGCATAAAAATTGGTAGAATTTTAGGGGTTCGAGAAAAATCTAGAAATTTATATTTTAGATATTTACCACGGCTTTGGGCATGGAATTAAGGGAAAATCGTATATTTGAGTTCATGGGTAAACTTTATCTTCGAAAAATTTCTAAATTGAGGCACGTGGGGCCGAGGGAATTTTTGTCAACTTTTCGATCGGGGTTAAGGTTATTATAAATTGGATTATAATGAGCAATTGAGTATATATTAATGGACTTGCATAATTATTGGCTAGTTTTGGAGTAATTAGCATCGATTCGAGCCTTCGGAAGGGCGTTGAATGCCGATTATGGATCTTCGGGGTAAGGTGAGTCTCCTTTCTAACCATGTAAGAGGAAATTGTTCCCATAGATGAAATAATTGGTTATGTGCTCCTATTTGTGGGGGCTACATACGCACGAAGTGACGAGAATCCTTGCGCAGCTACTATTATGTTTAAGTCCTGGTAGTCTAGGACCCCACAAGCATGCTATACTTGGAAATTTGGTAATCTTATTGACAGTTGAATAACTTAACCCTATCGAATTGACAAATGAATTTCTAAAAGGATTAAACTTTATTTTCTTAAATCGTTAAAAGAGAATTGACTTTTATTTGGATAAATGTTCCCTGATGAATTCTTGATTGGATATTAGAATATGTGTATCTATGTGTGCCCGCGTCGCATGCATGATTCGTGAGCACATTGTGACGCTATTAGTGTGTGACTCGCACCCCATGACAGGTGAGGGATTGGTTATGACTGGGGATTGAGACTTGGTCCATCTCGAACATGAATAGTATTATATTGGCGGTTGAAACGCACTCTGTGTAAAGTATATATGTGGGATATAAGCCATGTTTGGGGCCTTGTGCCGACCTGTAGTATTCCTAGGGAATAAATATCTATGTGATAGCTTGATTTGTAAAATCATTAATCTCAGTCTTAGCTTAAAATCAGTATTATGAAACGCTAAGTCACATGTTCTTGAAAAATTAAATAAAATTAAAGTATTTCTCATTGTTAATGAACTGGAACCTGGAAATAAATAAATTGAACTGTTGTGTGACTCATATGCATGTTGTGGACTGAGTATGGATCGAGCTGCATGCCGCAGCGAATTATATGAATATTGCGCTTGGGTTGAAGGAGCCCCTCTGGAGTCGGTACACACCCCCAGTGAGCGTCGTCGACGTTAAACGGATCGGGCTACACACCGTAGCGGTCATGTGCATTGCATTGCATTCTTGTTTGTAAATTACCTGTGATATTTGGGACTTGCTGTTGTTGTTAGTTTGTGGTAGGTATGAGACTGTAGTTTTAGCTTTGCTCTGTGGTATTATGTGGATTTTCTGATTTTAGCTATTTTATATACTTTTTACTCATTGAGTACTTAGTACTCACCCCTACTTCATGCACCTTTGTGTGAAGATCCAGGTACACAGAAGGGTTAGACGAGTATTCCAGCTTATTTTTCAGAGTATACTCGAGTTGTTGAGGTAGTTGCTCGCGTTCGCAGGACCTAGCTTCTCTCTTTAATTCAGTTTATTATCTATATACTTTCAGACTTAAGTATTTTGTTCAGTATCCCTATTACATTTCAGTTTTATTTAGAGGCTCTAGACTCGTGACCCCAGATCTTTTGGGAGTGTTATTTTCGATGTTCGCACTTCCCATTACTTGATTCTACTATTATTATTGAAGTATATTTATTGACTCTTATATTCTTCTTAAATTCGTCCTTTTGGGACTGGTTTTCTATTTGGAAACAGTTGTTGGTCTGGCTTGCCTAGCTTTAGTGTTGGGCGTCATCATGACCGGGTTTGGGTCGTGACAGAAAGAGACCAAGAAAAGATTTTTTTTGGTCCCTCACGTTATTCGATAGTCACATTGGGCCCTGACCAAATCTGGATTCGCACCGGAAACTTCCACACCGAGGGTAAAGTGCTCCCTAACAAATGTGACTTCATACCTAGAGGCTCGAAGTCAAGACCTCTATTTAAGTATGAAGTAGTACTTCTCCCCAATCCTTGGTACCAAGAAAATAGTCTTTATATAGTAAGCAGTGTATTTAGGCAAATTTTATTTTGTGTCTCATACAACTTACACTAGTTGTATGAGGTAATTTTTGTCTCACAGTTTTATGAACCTACAATTCTGTTCACAATTTTGTGAGTGATGATAGGCTATAATTACGTATTTTAGTCGCTTATTAAACTTCAGTTTATTGCACTTTAATTGAGTTTGAGTTTTAATCGCTAGTGTTTTGCACTAATTATGTGTTTTATGCCTTGTAGGTGTGATTTCGACCTATATAGATGTTATATAATATATTTAAGTGATTTGGAGATTTGAAGCCTGAGTAAAATCTCAAGGAATTAAGTCGGGATCGTGTTCGGGGGTCAAATTTAATAATTGAGAACAAACGAAGACTCGATGAGGCATATTGCATACTGTCTAGTAAATTGGACATAACCTTTTGTTCCGAACTCCGTTTTGGCTCCATAATATATGGTTGGAAAGCTAACCGAAAGGGCTACAACTTTTATGTTTCGAGATTTTCCAAATTTTAAATAGAACAGGGTAAAATACCACTGTTTCACCGTGACCGTTGCAGAATCGCGGCAGAGTGCAGACAGAGACAATTAAAGAATCAGAGGCCATGTTTGGCCGTGGTTCGACCGCGACCACGGTAGAACCGCGGAATGAGGCGGAAATTTTAGGGACTAAAGTGAAAAATACGGGGTTTTAAGCCCTAAACCCTATATTAAACAAAGGAGGCCGGCCAAGAACAAGTAAGAGACATATTTTAGACACAAATTAGACCTAAGGAGGCAAGAACACATTGGGAGCAAGGCGGAGAATTCTTCTACGAGTTTTTCCTTCCTTTTACTATTTTTCATTGTTGGTTATGACTTTTAGTATTGTAGTTTTACGTACTATTATGAATAGCTAATTTGTTATCTAGAGTTTTGATAGAACCTTTTGTAGGATAAATTCTTGTTATGTTTTTATATAATTGAGCTATAACTTTTCTCTATTTGTTCAGCTACGTTTATATTCTGGTTGATTGAAGAGCTCTCAGTTAGCCGTGCCTATTTAGTATGCATAACTCGGGAGAGAGTGCATATTTAGGTAATTGTTGAACAACACCACTCCCAAAGTATATGAGGGATCAATAACCGAGGGTTTAAAGGCGAGATTAGAGATAACGAAGCCTTGTGTGCGATATGAAGTGAGCTGTATTAAAAGACAGCTAGTGTAGCTTGGGAGAGTGCGTCTAGTAAATTGTCGTAATTACTCGGGAGAAATTTACGGTTATAAGAGTGCTCATGATTGGTAGAGAATACTTAGGCGAAATTATAGAAGACATAGCGGGAAGGATTCCGACAATAGGGGAAATCATAACTCTAGACCTCCTTAATCTTGTCTCTAACCCTTAGTATATTTAGTTATTAATTTACTATTTTAATTTGTAAGTTAATTAGTTAAACACAAGAATCTAAATATCTATAAGTCAGGAATTGTTCAAGCTTGTCTTCTTGGTGATAGTGAGCAACTGTAGCTAAATCTTAGTTCTCTGTGGGATTCGACTCCAGACTTGTAAACCAGATTATATTTGCAACGACTACATTGATCTTTTTATAAAGCATAATTAGGCGTGATCGGTAAGAAAAAAAAAAAGAACTTCAATTAGTATTAGTTATATAAGAAACAAAATAAAACTTCTAGTGTATTTATGTAAACTGACGCTTCTTTGATAGGACGGTTCACATTTTTCTGGTATTATCCGTCAGCATGTTTTATGTCAAATTCTCACAAAAGCAGTAACCATTGGTTGACTCTCCTAATTAGTTGACATAAGTTTCTCGAAAGCATGGATTAGAATAATTAAGAAATTAGAGGACCAAATCATAATTTTCAAAGGTGAGTAATCGTTAGAAAAATATTGCAATTAGTGGACTTCTTAACGGTAATGATTCTTGTCTAATGAGTAATGACAGCTCAAGTACTGACTACAGACTGGCTAATATTGTTATTTAATTTCCGATTACACAACTTTTGGACGGATAATACAACTACTCCATAAGTAGGTACTTTTCAGTACTTTGGGCTACTCATGAGACGCAATACATAACGTGTTAACTATTTACATTGGATGTTTGGCTAAGCTTAAATATTTTTTTGGCTTATTTACGTGTTTGATAAAATTAAAAATATTTATAAGTTAAATGCTTATAAAACAAAAATAAGCCAAAAAGTTTGGTCTCCTCCAACTTATCAAATTTCAGCTTACAAACACTTTAGTTTTGACCAAAATATTTACTATTCTATCCCTAATATATATTTTTTAAACAAAACTCTTTGTATATCCAATTTTTGGCTACTTATTGTACACGTAACTGCTTATTTTTTAAATCAATTTCAGCACTTAAAAGTGCTTTTCAACACTTATGCTTATCAGCTACTCTAAGTCAGCTAAGCCAAACGAGCTCTTAATGAGTTCATGAACAATTAATATTTTTAGAATTATAGCTTCAAAATATAATATTTATAGTATAATTTTAGTCATTTTATAGTGTTTATATGTATGTTTCATGTCAAAATATCTAATTACATTAAAATCAATAAATATATAATTAAATAACTAGCAATTTTTTTTCCAAATAATAAACAAAAACCACAAACTGTATGTATACTTATTTTTTTCCATTTATTTATTTTTATCTTTGAAGAGTGTGATAATAATACTATAGGAGATTAGGAGTTATCATCAAGAATGATGGTGCAATAAATAAGATTTCTTTACTATTAATTATATGTTTCAAGTTTGAACCTTACAAAATAGAAAAATCCTAAGACAAAATGCTCTATTCTTTAATAAATCTTACACTAAATAAATCGGAATTATTAGAAGCCCAAATATAATTGGACAAAATATAAAATTGGCTGGTGATCGAAACTAATTATATATATATATATATATATATATATATATATATATATATATATATATATATATATATATATATATATATATATATATATATATATATATATATATGTATATATATATATATATATACTAAAATTGTACAAATTTATTAAATACTAACTAGGAGTAGCAAACTAATGCAAGGGTGTCATGTGCACATCTATATTCAATATCTATATATTATTAAAAGGAGAGGAAAAAGCACTCTTCTTAGGATAAGTTAGCAGCTTTAGAAAAAGCCACGTGGCATAGTTAGTTATTAAATTAATTATTTAGTTAATAATTAATTATTGGTTATTCTTTTTAAATTTAAATATATCTAAAAAATAATAAAAAATAAAAAACTACCATATATATGAATATATATATTACTTTAATCTTCTCATTTCTTTTAATAAAGATTATTAAAAGCAAAGGAAAAAGCCCTCTCAATAAGCCACGTGGCAGCTTTAGAAAAAGCCATGTGGCATAGTTAGTTATTAAATTAGTTATTTAGTTAATAATTAGTTATTAGTTATTCTTTTTGAATTTAAATATATCTAAAAAATAAAAATAAAAAAATAAAAAAATAAAAACCTCATATATATATATATATATATAAAGAGAGAGAGAGAGGGTTACTTTAATTACATTAATAAATATAAATATCTTATAATTAATTAACTATAATAAAAAAACTATATAAAAATGAAAATATAAATATATAAAAAAATAACTACCCATTCAAATTGGGTGAGAGTAGTTTCAAGTTGGAGTTTTTAAATTATTTTAAAATAAAAAGGCAAAAAAAAAAAAAATCTATAAAAGACGAAAAAAAGAGAAGAAACTACCCATTAGAATTGGGAAGTAGTTTCACGTTGGAATTTTAAAATAATAATAGATATCTTATAATTAACTATAATAAATAAAGCAAAAATATAAATATATAAAATAATAACTACCCGTTCAAATTGGGTGGGAGTAGCTTTAAGTTGCAGTTTTTAAATTATTTTAAATAAGAAAACAAAAAAAAGCTATAAAAAAAAACACTGCTCATTCAAATCGGGGAGTAGTTTCAAGTTGGAGTTTTTAAAATAATTTTAATATAAAAAATAAAACTAAATAAAATAGTAAATTACCAATTTAAATTGGGAATTAATTTTAAGTTGGAGTTTTAGAATTATTTGAAAATAAAAAAACAAAAATAAATAAATAAAAAGAATTTCAGAGGAAAATATTAACTAACGTAATATGCTAATGAAACTTTCTATTAACAATGTAATAGTATTAAATATTGGAAGATATAATAGAAAAATACATAACAAAAGCGTTGCACTGAGTTTAACATATATTTTATTCACTAAAATTTTATATAATATTATTAAGAACAACAAAATAAACTTTAAAATAAAAAAATATTTTAATAGTAATAAATTATATATCTTCTCATATATTAACAAAAAGAAAGCGAATACTAAATATTGTTTAATATAAACGTTATTCGCTGATTATATAAGTATCTTTGATTTAATAAAAAATTTATTATTAAGTTATATCGTATTAACAATTTAATTTTATTAAAGTAATACGATGTAATAAGATCAAACAAGCGTGATCATAATTTAATTCAATTATTTATTTTTAATATTATGGCTTGGGTACAACTACTAGTTGAGATTGAGAAGAAAAGGAAAGGAAAAGCAGAGAAAATAGAGTCCAATGTCAGCCTGTACTTCCATCATTATTTTCCTTATTACCAAACACACAAATAATCAATTATTTTTTTTTCTTTTCTTCTCTCTCTTCCCTTCTTTTCCCCTTTTTTTCCTTTCAAGAACCCTAAACCATTCCAAATCCAATTTCTTTTCCCTCTATGTAATTTCCCGTCCCTTGTTAAAAACCCAACTTGAGAGCTGTCAGTTTTTAATTTCAGTTATTTGCAAAAGTAGCCACTTTAATATCTAATTGTTAAAAAATGGTGTGAATTCTGGGTAAATTTTCAATTTTGCAGAGTTGGGTATTGTTTTAATATCTTTGATCTGCCGGTGAGGAATTTGTTTAGGGTTCTAATCCGGCAATAAACGAAGAAGAAAAGGAAGAGAAAATTGGAGGCCCAAAAAATGGCGAATTTGGACTTGCAAATGAACCCACAAATGGAACAGATCCACGGAGAAATTCGCGATAATTTCCGAGCCCTAGCGTAAATTCTCCTTTTTTTTTTTCATTTAATGAATAGTTGATTACTCATGATTTTTTTCTTCTTCCTATTTTTGGTGCGCATTATGTGTGTTTAGATATTACAATTTGAATGAAAAGGGGCCTAAATGAAGCGGTACGGCTATAGATGATTCATATAACGGTACGGCTTTAGAGGATTCATATAGCCGACCCAAACTAGTTTGGGATTGAGTCATAGTTATTTTTGTAATGATGTTGGTGTATGGGCCAGCTTGCGTGCTCCTCAACTATTCCAACGTGAACCTGCTACCTTACTGGTACGGGGTAACATTGCACGCCAAAGCTTAGGTAAATGGGAAAAAGCCACCTACTTTTTTTTGCCTCTGCCCGGATTGAGTCGTAGTTATTGTAGTACTTATTTCTTGTTGTAGAGATAAAAATGGAATCTTTCAAACTTGTACTGTAGGATAGAGCAGTTAATTGAGATATGATTGAAGTTATTGTAGTTGTTGTTTCTTGTTGTAGAAATAATAATGGAATCTTTTAGGCTTGTACTGTAGGACAGAGCAATTAATTGAGATATTATAAAATATAATGAAAACTGGCCGCCTTTCCTTTGTTGGAAGCAGAGGCGGATCCAGGATTTAGGGGTTACGGGTGCCGACCCACTAAAATTGCAATTGAATGTAAGCCAAAAATTTATTTGCTCCCACCTGGAATCGAACTCGCGACCTGTTGAATAAAAATACAGACCTTTGCCTCTGACACCTTTGCCACTTTTGTTTAATAGGGTGGCACTTTAAATATATATCCTATTTATTATACATATATACATATATATATAATGTTTTTGCCGAAGCTTGCGGGTGGCGTACCACCCCGAACCGTGTACATAGATCCGCCCCTGGTTGGAAGGGCTCTGAATTTTATTGCTTTATATTCTTATGGTTCAACAATGAAATGTGAGAAGTCTCATAGCAGAATAGCTATAATGAAAAACCCGGACTGTTAAATCTTTGTTTTTTCCTATTTTGATGTCTTGGGTGGAACTCCACCTGTGTGCATGTACAAAAGCATAGAACTTGAATAAGAAAAGATGGTTGCGGTAGGTTAATGGATAGACTAAACAAATAGTCTAGTGATATAGGGGATTCTTATTGCCAACCCAGCTAATTTGGGTAATTCATTGATTTGAAGTTGTGGGTGGAACTCAGTGTACGTGCATGTGCAAAAGCATAGAGCTTGGACACAGGAAAGTGTCGTGGTAGGTTGATGACTAGACTAAACAAATAGTCTAATTATGACACAAAGGATTTTGTATAGCCCATTCCAACTTGTTTGGCGTTGAAGGTTAGTTAATGGATTGATTTGGACTTGGGGTTTGGTCGGGGTGTCAGTTAGAGATTTAAGTTACTTTTAGGGTGGAGCTCCTTTGAGAGATGTCTTCTAACATGTCATGAATTCTGATGTGGTTTCATTATCTACCGAGTAATTATCTTTGTTGGTTTGTAAATTTGTTAAGTTATTATAGTTGCTTAAACTCTTCTTTCTGAGGAATGATTGTCAAGTTATTGCTATTGATTTAATAGCCCCATTTTACCTTTTTAGCTAGTCAAATAAGCCCACGTTATGGGCCCCAGATGTTTTATAGATGAGACAAAAAATGTCAGAGACTGAATTACTAAATGAATTATCTTAATGGAGAATGAGAAACTATGGCGTTTACTAAGTGACTGTACGTAGGACCAATAACATATAATTAGTGTTATCAAAGGCGAAAAGTGCAAAAAAGCTCTAAGGTTCGTTGGGGCTTTAAGTGCAAAGCGCAAATAAAGTGTGGGCTTTCATGGAAAAAGGCGCAACTAGAGAAAAAGTAAAAATATGTATATGTAGTCCAAGATTAATAATTATAAGCACGAAGAACAAATATATGAACAGAAAAATTGAAAATTTTTTTTACGATAAAGTGAAATATCAATTGTTTAATGTTGCCTTTTCATAATTACACTTATTAGCAAGGAATAGAATGCCTTAGAGCCTTGATGCGATACTAAAGCACCCATAAAGCGAGGCGAAGCGCTCAACGTGTTTTGAGCCTCGCTTCAGGGCTTAAGCGCGCTTTAAGTGCGCCTTTGACAGAACTGCAGATAATAGGAGACTATGATATCACAAATTAATGCTCTTTCATTTGTTACCCATGTCACGCATAATTGCTATTTGCTTCTTTGTCTATTATAGCGCTCTTCATAACTTTTTAGTTAAAATAGTAAAATATCGAAGGATGATATGACACCACCAAGGTTTATAGTTAGTAGTGTCAGTGGGATTCTTCGAAACTATAGGTATAGGTTCGACCCCAGTACCCGCTTTCCCCGATCCCACTATGAAGAACAAAATTGAAAATGATATGACATTATGATTAAAATGGTAAAATAATGAAAGACTTATACGACTATGAATGCATGCATAATTGAAACTTTCTAGAAAGTTACATAATGCACTAAAGGACGAACTTGAAATATATACCTTAGTTAGTGGATTGAGAGAAATTGTAATACTCCAGTTTGTTAGTTGAACATAGGGGATATATTATGTTCATTTCATTCTTGCTCTAATAGTTTGTTAGATACAAAGGACGCATGGTCTTAGTAAGATTGTGCTTTTTGCCTGCCGGTGAAGATATTTTATTGTAACTGTTAGCTCGCTGATTTTAATCATGACGCCATCCCCACTAGCTTGGAGATTGTGCTTTGTTTCTATTGTTTCATTGAGAGTGCTTTGTGGTGCTTTTCTCTTTCCTACCAGATTTCTGTTCCTTAACAGACAATACCTGTGCATGGCCCTGACCATATCTTTTCACTACATTTTACGCTTATTTGCATGTTTTTTTTGTCTCTGCTTCCTCAGAAATGGTTTTCAAAAGCTGGATAAGATCAAAGATTCCAACAGACAGAGTAAACAGTTGGAAGAGCTTACAGGGAAGATGAGAGAATGTAAAAGGTAGCACTTTTTATCTTCTCCCCGATTCCATACTTGTATAGGTGGAATTGCCCATCTTTAGTGATGACACATTTGTTCTTTCAATTTTTCGAGAATTATGTTTGATCCTTCAAAATAAAATAAGGAATTCAAACAATTAGGATACTAGGTTTATGTCTAAGCCGAATAAACTTTATTTGCTAAATTTTAGAAAAAGGTCTCAAGATTTAAAAACTCAATACCGACCAAAAGACATTATAGTATTTATTTGCTCCTGAATTTTGTGCTCTTTACGAGTTCTTATTTCTAGTTAACTAAGGTTATTAGAATGCTTAACTTTTATCAGAAATAACCCTGTTTAATTCGAATAATTAGTTTCCCTGTTATAGTGATCGTTAATACTTTTACTTTCCAATTCTTCTTCAAGGTTAATTAAAGAGTTTGATCGTGAAATTAAAGATGAGGAGAGTAGAAATCCTCCTGAGATCAGCAAACAACTCAATGATGAGAAGCAATCAATGGTAAGTTGGAATCTCTTATTAAGGAAAGGGATTTGTCGGAATCCCATTTGGGCTTGCAGTGGTAAGCAACCCATGCACTCCAATGGTTGTTTATCTTAGTTTATTCTATAACCATATGCTAATTTTGGTTCATCCATTTCGCTTTTCCTGTGCGCTGCGCTATGGCCACTGTCGTTCTGAACATACTCTTTGATCAAAGAGTGAGATTTGAAAAGTAATAAATAACCAACAAAACTAAGCGCACAGTCTCAGCCTACCGTAGTTACAAAAAGTGCAATTACCTTGAATGGAGAAACAATTATCCCTTTTGATTTACTTAACATTGTTTACTTTTGGAAGGGACATTCTATGTTACTAAACTCTCAATTTTACGGTTACTGGATAAGCAATGAGTTCCTAATTGACATAAGTTTTTATGCTTTTAACAGGAATTGAATTGAGACTTTCATGGTTTGTGCACTTCGGCATTATAGTTTTGGTTATTTTCGCTTTCCTCATATTTTCTTTGCTTCCAAGTGTACTATCAAGCTGCTTAAGCCACCAATCCTTTGGCACATCTTTCAAAACCATCATGTTATGTCTTTCGATGTGCGTCTTCTCTTATTAATCACAAGCTACACTTTTCCACTTTGGGATCTCCATAAAAAAGGTTGTTGCCAAGATAGTGGGTGCTAATATCAATTTCGGGCATTGTCTTTGCGGACCCCAATGTGTTCGGGACTGAGGCGTAGTAATAGTAGCAGTAGTCTTTGCCAGACTAACTTTTTGGTTTGGTCCATTTACTGGACTAATATTATGCCTACCACTCCTACGGAATACTGTTCTAAATTTGCTTAATTTTGCAGATCAAAGAGCTAAACTCATATGTGGCCTTGAGAAAAACGTGAGTTAACTCCTCCAATTTTTCTTTCTCCACTCTGGTTTCTGCTCCCAGAAAAGTGTCATCTCTTTTTATCTCAACTTGGGTGCTTTATCACGTAGAATTTGATTGTGTAGAATGTTTAGAGGCTGGATATGTACTTTACTGTTAATGAACTTTTGGATTTGCATGGCTTGGTTTATCCATTATATAATTTGTATACACAAAGACCGACTCAAGGCTGCAATCCCATTATATACATCAATAGGCTGTTACTTGTTGATGAAGTTACTCTACAAAAATTGATTGACACGATTTGTCATTCAAAGTTCTAACCTTCTAATTTGCGGGTTGGTTGTTAACATCAATTAGATTGACTTCTTCAGAAAGAAATTTCTTCTATTTGGAAACTATGCAAAAGTACTACTGACCCACATTTTTAATAAGTCAAAGTTTTTGAAAAGGAATTTATTTTTTAAAAGTTCAAGAAAATTGTGGCCAATGAATAGTTATTTGAGTCTCAAGAAAAGAATTCCTAAAATCCTGATGCTCCTTCAATATCTGATTATTATTTTAGGTCTTTGATACAGTTAATTGATGCTTTCTGTTACCTCTATTCTTTCCGTTGCTGCTATGCAGGTATATGAGCAGTCTTGGCAATAAGAGGGTTGAACTATTTGACATGGGAGGTGCAAGTGAACCAACAGCAGAGGAAAATGTCCAAATGGCATCAGGTTGGAACAATAACCCATTAGTACAGCGAAATTTGTAGGTTCAACTAGGAAAATCATTAGATTTTACTTTAAAATCAAGTATTCACAAGCCACAAAATCTGAAATGCACAAACTTCGGACATATGAGGCAAAATGGTCCTTATTTTCAAATTCCATCTAGGTGTGATTGTCGTAGAGTCAAACTGAAGATAGATTTATAACTAGACTCTTGTTGTTTTCATTTTCCCCTCTGTCTGATTCTTGGCATATTGGGGTCTAAAAAGCTCGACGGGAGAGTTGGCTGCCATGGATTCGTGGAATGGGAATAGTCTTCTATATGAAAAGGAAAAGAGGAGGAAACTGGGTGTGATATCATGTCTGAACAAAACACCACCTACTCATGCACGACTCTTCAGCATGTATCCATGTTTAGATTCCGAAATGAGAAAACCATGATTTACACACTCAACTTGTGTATATAGCTTTTTGTTTTACTATATGTCACAGTTTTTGCTTGTGAAAGTGCTCCATTTCCCTTTGTTTTAAGAGAAATCCTAACTGTCAAAACAAGATTGACTGAAGGGAGAGGTCTAGGGAGCATATTTATAATAATGTTCTGACTTCGTTTAGCTTCTCTTTTCCAATTGTTCGGACTTTGATCGAAGCATTTCTCTGAAGTAATTTTTGCTTAGCTTTCCATTAATAGATCTTAATATGCATGGCTTTATACTGTATTAGCCCCCCTAAAAAAGAGGCATAGTGTTTATATGGGCTCTGTAGAACGTGTATATGGCCTGCTGTTCCATTCAACTATGCTTGTTCCTTTTAACCATATCTTAGAAGCCGGAGCACCTGGTACATATCCCCGGCCGGCGTGCTCTGCGACTACTAGTGATTCCAGCTTCACGTTCCTGAGTTGTAGAGAACAATCGGAACTGAGACAGTCTCTCTGGATTTGCTCACCTACAGCCCTCCTTCCCAGTGTAATTGCCACTCTAGCACGTGCATAGCCCAGCCATGAGGGCCATTGCCGATTTGACGTCCTCTCCGCCTTTCTTCCTGTCTATCGCTGGCATTCCGTCACGAGTGCGGCATGCACCTGTTAAACAACCTTTATAAGCTATGAAGAATTAAAATATTACCTTTTGCCTTTTGTGATCGCAAAAAGACCTGCTACACTTTCTTGACACCATCTTTTTTTACCGGCACGACAACGATAACATGTGACTAATTACCCTACTACCTTAGGAGTCACTATTTCAATTATGTGTCACAGCCTGTTCTATTTTGTAATGGTGCTGATAAGCTTTCTGTCTTATATCTTGTCTGCTCCGCATCTGTGTGAAGACGGAAAATCATCCGTGTTCATGTGTCAATTTTGTGTTTATACTAGCTGTGCATATCCAATTTGCATCACTTGACTGTTTATATCTTAATGTATCGTTATAAGAATGCACCCAAGTGACTTGTGGACTCATTTTCTGGTCTTCTCATTCATTTAAATTTTCTTGCAGCAATGTCAAATCAGGAGCTTATCAGTGCTGGGAATAAGACAATGGATGAAACTGATCAAGCCATTGAACGGTCCAAACAGGTACATAGTTCATTTTGGCGCTGCTTCAGGATATCTATCATCCGTATTTTAAGCTTATTTTGGGATATCTACCATTCATATCTTAAGCTATTATCTAATCTGTAGGTTGTTCACCAAACAATTGAAGTGGGAACACAAACTGCTACTACCTTGAAAGGCCAAGTAAGTATCATCATAATTGTTCATCTCCTTTGTATTGTTGGTTTTAGGAAAACCGTATAATTTTTGGTAGTCTCTTGGTTATGTAGACTGATCAAATGGGTCGTGTTGTCAATGAGCTTGACACAATTCAGTTCTCCATTAAAAAGGCATCCCAGCTTGTCAAGGAAATTGGACGGCAGGTGTGTTTGTAAAGTCCCCCATATTTGTGCCATAGACTTTTTGTGTTCTTTCTTTCTCTTGGTAGATTAATTAATGTAGCTTCCAACTTTTTCAGGTTGCCACGGATAAATGCATCATGCTTTTCCTCTTCCTCATTGTCTGTGGTGTTGTTGCCATTATTGTTGTGAAGGTAGTCTCTCATGCCATGGGTTAGTTTAAGCAAATAAATATATTGTCAATATCCTTGCTTTGTTCAACTCAAGACCACATATTGCTGTTCTGCCACTTATCACCTAGAAAAAAAGGAGCTGCCATTTTGCTTAAAATTGTAGATGTGTAGGTCATGGAACTTCGGAATAAGGCTTTCCACTTTTTGAGATTGTTATAGTTTTGTCATATGTTATTGCTATGCTTTAGTGTCTACTCTCTGCATGGATGCATAAAAGAGCTCATATTTTTCTATGCAAGTGCTGACGGAAAAAAGACGTTGATTGTAGTTGGTGACATCTTTGGGCTCTCACTATTTTTAGCCTATTTCTGCATTCTACGTCTGCAATCTGTTAAGCTTTTCACTTGACTATGTGCTAAATTTTCTGTGTAACGGCTTCTTTTCATATGTTTTCAGATTGTGAATCCTCACAACAAAGACATAAGGGATATCCCTGGACTGGCTCCTCCAGCACCTTCAAGGAGATTGCTATATCTAAAACCTGGACAAGATTTCATGTAAATCTGTAAGGACGGACCCATCCAATTTTCTATATGGTGCCACTGTAAAGAAGTATCAGAGGAATGCTATTCATGGAGAGCTGTTTGTTTACTGTTATCTCCTTGCCTGAGTTGTGCATACCGTATTTGTTCTGTTGTGCATTTCTTTTTCTTTTCTTTTCTTTTCTTTTTCAATATGTAAATCATACACGATATTTGTCTTGTATTCACCTTCTTTTCGATTTTATGGTGCATTGGATTCATTCTGTAAACTCTTCGAGTGTAGAAGAGTTGCAAGGAGTCGTAGAAAACAACTACTATACTCATTTATGCTATTTCTTCATGTATGTATGTCCAACAAATGCTGTTTTGAGGTCGATTTGGGATGACCACGTGAATGGAGTTTTATTTCTTTATCTTTGAAGTGGTAAATCCCTCTTGGGGTGCCAATGGTGCCCCCCCCCCCCCACTTTTCGGTGTCTTTTCCTCGTTGGTGACATGAAGCTGTTGAAATTGAAACTGCTATTCACAAGAAATATCCTAAGCTGACAACTTGTTCATTCTGTGTGCTAATTTGTCTGTCTAGGTAAAGTTCTGAAGAATGGTCGGAGTTTAAATTGGTAGTGATGACTAAATGTGCAGATAATAGCAGCAGTCGCCCTGTGTGGTCCCATAAGTGGGGTCTGTATGCAGCCTTATCCCTACACTGGAAGGGCAGAGAGACTGATTATGAAAGATCTTCGTTTGAAGAAGGGGAGAGAAGCCCTGGTAGCAAGCAATAGCAAAACAATAATTAGAAAACTAAATTGGAGATAGCAACATATAATATGAAAGGGTACTGATAATAAGTAACTGCAAGATAACATATTTAGAAAATTAATTCCAAGACAACCGACAAGAATATGAACGAAGTATTGCTTGCAAAAGTACGGAATTACCGATGGCAAGCAACATCCTAACGAGATATGCTAATATAGAAAACTAAGGGAAAAAAGGGGTAACGAACAAGCGCTAATACTATCGAGCTAGAGAAGACAAAGGGAGATGCATGACTATCGATTAGATCACAAGATTGAATGGTCAATTCTCCTCCGATCTCTTGATTCTACTGTTTTCTCAATGTCAAATCAAGCTTTACATCAATGAATCTGAGCTTCCTCCCCAAATTTAATTCACCACTACTGACCAGTGTGTAACATCTGAAATTCCACTTCATCTTGTCATTAACACCAACACCCATTAATGTTAATCTATATCTATATCCAGATTTATATCTATACTGTATTAAAAGCACGAAGGTCATATCAATCTTTCTTCTTTTTTACTCATTTAAAATAGAGTTTATATTGGACAAAATTATAATTTAAGTTACTTTACTACTATTTAGGACTTTATAAAATCAACTCTTATTAATATGCTTGGCCTAATATTAGGACCTTCAATGATTAGAAGTGTATTTTCTTCTTTTTCTTATTTATGTTAAGAACTCAAGGAATATTTTTTTCCGGATAACGCCTAAAAATGTCACTCAACTTTCGGAAATGGTCTATCCATGTCATCCGTTAAAAAGATTCTTATTCCTTGCCACTGCCGTTAAAGAAATAGCTCATCCATGCCATTATTGACTAATGCAGTGGCATAAATGTGCCAAATAAAAATTAAGCCGTTAGTAGCATGAATAGCAATTTTTTAACAAATGACATAGATAAACCATTTCTGAAAATTGAGTGACATTTTTAAACCTTTTTCATTTTTTACCTTTTCTTATTTTGTAAGGAATTTTAGGAATACCTTTTTTAAGGAATTATAATTTTACTTAAAAAATAATTGACTAACCTAGACCTTTTTCACATGGAGATCCAAATTTTTTTCTTTAATCTGTATTTTCTGTCTCATATACATTATTTAATAATTTTTATGTAATTTTAAGAAAATATATAGTATTAAAAAAGAAGGTCACATAGCCAATACTTAAGACTTGAAGGTCTTTTAATTGAAAACAATTATATAAGGCGAAATACATAAAGGCCCCTTCAAGTTATCCTCAACGACCAACTAAACGCCTATTTTCAATTAGACACTTCAAGCAGCAATTAAGTAGGTCAAATAAACACCCGACCATGTCAGCCTCCATTGCGTAAAATCTACTCTAGTACGCGAGTTGCCAACCTAAATTTAGGTTTTTTTTTTACTAAATTAATGTGGACCCCACCTAATTTTTATACCCCTTCTCCTCCAATTCTCTACTCCACCATTCAACACCCTCTTCAACCCTAAATTCCTCCATTATAACCAATCTGAAATTCTAAACATAAACTTTCAAACAAATAAATTTTTACACTATTCATCTGAACACTAAAATGATAATTTTGTTTATTATATAAGTATAATTAATAAACAGTGAATGATAGCCCACACTTGGTAGATTTATAATATAGGAAGGCTGTCGAAATTTTTTACCAGACACAACAACAACTTTCAGTCTCAACCAATCTAAAAAAATCTCCATCCAATTATGAGATAAAACAACCAATTTCGACGGAAAAAATGGAGGCTGCCGGAAATTTTTAACCCATTTGATTCTTCTTACTCTCTCTCTCTCGGAAAAAAATGGAGTTTCTTCTTCTGCTATTCTTTATCGTCATATTCAGACACCAATTGCATGTCATTTTGCGAAAAGAGTTTATTGCTCCGAAGGCGGCGATGTGGCAGAAATGGAGGGGTCGGCGCTGCTATGTAAAATGAAATAGGGGATGATAAAGAAGTTTTTTAAAATGTATATTTTTTGTTAATTATATGTGTCAAATTTTTATGGTAAAATTACATGTGTCATTTTCTGATTGGTCCATTTGAAATGTTAGTGGCAAGTGTTATATATTTGTTTTACTGAAGGTTATGAAAATATGACTCCAGCTGAAAAAGTCAAAGCCAAAATGAAACTTCAACTTTCAGAAACTGGTATTTCACACCATGAAGGTATGGGAGCGGGTGATCGAGGCGAGGGTGAGGGAGATGACATCTATATCGGTGAACCAGTTTGGTTTCATGCCGGGTCGCTCCACTACAGAAGCTATCCACCTTGTCAGGAGATTGGTGGAACAGTTCAGGGATAAGAAAAAGGATTTGCACATGGTGTTTATCGACTTGGAGAAGGCGTATGACAAGGTCCCAAGGGAAGTGCTATGGAGGTGCCTCGAGGCGAAGAACGTGCCAGAAGCCTACATTAGAGTAATCAAGGACATGTACGATGGAGCTAAGACTAGGGTTAGGACGGTGGGTGGTGACTCAGACCATTTCCCGGTGGATATGGGGCTCCATCAAGGATCGGCGCTTAGCCCTCTCTTGTTTGCCTTGGTGATGGATGCTATAACCCGACATATTCAGGGGGATGTGCCTTGGTGCATGCTATTTGCCGATGACATAGTATTGATAGACGAGACGAGGGTCGGTGTGAATGAGAGGCTAGAAGTATGGAGACAGACTCTCGAGTCTAAGGGTTTCAAAATAAGCAGATCCAAGACTGAATACTTGGAATGCAAGTTTAGCGCCGAGCCGAGCGAAGTAGGCGGGGACGTAATGATTGGAGCTCAGGTCATCGCTAAGAGGGACAGTTTCAGATATCTTGGGTCGGTGATTCAGGGGGACGGAGAGATTGACGGGGATGTCACTCATCGTATAGGAGCGGGATGGTCGAAGTGGAGGCTTGCATCAGGAGTCCTGTGTGACAAGAAAGTGCCACTGAAACTCGAGGGAAAATTTTATAGAGCTGTGGTTAGACCTGCCATGTTGTATGGGGCGGAGTGCTGGCCGGTGAAGAACTCTCATGTTCAGAGAATGAAGGTTGCGGAGATGAGGATGCTCAGGTGGATGTGTGGACTTACCAGGTTAGATAAGATTAAGAATGAAGTTATTCGAGAGAAGGTGGGGGTGGCCCGGTGGATGAGAAGATGCGTGAAGCGAGGCTCAGGTGGTTCGGGCATGTGCGGAGGAGAAGTCCTGATGCCCCGGTGAGAAGTTGTGAACGACTGGCGGTGGTCGGCGTGAGGAGAGGCAGAGGGAGGCCTAAGAGGTATTGTCAGTGCTAGGAAGACTTTTACTATGAAGGAATTTTTATATTTTTATATCACATAGAAATGTGTGGAGGTCTAGTATTAAAATTGTAGGATAGGGGCTCCTAGAATTTTTCATTCTCCTCTTCCGGGGCTGGGTGAGGCTTGATAGGGTGATCCATAGATGATTTGTGCGTTGGATTGTGTCCCCCTTATGGTAGTTATTTATGGTAGTTATTGTTTGATATTATTGCATGTCATTTTATGTATAATTCTTATGTTTAGATAACTATTTATGCGATTTCTGCCGAAATTACTAATGCTCTTTTGTTTTTGTTTTTGTTGTTGCTTTCCCTTTCCTTTTCTAAGCCGAGGGTCGATTGGAAACAGCCTCTCTACCCTTTGGGTAGGGGTAAGGCTTGTCTACATATTACCCTCTCCAGACCCCACCTTGTGGGACTATACTGGGTAGTTGTTGTTGTTGTTTATAGTGCTCTTCCTATTTGTTGGCCGCTTATGTATTTCGCCATTATATAAAACAAAGGGGCAATTTTGTTTGGTTTTAGAAATTAAAGGGGGTAAAAATGCAAAATACTAGTGCTACAATTGCATGATCTCTCTCAACTGTTCTAACAGACAGAGAAACAGAGAAGATACAAATTGGGAAGGATGATGGTGGATCTGAGTTCCTTCTCCGACGTGAAATTCGACCCGAAAAAATGGATAAACGAAGTGTGTCAGTCACGGCACCCACAGGATCCAGTGGACAAACACCTAGTGGATCTGGAAATGAAGCTTCAGATGGTTTCCGAAGAGATCGCCGCTTCCCTTGAGGAGCAAAGCGCCGCCGCACTCCTCCGTGTTCCTCGCACCACTCGCGATGTCAGCCGTCTCCGTGATGATGCTCTCACCCTTCGCTCCGCTCTCTCCGCCATCCTCCTCAAGCTTAAAAAGGTCGGTTCCGCATTTCATTGTTACTATAGTTGAAATGTCGAAAATCTAAGGGTTCCTTTTTTTGAGTGTGTACAATTTGTAATTCTGAGAATTTACTTACAAGTCTTCTATTATAGGCTTACCAATAGTACTAGTACTATTCCTGGCTCTTTATTATTACATGTTGTGCCATTCGCTTCCGTTACCCTATTTCATTGTTGCTATTGTTTGTTGTTTTATTATTTCTGTTCCTTGAGCCGAGGGTGTATAGTAAACAACCTCTCTACCTTGTGAAGGTAGGGGTAAGGCCTCCCCAGACTGCACATGTGGGATTACACTAGGTTTTTTGTTGTTGTTTTTGTTGTCTTCAGTTATAGGCTTGGTATTGTGAGAATATAGTTCACTTACTGTGGGTTTTTACCAGGTAGAAAGTTCCTCTATATCAATGAGTAGTGCTCCTCTCTCACAACTTTGAATTACTTGGCAGGCTGAGGGATCATCTGCTGAATCTGTAGCTACACTTGCAAAAGTTGATGCTGTTAAGCGCAGAATGGAAGCTGCATATGAGACTTTACAGGTAATACTTTTCTTAAAGTGATGTTTAACTTAAATTTCAACTATAGATAAAAAACTTCCCCGGTATCTAAGGCTACACTAACAATTGTTCCAGTTTCCTGCTAACTTCCCCTGTATTTAACAAAACTTGTACTTTCTCGTTGGAAGGATGCTGCTGGTTTAACTCAACTAAGCTCAACAGTGGAGGATGTATTTGCCAGTGGTGATCTTCCACGAGCTGCAGAAACTCTGGCTAATATGAGGCACTGCTTGGCTGCCGTTGGAGAGGTGGTGTTTTAACTTACTTGTTTTTAGTTACATAACAATGTGTGTCACACTTGCTTTATTAAAGTTCCGTGCATTTTTCAGGTTGCAGAATTTGCGAATATTAGGAGGCAGCTTGAAGTTTTAGAAGATAGATTAGACTCAATGGTCCAGCCTCGACTAACAGATGCTCTAAGCAATCGAAAGGTGACTTTAGTTGTCTTTCTCCTTTGTAACCCTTTCTAAAAGTTACATTTTGTATTTTCAAGTGAATGCATATTCTCCTTGAATCATAGGAGACAGTAAAAGACTCTCGTTACTATTTTATAGGTTGATGTTGCCCAAGAAATGCGTGCTATTCTGCTGAGAATCGGGAGATTTAAGTCCTTAGAGCTGCACTACACCAAGGTCCACATCAAGCCCATAAAGCGGCTTTGGGAAGATTTTGACTTGAGGCAGCAGGCTAATAAAGTTGCAAATGAGAAAAGTGAAACAGAAAGACTATCAAATGCTCAGGATTTTCATTCATCCATGATATCGTTCTCAAGTTGGTTGCCTAATTTCTACGATGAATTGTTGCTTTATCTTGAACAGGAGTGGAAGTGGTATGGATTGCTTTTCTTCAACTTTTTCTAAGATAATTCTACTTGGTTTTGCCCCTAGGACTTTGCTTGACGCACTGTGAGATGTGAGAATGGGGCGCATGTGATGAGCTAGAACCCTGACATTCACCAGGAACTCGGAATTTAAATGAGTTTGGGGGGGGGGGGGCATAATCTCCTGAATTTTGAATTGTGGGCCAACTAACTCACCTGGGGGTTTTCAGTTATCAAAAAAAGAAAGAAAAATCTACTTCGTTTTTCTGCTGGAGTTTAATTGGAAGTCATATGCTCTCCTGCTTTTAGAAAATTTTAATGTTGTCTTACTAGAAGTTATGTAGTTATTAATAGATAGAAAGTCTCATTATTGATTGAACTGCTTATATGTTAAATTGACATCTAGATGTCGATTCTTATATGAGTACAGCTACGGAATGAAAAAGATCTACCTATTAGAAGACTAAATGGAAAATAGTCCCCGAAATGAGTGGTTGAGTGGTTAAGGCATAGGAGTAATAACTTGGAGATACCAGGGTTGAAGTTGCTGCTATAAAACTCAGTTTGACCCCATCTGCTCGAACATTGGTAGATAGGTTATCTGGCACCTACATTTCAGGGGCAAACTGCTTGATGTGTTGGTGATGTAGAAAAAAAAGCATGAAAAGAAAAATTGCTCGTTCTTTCTGATTCCCTCCGTGGCTTCATTTACATTGCATGTTTTTTTTTGGATTTCTTTTTTCTATCCTCTTTTTTAGGTGCTCTGTTTTGTCTCTCGTAAACCTATTCCCTCAGCACTACTATTAATAAGAAAAGAAAACTAAGGTCAAAGGTTACATGCAACCTGTGGGTGACAGACTGCAGATTAAGTTGATCCTATTTCGAACGAATACGCAGAAAGAGAAAAGTAAGAACATAAACAGGGTCAAAGGAGGGAAAACAGTGAGCTCTTGGTTACTATAGAAAAGCCTTTTCGGAGGGAAGAATCATATGAGAGACCAAATTGACTGGCATTCATTTATACCAAGATCCGAGCTGTTAAAAAGAAGCTTGAATGCAACCATAACATTTTTTCCCGTTCAGGATATAGTATTCATAGAGAAACTTTGGAATCAAAATTACATTTACCAAATCATATTGTTTGGAGAAAGTGGAGAAAGTGATGAGCGGATTCAAAAGTTTCTCCTTACTCAAAACTGAGAAACTTTGGAATCATCTCATCACTTTCTTCAAACATTATGATTTCGCGAATGTTATGTTGAATGGCATTGCGACCCACTTTTATGCAGTTCTTATTTGGTCATTTCTAAAGCATGAAAGCATCTTGGTTTTCCCGGGGAAGGGTTCGGCGTTACGTGGTTAATCAGTGAGATTTTTCTTCTTTTTTTTTTTTTTTTGGGGGGGGGGGGAGGGGGGATTGAGTGGTTAATTGGTGAAATACTAGTTTAATATGCCACAGCTACTAACTTTGCTAGTCTGATTTATGATGAAGATGCCTTTGATTCAATAATCACCAACCTCTTGCTTTATAACTCAGCCATGGCCTCCTCCCCACCCCCACCCCCACCCAATAAACTCAAGAAATAAAGAAGATAAAAGAGGAGGCAATTCCCCTACCAAAATAAAAATAAACAGAAGAAGATTAAAGGAGGCAAAGACTAGGACATCTCTCTTTGGTGTTCCTTAGTGAACAATAGATCTTTTTGTTGCAGGTGTATGCTTGCCTTTCCAGAAGAATTCAGAACTCTTGTACCAAACCTACTAATTGAAACAATGTCAGCTATTGGTATGAGCTTTGCATCACAGATTAACCTTGCCATTGGGGATGCTGTGCCTGAGACAAAAGCCTTGGCTAAAGGTGAGGTTTTATCATTCTTTAGGAGTTTTTGAGAACCATGATCTAAACATAGACTTCTTGCTCTCTTGCATAGTTTCACGTAGTTTCATCCAAGTGAAAATGTTTATCATTTTTTTCTGATCTTTCAGTTATGATGCTGCCTTCTCTGTTTCATCAAGCATTCTGAAGAATCGGTGTCCAACTAGTTTCCAAGCATATAAGTGGTTTAAAGTAGTTATATATATGGAAGATTGAAAATTGAAGTTTCAAAGTGCAAATCAGCTATTTGGATGTCACTATCACCATTTTTGTGCATGGAAAGAATCAGCTCTAATTTCCTATTATATTCTTTTTGGATGACCGAGGGTCTATTAAAAACAGTCTCTCTGCCCCATCGGGGTAGGAGTAACATCTGTGTACACACTACCCTCCCCAGACCTCTTTGTGGGATTTTACTGGGATTGCTGTTGTATTCTTTTTGGATGACACTATCTCTATTCTTTTTGGATACTCAAAGTTCTTGGATATTTTCCATCCATCATGCCTCAGAATTTACATTAAATTTCAGGTATAATCGATATCTCAAATGGAGATTTGCCGAAAGGTGTCAAGATTCAGACTAAACATTTGGAGGCCCTAATTGAACTTCAGAGTACAACTGGGAGCTTTGCTAGGAACATTCAACACCTGTTTTCAGACGCTGATCCACAAGTTCTGTCGGATGCTCTGAAGGCAGTCTTCCTTCCTTATGAATCTTTCAAACGGCGGTGAGCATACAAAAAGCAAATATTCTTGTTCATCACCTTTGATTTCACAAATTCACATACTTTTTCCGTTGCATATGGCATCCCTTATCCAAATACCAAATTTTCTCTATTCTTCCTGTTTCTTCCTTTGAAAAGCAGTGCTCTTAGAGCCTGTTTGGATTGGCTTGTTTTAAGTGTTTTTAAGCCAAAATAACTTTTAAGTCATTTTGTAGTGTTTGGATAAAGTAAAAAAGTGCTTTTAATCACTTGTTTTTAAGCTAAAATGACAAAAACAAGCAAAAAGCCAAAAGTTAGAATTCCTAATTTATGGCTTAAAAGTTATTTTGGCTTAAAAGCCACTTAAAACAAGCTCATCCAAACGGGCTCTTAGTCTTACGTGAAGGTCTTTTATTTGATTGAAATGCATTTATATGGTGAGGTTTAGTTGAGTACCATTGCTATGTAAGTTATTGAGTGTTGGTCCTTTTAAGTATTGGATTATTGAGTTAGAAAGGTTTTGTTCTCGACCAGGTGATTGAGTTGAAAAAATCTAATGCTTTTGATGAGATCTTTCTTTCATTTCTTTTCTGCAAGTTTTTAAGAATAATGATTAATTAATTTCTTGTGATATGCGAGATCTTACATCACACTCTTTCTGTTTGCTCTCTTACATCCTAGACCTTGTTAATTTTATGCATGGCTGGAGCTGGTTGTAATAAATAAGTATTAACTCATAGGTCAATTAACATGGGTTTCCTGCTTAGGTATTGTCATCATCATGGTACTATCAGACGTGTATTTACATGTAGAAATCTCAAAATTAGGTGGTTCTCTGAAACTGTTAAGCATTTTATTCAAGTAGCTTGCCTGGTGCCGTATGAGGATCTTTATTGAAATCGCAAGGTCATCTGCTGCGGTGTCAAGTATTCGAACACTAAATGCTTTTAAATTTGTGATCTAGATATGGACAAATGGAGCATGCAGTTCTCTCTGGTGAGATTGCAGGCCTTGATCTCAGAGGAGCTGCTGTTACTCTTGCGGGAGTCCAGGGAGTTGAACTTAGTGAAACTGTACGAAGGATGGAAGAGTCAATTCCACACGTCATTTTGCTTCTTGAAGCAGCAGTTGAAAGATGCATCAACTTTACTGGTGGTTTTGAGGTGGATGAGCTAATTCTTGTGCTGGATGATGTCATGCTACAATACATTTCCACTTTGCAGGAGAACCTAAAATCATTGAGAGCTGTTTGTGGACTGGATATGGATGCTATTAGTACAAAGAAAGACACAGCAGAAAGAAGGGAAGCAGCTCCAAATGCACGTAAAGTTGACTTCACATCAAGTGAGGAGGAATGGTCATTTGTTCAAGGTGCACTGCAGATCCTCACGGTTGCTGATTGTTTAACCAGTAGATCTTCAGTTTTTGAAGCTTCCCTCAAGGCTACTCTTGCTAGGTTGAGTACAAGTCTCGCTCTCTCAGTTTTTGGGTCAAGTAGTGATGAGAACCAACCAGATGTAGTCAATGATGATGGAAGTGGGCAATTATCTGTGGCTCGAAGGGCGGTCTTGGATGTGGCAGCTGTGAGTCTACTGGATACTCCTGAGAAGGCTCGGAAGCTTCTTAATTTGTTAGAGCAGGTCAGTGGCTCCCACAATAGTTACATATATCTGGAAGCTTGTCTTTCTTCCGATTCGCTTAGCAATTGTATCCTTCTATTCCTTTAATGCGTCCTTGCCAATCTTCTTCCATGCAAATTTGATCTTACATTGATAACTTCTCTCTTTGCTTTCTGCAGTCTAAAGATCCCAGGTTCCATGCACTTCCAGTAGCATCACAACGAGTTACGGCTTTCACAGACGCCGTCAATGAGCTTGTCTATGATGTTCTCATATCAAAAGTACGGCAGCAGTTCATTGATCTGTCACGCCTGCCCATATGGTCATCTGTTGAAGAACATAGTGCTCGGCCCCTTCCAACCTTCAGCGCATACCCCCAGTCTTATGTCACTGGTGTTGGTGAATATCTCCTTACTTTACCCCAACAGCTAGAGCCACTTGTAGAGAATATTTCCAACAGTGATCCCAATGCTGATGAGGCCCAGTACTTTGCAACTGAATGGATGTTTAAGGTATTGTTTTTGCTTTAAAATATTTTATGATGAACTGGTGAGCAAATACCTACAGGTATCTGTGCTATCAACCGAGAGCTTTAATTCATCTGGCTAACAACACCATTACTCCATTTATAATTTTCATATAAAAATTCTATTGAATGCCAAAGCCTGAACTAACATAAACTTTGGTAAAAAAATTAAAATTATCACGAGGAAACATCTGGACGCTGAGTTTGATTACGAACTACTTGTGGGGACTGCGTTGTTTGCTCTTTCTAGGAAATCATCATTGCTGAGACATTGACCAACTAGTTATTTCCGTGTCTCCAAATGTATTTTCTCTCACAACTATATGTTGACTAATTTTCCTTTGCCTTTATTGTAAAGGTTGCTGAAGGTGCCACCGCACTTTACATGGAACAGCTTCGAGGGATCCAGTATATAACAGATCGAGGAGCACAACAGCTTTCTGTCGATATAGAGTATCTAAGCAATGTACTTTCAGCTCTATCAATGCCAATTCCTACAGTTCTTGCCACGTTCCAGACATGTTTTTCAACACCTAAAAATCAGCTCAAGGATCTTATAAAAACAGATTCAGGGAATCAGCTTGATCTTCCTACTGCTAATCTTGTCTGCAAGATGCGACGTATCAGTTTAGAATAGTGACTACTTCTTAGTCATGCTGTTACAGGAATTTATTTCACCAATGCGCTCGACTCGTGCTGCAGAAGGACCAAAACCAGACCCATTTGTCGTAGAGAGTTAGTTTTCCCTTTTCTTCATAGATAACACTTATGTTTACTTTCAAGTCCTTGACAAAGTTTTTTACAAGTGCCGCACTAGAGCTATATGTGAAAGATAAACATAGTGCGAGTTGGATTTTAATTTTGTCTCTTTTTCTTTTCTTTCGCAACCATAGGTTTTGTTTGTTTGTGCAATATTTGTAGAATTCCAGCGGAACAGATTGCTTTTGGTTAAGGAAGGTTATATTGTGGGTATTGGTACCTCGTTTGGTATATGCCTAAGGGGTCGTTTGGTTGTAAAGATGTTATTTCAGGATTAATTATTTCACCTTTCCATGGGGATTAAAAAAAACTACAATTCCGGAATAATTAATCATGAAATAACTTCTTCCCAACTGCCTCAGCATAATTATATATGGATTTGGTTCAAAGAGAAGATCACTAGGTACTGTCAAAAGTAATTCCAATCTAAAATTCTGCATCAATTATAAAATGTTTGATTAGTCGCATAAAAGAATAATTACCGCATAATTTAACATAATGTTTTGTTGGCCCTTTTAAACTACTTCACATTATTTTACCCGCATAAATTATGTGAGAATATGTGTTTATTTTATGTAGGATAAAATATGAAATAAACAAAGTTGCATTATTATTCATTGTATAATTACAATATGAACTAAAGTTTTTTTTTTTAAACAAAATAGAGAGGTAACAAGATAAATTAGATACTTACGGTAAAAATAAGGAATTTTTAAACCCCTATAGAAAACCTTAATACCCTATTTATTAATAATAAATAGTACCATTTTAAATATTACATCCTATAAATAACTTTTATCCTTTATAGCAAAAAATCTAAATATAGTTACATCCTACAATTAAGGCATCATATATGCTAATTATTATTTTTCTCTCTCCCTTTTTGTATTTTCTCTCACATAATTACCGCGTATCTGCAAACCTGCAAACCCCAATACAATCTCTCTGTTTGCATACAACCAGACTCTCTTCTCCCACAAATGCTAGTTTCTTACCTAAATTCTCAATTTTCTGCAGACTTAAACCAGTTAGCATGACGTTTTGCTTCTCTTCAATTCTTAATCTAATCTTCACCTCTTAATCTAATCTCAGCTCCAGAACGGCTTTAAGATGTAATAGAATTGACATGAAGGATGAAGCAGAAACGGTAAATGATTTCTTATCCTTTCCGCTGTTTCTCTCTCTAGATCGTCCAAATCGCCTATTTGTATTCAATTGTATTCGAATGTATTCTTCAGTTGTATTCACTTATATTCAGGTTTAATCAGTTGTATTCCAGTATTTTATACAACTGTATTCAGTTGTATTCAGTTATATTTAACTATTTTATTCAGCAGAAGTTAGTTGTATTTTGATGCATTCAAGAGTTTATTCAGTTGTATTTTTGTTGTATTCAAGTATTTTATTCAGATGAATTAATGTGTATTTTGTTGTATTCAACTGTATTATTCATATGTATTTTTCTTTATTCAGCTATAATCTTTACTATGTATCTTTCAAATACGGATTAATGAGGGATCGTTTTAGTTCGTTGAGTTAAATTAGGAGAATATTATGTGATTTTATTTCCTTCCGTTTTTAGCGCATATACGTTACTTTATTTAATGTTAATGTCGCTTGAGTACAGCTAAATACATGTCAAACTTAGCTGGAATTCAGATTTTACGCCTATATTTTTTGTTGTATTAATGAAAACAACAGCTTAATTACATGAAATACATTGTATAAAAATATAAAAGGTATCTATAACATGTAATATAGCAAAGAATATCTATAAATGACTAATTAGATAAAAAAGATGATGCTTTATGAAATTTCTCTAAAAATAAAAAGCAAAAGGAAAATATAAGTATGAGATTCTCTACAACAACAGTATCGCAAAACTATTGGAGGAGTATCTCACAATTTGGTAGCTATCTGCCTAAACAAAAAAGAGATTAGTTTACTAATTAATCTTTGACTTGCTCGAAGTAGGATAGGATTCTTGTGGCAGCTTATCCTTTTGTTTATGCTTTTGATTATATTATAGAGTTTGCTGCTGAGACTGTTTCGTCAAATCGTTCTTGGAAACAATTTCTCTTCGTGTACAAGATAGAGGTAGATGTGTACACCATGTTCCCAGATCCTAAGGGAACAATCTGCTCAACCAGTACCCCAAAAGACTTTTAGTGTTTAGGATGTTAATTAATCATTTTTAAGGTATATATATATATATATAAATTTCTACCGAAACTTACAAAGTCTAGTAACCCCTAAGTCCACCTTTGTATGAGCATATATTAGGTATGTTGTTATTTATATGATGGAGCTCTATGTGACGTTTAGTAGACTCCTATGTGTAGGCACGGAGCTAGATAGGCGAAAGGGTTCAGTCGAATTCCATTCGTCGAAAATTATATTGTATATATAAAGTTAAATTTTTATCATATGTGTATATTAAATATTAAATTTCTTTAGCTTTTTCGTGCGCTTAATTTTTAAATATTTTAAATTCCTTAATGAAAATCCTACTTCAGCTACTGTTCATGCAATTGGTGGTCGAAACATATCAAATTAATTTGTTGGAAGGTTGAGAGTATGAAGATTTTTCCTGTTTTAGCTAAGCAACAGCATATGATTTGTTTATTTAATTATGTTAATGTGATTAAATTGGTCTGCTCCAGTTGAAGCATGACAAAATTCAATTAATAATGCTAATTGTGTGTTTCAAATGTTATTGATAGCTCAGTTATTGGGTCCCTTGTCTTTCATCGGTCAACAAAATGCACCTCCACTTTTGCCCCCCCCCCCCCCACCACAAAAATCCCCAAGTCTTCCTCCTGATAAAAACATCTCCATACACAAGATTCGAATTAGAGACCTATGATTAAGAATAAAAGAGTATTTGTTGAAAGCACTTGATGGCATGTGAGCAAGGCATGTGGTAGATGGACCATTTTCCACAAGAGCATAACCTTGCAGATTTATTTATAGTATGCACATTATTACCCCGATTTTAATAGATAGCGGTGCGAACTTCAAAAATATTTATTTCATTATCATGCAAAAATGAATGCCAATGTGCCTTTCATATGTATTTCTCAAATCTCGTCATCGGCACCGACATAAATTCAACACTCATTTCTATCAATGACGTTGCAGTCGCAGATCTTTCAACAAACCTATCCGCCATCTGCTTGAACGACATCCGCACCATGGCTGTGACATGCAATCCTCTTGCCGACTTTAATAACTCATTGAAAGACTCTGACACATTTTTAGCCAGAGTTACCCATCGTCTGCAATCATCCGCATGCAAAGTCCACTTTTCAGGGTCATGTCGAATTAACCAACGATAAGCTGCCTCATCTTCTTGCCTGGTATATTCCATGTGCCTCGAGAAATTATGTTGTTGGTGGTCTGTTGCTGCCATCCACATCAAATCATGTAAATCCTTATTGGGATATGCCTTTTGGAAATTCACTTTCAAATGCCTAACACAATAACGATGGTAGGCATATGGTTCTTGCCATGCAGGCATGTTCTCCACAGAACTTAAGATACCATTGTGTCGATCAGATATTAGACAAATACCGGAATATTGTTTCACAACGTGCTCTTTCATATGGTTCAAAAATAACGTTCATGTCTCTTGGCTTTCATTGTCACAAATAGCAAAAGCTAGAGAAAATATATGTCCATTAGCATCTACTGCCACGTCAATTAATAACTTGATATCGTACTTTCCATAGACATGAGTGTCGTCTATGGATATTACAGGGCGACAATGCGAAAAACCATCAATTGCTGGTTTAAACGCCCAGAACACGTAATTGAATATATATTCAGGTTTACTTGCACTTCGCTTAAGCTTCCACTCACAATCGTCCTGGGGTTGAAATGCTGCACTGCAGCCATGTACCTAGGCAAATTTCCAAATGACTTATCCCAATTACTATACACTATTTCGAACGCTCGTTTCCGCCTAAGAAGTGCCTTTCTTTTAGTAATGGTATAGCCATGTTCCTGCTGGACTAATGTAATACACTCTTTGATTTTATACCTTATGGACTATTCAATGTGTGGAATAAGAACAAGAGAAATAAAGTCAATATCCAAGTTGAAGTGATTCCCATTGAATGTGTCCATTTTGCATGTGTGGGTGGGAATGTATTTACCCACTTTCCACATACCTATCTTCTTCTTGATCGCACGCAACATCCAATTACATGGCTAAAACCACCTGCGGTAAATAACCTTGTATACCGTTGGACTTGACTCTGCTACCTGCATCTCATGACACTCTATTACGTTGTGAAATTTACAAGCCTTGCTTAGGCGCGCTTTATCAGGAAAAAGCATCCCCTTTGCAAGCACCATTGGTCTAGACTCATCCCACATTACTGCCCGGATTTCATCAAAATCCCTTGTGAGAGCTTCCATATCCGGCACGATTGGCAAGTTATCAATGTAAGGAATCTCTCTTGAATGAGACGACACTTCGAACTCATACACTCTTCATCTATGGGGGTCTCTCTTCAAATCAGGTCCTTCCTCCTCATCCTTTGCATCACCATCCTCACGAGCAAAGGGTGTCTCGTCACCGAATTCATCCGCATTATTATCGTAATCACTATTTTGTTCCTCACTTTGTGCATATGCTAGGTCCCGATGTAATACATTATTTTCGGGCAATTGAGTGAGTTCAACTTGCTCGTTTTCACAGCACAACCAACAAAAATATAAGCTAATAAATTAATAAACGATTTCCATATTTTACGTAAACTACTTCACTTACAAGTCGTAATGTGATAAAATTTTATAATGGACATTACAATTAGGTGATGACTACCGGATAGGCCGCTTGTAAAATTCGTATCCGGCCGGCACCCCCTATTAAATATGTGAGCGCTACTATAAATTCAGTATAATAAAAATATACATAATTAACAAAAATTAAAATTAAAATTTACCACTCGTCTTGTGAGTTATGGAAAGCCGGGTACAAATTATTTTCTCCTTGCTCATTCACCGGTGGTAATAAGTTTAAATCAAAGATAACTCTTTTATCCGAAACTTGTCCGGCAAAAACCATTCCAGAATAACAAACAACTCTATGACTGGGGGTTATCTCTACTATGTACAACTTCATTTTTTAGAACGTCTTCGACCTTCACGTACATCTCCAACATTGTGATTACAAGAAAATCATGACATTCGTCCGGAATCCTCAAAAAATCACGCAAAGTTTCATCATCGTCGATGTTAAACTCCGAGTAAAAAGAAACCCCTTGTGGAGTGACGGAATACGGATATCTTCCGGTTACTTTAAGTATCACGGAACATTTCCTCACACTCATTTGTTTGCATAACAACGATATCAATGTATCATACTCCATTGTCAGTGGCAATTTAACATGACACTCAGCAGATAAACTGTAGCCCACAGAGTTATTTTCCATCACAACCTCACCACCCCAATATAATAAAACTCTTATCCGACGCTCCTCAGACATAACGAAAAAGTTCTGTAGAATTTTACAGTAATAGACGTTTCAACAAGAGCAACAAAAGTTAAAAAAATTTTGAAATGCATTTCTATGCGATTCTAACCTCTTTATATAGAAAATGGAGAGAAGGGAAGATTTTTTTTAAAAAAATATATAGTGCCAAACCAGTTGGCACTTTATGCTTTTAAATTATTTTACTCAGGTAATATTGCTGGGGTCGGGGGAAAAAAAAGTATAACGCCAAGTCGTCTGGCGCTATATCAGATGTCAGCATATAACACGAGGTCGGCTGGCGCTATGCCAGATGTCAGCATATAACGCCAGCTCACCTGGCGCTATATATGGTGGCGGAGCCACATGGAACAAAGGGGTGTCGATACCCCTTCGCCGAAAAATTACACTATATTGCTAGATTAAAAAAATTATTTTCTGTATATTTACTATGTGTTGACTCCCCTTGTCTTTTCGATGTATCTAACTATTTATATTTTAACACTCTTGATGAAAATTCTGGCTCCGCCCCTGGCTATATAGTAACGGTGCAGGTGCCGTCACTATATAACGCCAGGTGAGGTAACGTTATAGATATTATGATTTTTTTCTCCACTTATTTATGTCTTTTGAGTCCAAAATAAGTAATAATATTTTCGTTTCCGTCTGTAAGTGTGACGCGGTAACTATGATAAAAGGGAATGAGTTGGACCTAAAATCATACGTAAAAAATTACACTCTTCATATTCAGGCGGATCCTAGTGATAACAGCGAAAGAGTTTAAAATCAATATAGGTCATACTAATTAGAATATTTAGTTTTACTCATATTAGTGCATTCATTTTAAACACAATATTAACCAAGAATCTTTTATTTTGTCAAAAGACTTATATTGTATATATAATATTAAATTTTTTTGTGTCTGTGCATATAGATATATATAAGATGAAATCTCATTGACTTTTTTACCTTTACTTTTAATTTTATTTTTTGAATTCTAGGGGTAAAAATTAAGCCAGGTAGCTAGTTGGTACTATTACTAATTATTATTAAATGAAAATGCTTCATATTTCAAATCATTGTACCATTACAACCCCCAACAGGAATGTACAACTCCTGACCCACAACACGAATGTACATTGTTGACTCACTCACCTACCCAATCAAATACCTAAATGCTTATCTTCACAAATCACAACCATTATTATGGCTTGGCATTTATAATTAATTAGGGATACTCAAAATCACCCCCTAATCTCACCATGTATTATTACTTTTAACATGCGCCATAAATTATTTATATTTAATAGTAAAAAAAGTGTGTAACATATAGTATATATTTTCGACTATTATTTGGAGAGTGACTAATATCATTTTCTCAACAACCATCAAGGGAAAAACTACAGCTTATTAAGAGTGTCCAATTGACCACATTTTGTCTAAAAATTACTATATATAGGTAAAATATTAAGTTTTAGAGGTATATAACATATATTAAATACCCCTTATCGGAGAACTTTTTTTCATTTCTTCCCAATTTGAACATCTTTAGAAAAATTTATGGCTGCCACTGACAATCGTTATCTACCAAAGGCATATATTCAGGTCCTAATTAAGTTATTGTGATCAAGGTATTGACAACTCTTTGTCGAAAAACTATATTGTGTATATAAATAAAGTATTAGATTTTAGAAGTATATAAAATATATTGAGCACCTTTATCGGGAAACTTTTTTTCACTTCTTCCAAGTTTAAACACATTTAGAAAAATTCATGTCTTCGCCGCTAACAATAATTATCTACCAAAAGCATAAACTTAGGTCCTAAATTAATGTGATCAAGGTGTACTGTAACAACCACCACAATACTCACAACTCATTTGTCACATTGAGATTTTCTTGTGCTAGTTATTTCTACATCATTAATTACTGATTTAAAGAAAATATTTTTAATTAATATACTTACAATTAATGTATAAAATGATTTTAATAATGAACGTGCAACACTTTAAAAAAAGAATTGGAGGAAATAAAAAAGAACTTCATGCAGTAGATTGTCACTGCCACCGGCAAGCTTAGTTTAGTCAACATATAATTTTGAAAACATAAAAAAGACATGCAAGAATTGGCGTGGCATGAACCGTCCAATTCTTGTTTTCTTTTTGACTTGCTAACTCCATCTTTAATTTATTTATTTATATATTTTTTTTTTTTAAACTTTTTGGGGAAATCGTGGCCGCTATTTTTTGGGTACACAACGGTTACTGTTTATTGTCTAATAGCTCGCAAATTACATATCGCACTATATAAGTTTGGTGCACGAGCATTGGTACAAGAGGAGGTTCGAGGGACCTCGAGCGTAATATACGCTACCATCGACTTAAAATTATATTAGTAAAGCGCTAGCGCCCAACCTATAAAAGGGGAGGATAACTAAGCTGACACGCCGGAGTTGGCTGCTGGCACAACAGGGTGGTGCCTTACCGCACCGCAGGCAGACGCGCGGTAGCGTTCGTGGTGGTACTTCAGGATTCACTGACTGAGGAGATTGCGCGTAAAAACAAGAAATAGCCTTATTTATAACTGGTAATTTAAACTTAGCCACAATTTCAAACGCAATCGAAATTTAAGCACTTTTCAAGTAAAGATAAAATCTGAACAAAAATACCTTTAAAAATCCGAAAATATTTTGGCATAATATAATGGAGTTAGAATGTTTTATATATGAGCTTTTTGTTATGGATTTTAGAAAATATGCAAGTAGCTAAAAGGTTGAAAAATATGATTGAAAAACTGTCTCTAAAATTTTATTGAGCATAGGGCTTTAAATAGCCAAATAAATAAAGTAGTAGACTCCTCCTACAACTGGATTATTAAACTCTTACTATAATTAAAATTCTGAATATTCTAGCAGACTCCTCTTAAAACTAAGCAACTAATTATTTTAGAAAACAGTAGCAGTAACAGATGCAAAATCCAACACTCCTCCTTGCTTCTGTTGCTGCAGTCTAAAGAAGGTCATCCTCAATTCCTTCTTCTACTATTAGTGTTTGTGCACGAGCATCTTTGAACTTGCACACTTTTGTAACATGACCCTTTTGTTTGCAATTTCCACATAATACATCGGGTCTCCACCAATAAAATTTTTCTAAATGTGTTTTCTTTTTGCAATATTTGCAATAAGGATAATCAACTTTTTCTTTTTGGTGTTTCGCATAAAAAATACCTTAAGTAATTTTGTCTTGTCTGAAGGCTCTTCTTTGCTCTTGTGCTTGAAGAGCACTTATTAATTCTGCAACAGAGATGGTAGAGAGATCTTTTGACTCTTCCAGAGAGGAAATTTTGGATTCGAATCTCTCGGGAATTGTCACAAGAATTTTTTCAACTATCCTGTCATCTTTAAAATCCTCGCCAAACAACCTGATTTTATTGACAATTAAAGAAATTCGGTCAGAATACTTAGAGATGGCCTCATCATCTTGCATTCTAAGATATTCAAAATCTCTTTTCAAATTTAAAATCTGATTTTGTCTACCCCGTTCACTTTCTTGATACTCCTGTTTGGGTGTTTCCCAAGCTTCTTTTGTTGTCTCACATGCAATGATTTTAGAGCAGATTGAATCTGCAACTGAATTTTGAATTATAGTTTTGGCTTTGTATTTTTTGGTTTTCTCATCTGAATGAGCTTTGATTTGGGCAAGGGTAGGATTTGCAGGAAGCGGTTGTATAAGTCTGTCTTCCATTACAACTTCCCATAGATCATAAGCTTCAAGATAAGATTTATCTTCACTGACCAAATTTGATAGTTTTCACCAGCGAAAGTTTATGGGGTATTCAAAAAGAGACCGATGCTTGCCATTGTTAAAAGTTTGGTTAAAAATCGGTATGCGTAAAAATGCGTATGGTTTAAAAGTGATTGAAATTGGTTGTTTTCGGCGAATTCAGAGATCCGTCAAGATCAATCAAAGGGGTTTCTGATACACTGTTATGGATTTTGGAAAATATGCAAGCAACAAAAAGGTTGAAAAATATGATTGAAAAACTATTTCTAAAATTTTATTGAGCATAGGGCTTTAAATAGACAAATAAATAGTAGTAGACTCCTCCTACAATTGGATTACTAAACTATTACTATAATTAAAATTTCGAATATTCTAGCAGACTCCTCCTAAAACTAAACAACTAATTATTCTAAAAAACAATAGCAATAACAGATGCAAAATCCAACACTTTCGGCATAATATGTTGGAATTTTATAATGTGTGGGCCGTGCTCTTTGTGATTTGGGGGCAAGCATAAATTTGATGCCCTTGTTTTTGTTCAAGCATTTAGATTTGGAAGCTCCAAGACCAACCACTGTGATGTTGCAACTAGCGGATAGATCCATAGCCTACCCTGAAGAAGTAATTGAAGATGTGTTGCTGCAAATTGAAAAATTCTATCTTCTCAAATCCCAGCTGACTTTATTGACCTAGATTATGAGGACGAGAAACAAGTTTCAATCATATTAGGACGACCTCTCTTGGCTTCAAGTGATGATGTGATTATTAAATTGAGAGAGGAAAAACTGACTTATGAGGGTAGGCAACAAAGAAGCAGTTTTTAATGTATACAACGCGATTCAGCTCCCCCTACGAGGAGCTCTCTATTATATCTGTTGTGGAGGTGGAAGAGCAACCTATTGCATTTCATCATAATATACTGGAAGTTTATATGCAGTAATTTTTCAATGTGAGTTCCAATATAATATGCTGGAAGTTTAAACACACGAGTTCCATAATTACATATATTATGCTAAAATTTTCCGTGTTTAAGTAAAATAATGATTATTTTTTAATGACTTCACAAACGTGAATTATTTTTTATTACATGTCCGAAGAATAGCTAGCTCATGCTATTTTCATGAGAATTGCGTAAAAATAAAACCGATCACAAATTTTTTATGTGAAAAATCACTTACCCAGCCAATTCAATTAACATATGCGCACATCCAATTTTTCATTAATAAATGCAAATCTGAAAATTCCCAATCTTCAATAAAAGGTAATAAATCATTCCCATGATGCCGCCATCCATTTTCATGAATTTCAAGAAATCAGAGTGACCGAGAGTTAATGGGGGCCTAGATCTGTCCATTGTCTACACAATCTATATAATGCTACATTGCTACTATTATATTAAATTATTGTATTTCAATTTTATATTTTAATGCTGTAAAGATATTTGCACAACTACATTATAATCACATACAAGTCAAACTTTTCTCCAGCATACTTATATGTTTTGGACTGTTTTAGTGGTTATAACTAATGTTATTATAAAGAATATATTGGCTATGTTCATTTTTACTTGGCATATATATTAAAATAAATTTTTATTATTATTTGTCACTTTACGCAAATCAAGAAAAGACAAAAAAGTTGGATATACACACAATATTTATTACTCATTTCAAAATTATTTTCTCAAATCCTATAAATATGCTTCAAGTAATATGTGTATCATGGTAAATTATGCATTTTATTTATTATTTCTTAAGGAGCGTGAAAAGTAAAAATATAGTAAGTAAAAGTGAGCGGAGGGAGTATATTATAATATAGCATGAAATTAGTTTCATAAAAAATAATGAGTGAGTGTAATATGTTTACTATGCAATAGCTCGTAAATCACACATGAGATGTAACCCACACCAGGCAAGCCTGGTGCGGTGAATTCTGGCTGAGGAGACAGCTGGTGAGGAAAATCGATCTCAAATCTCCCATGTGGAAAACCAAAGCAAGCTAAATTATATTGTTCATATCATTCTTAATGAGATTTATTTTTCTCATCGGATCTGAATAAAAACCAAAAATTTTGAACGACTATTTACCCGAACAACTCAAAAAAATAAAATAAAGAAGTATAAACAATTTTTACATTGTTATAACTTATATTTCTAATAATAATACAAGTCGACAGTCTACTATTAAGTATTAATAATAATGTATTTTCATACGAATTGCATCATTGCCTGTACCCTCCCACTATTCATAACCTCTAATTATAATTACTACCCACTAACCCTCTTCTTTTTTCTTATTTATAACCAATATTTTATGTTTGACCTCACTAACCAATTATTCATTAAAAAATAAAAACCCCACACAAGATATTAATTAATTAAAAAGAAATATCCCCAACAGACAGGAGGAAGCTACATTTGCAGAGAGCAGTGCAACTCTGGTACTATTTGTAGTATTAATTTTCAGATTCTTGATACTCAATCTCATTCATTAGTAGACTCAATTTCAAAATCATTAAACCTCCAATTTTTATTCTTTTTTTCATGCTTCTCTTTTACTGTATTATAAGGTACTACCAAACACTGATAACAACTGATATTTCTCTTTGCCTTTAACTTCAAAGGAAGGTTTCCTTTTTGGTATTTGCTCCAATTAAGGAAGGTCTATTTTTCATTTTCTAAAAGACCCTCTCTTTTTTTCTTGGTATATTTTCATATCTCATTTTTAAAAAAATGGGATTTTTATATTGTTTTGGGTTATGATTTGATTTGAATGGCTTTATTATGGGGTTTGGGCATTTTAGAAGTATAAGAGATCTGGGGTTTAGATTTTGCTTCATTGTTTGGGAAGAAGTTGTGTTATAGTGTTCTTGGGTGGCTTATTTCTGCTCTGGGATCTCATTGAAATAGGTAAAGACTTAGTCTTTGCGATTTTTTTCTGTGTTTCTATGAGTAAAGATTGAATTTTTTTGTGTTTCTGTGAGTAAGGGTTGAATTTTTATATATTATTTGTGTTTCTACGAGCTTGTGTACTTGTTTATCAAAAGTTTGAAGCTGAGATGTTTTATTTCTTTTATATTTAAAGAACTGCATAATTTGAATGCATTTAATCTATTCCCTTTTCAGTTATAGCAATTCTTTCTATATCATATGTGGAATTAGATAGGTAAAGATTGAATCTTTGTGCAAATTTTTGTTGAAGTTGTGCACTTGTTTTAACATTGAAAGTTTCAAGCTTTGATTATTTCTTGTATATTTAAAGAAGTGCATAATTTGTTTGTATTTAGTTTATTCCCTTTTCAGTTATAATAACAATCCTTTCTGTTTCATTTATGGAATTAATATCATCTCTTTTTCCCTCATCTGCCTATCTGAGCTTGCAAAATGTCAGTTCCAAACCTTTTGTCTAAAAAATAGTCTAACTATGATAATCCTCTAATACTGTAATGGATATGAAGGATTCGTATAGCCGATTTCAACTTATATGGGGTTGAGACATAACTGAATGGTTGATCTGTTTTTTGCCTCCTCTCGTCTACACCATATGAGTTGCTAGTTCCCCACTTGTGGGAAATTATTGGGCTTCTCGTTATTGTTGTTGTTGTTATTGTTGTTGTTATTGTTGTTGTTCTCGTTTACATCATACGAGTTGCTAGTTATCAGATTATTAGAGCGTGATATTTACAGAACCTCCGATTTCGGAAAATTGCCAGTTTACCGTAGAAGACTAATTGTTTATTAGTATTTGAATAAAATAGGCCGAATAGAGCAAACTTGATATAGAGGATTCATATGGCCAACCCCAACTTTTTTTTTGGTATTAAGGCATTGTTGAGTGAACGATTGATACATAAGAATAAGATAGATGATTGCTAGTTCATTTTGGAGCTGCGTGTCTTTATTTTTTTTTCCTTTTTATTTTTTTGATTTTCGTATTTTCTATTTTGCAGGTTCACCAAGAATGGCATCTGATCTTAATTTCCAACTGTCTAAGAAAACCCATATATTCCATCTAAAGGTGTGGGTTTTATTAGCCATCTTTGTAGGACTTTTTATTGGAATCATTCTTTTGCTGCTGCCGTTTTGCTTTTCTCGTAAAAAATCCAGAAAGTTTCATGATACACTACCCATAAGCCAAATTCCTGATGTGTCTAAAGAAATAAGGGTTGATCAAAATTCAGCAAGCAACTACGGCCTTTATAGGAATCCCCTTGCATATCAGGACACATACATTGAGAAAGATTCGGATAAGCTTTTGGCACATTCAAATATTGACAAGATGAAAGATTTTGACATTACCAGTCAATCAGACTCATTTACTTATTTAGACAAAGACGGCATATTTGAGTCAGGGGAAAATGGAGCTGCTGGAACAGTATATCATCCTTCACATCCTACGAATGTCCCGTCTCCTCTATCTGGTCTACCTGAATTCTCTCACCTTGGCTGGGGACACTGGTTTACTCTGCGCGACCTTGAAACTGCAACTAACAAGTTTTCTAAGGAAACTATCATTGGAGAGGGTGGTTATGGCATTGTTTATCGGGGGCAGCTGATCAACGGAACTGAAGTTGCTGTTAAAAAGCTACTGAATAATTTGTAAGTTTGGATAGGCTTACACTCTTCCTTCAAAAAGTCTGTTTCCTCACTTGCATCTATATAAATTGTTTGACATGTGGGATATTCTATATATAGAGGACAAGCAGAGAAAGAATTTCATGTGGAAGTTGAGGCCATTGGTCATGTCCGACATAAAAATTTGGTTAGACTTTTGGGCTACTGCATCGAGGGAACCCACAGGTACACATTTTATCAGTATCTTTTGTCTCTCTTATTACGTCGTATATGCAGTGCAATAGCTTACCACAGTGTGTAGCGGTGTGTTTAACTGCACCTTTTCTGTTGAAAACTTGGGATTCAATCCTTATCTCCCGGTTTAGGAAATAAAAAGGAGAAACAAGATTTTTAGGTGATACAATGGAAAAGTAAAATATTGATATTCCACCATCCTCTCTTGCTGCTGAAGTTGGTCATGATATTCATCTGTTAACCTCTTTTCGCAAGTATGCAAGATTTTCGCATTTGCTAGTTTTGTTTACCTTCTTTAGTACCAATTGAAAGGACAATGGCTTCTTGTAACCTTCTTTTTGTGATGCTAAGAGACATGTTTTTATCTTGTGTTAATAATGATAACTTTCAGCATTGTTAGTCCGACCACAAATAACGAAACTGCTTTCTGCAACTTCAGAAATGTGAACTTACTTCAGATGTCACTTTGTATCGTGATCCTTGTTGTATTTTAGGTTATTGGTTTATGAGTACGTAAACAATGGGAATTTAGAGCAATGGCTACATGGAGCTATGCGACAACATGGGTACCTTACATGGGAAGCTCGGATGAAGATTCTCCTCGGCACTGCTAAAGCGTGAGTTTACTCCTCTTTTAACTTTGCATTTACTTGTTTCGTACCTCTTTTCTAGTATTAATGTTTTTTTATACTTGTAGTCTTGCATATTTACACGAGGCAATTGAGCCCAAGGTGGTGCATCGCGACATAAAGTCAAGCAACATATTGATAGATGATGACTTCAACGCGAAAATTTCTGATTTTGGCCTGGCCAAGTTACTGGGTGCAGGGAAGAGTCACATTACAACCAGAGTTATGGGCACATTCGGGTATGTACATTTATAGAGCTATATTGGATAAGCTTAATTTTCTTTTCTCACACCTTGTGTTTGGCTTTCTTTCTCTCAACAGATATGTAGCTCCTGAGTATGCAAATAGTGGTCTCCTGAATGAGAAGAGTGATGTGTATAGCTACGGCGTTGTGCTTCTAGAAGCCATCACCGGAAGAGATCCAGTGGATTATGGTCGCCCTGCTCCCGAGGTATGCTCTCCCAGTGTTATTATTAGTAAAAAAGTATCTACAGCGAGCTTATTGCTTTGAGCCACAATTATAGAATCCTCTCCCAATTTTCGCTTTCGCTAGGTACATAATTCAAAGCCCATTATCTGACGATTATGAGGTTTATTGGAATTTAAGGTTCAATCTTGGAAATATAGTATCTCACTTAACCAACCAGCAAAACCACTTGTGACTAAGAATATCTTGCTGTTGCATCAAAAAGAGAAAGATCGACTAATATTGTTAACATTGAACTTGTTAAAATGAAATGGTTGAATAACTGAAAATTGAAAAATGAGATTATTCAGATACACATTGAATGCCGAGATTGCGCAGCGAATGAACTTGTCGGTCGATCTTGCACATTTTACAGTAGGTTATGCTCTCTTATTTCTGCTTCTTATGATCTTTAAAAACTTTGTTCTCTATATTGAAAACCTACTTGAATTAAAAATCTCACCTCTATCAAAAGATTTATTTTCATAAAATGGAACAACATATTATAGTTCCATTTGAAACGACAGTTAGTAGTATGAATTTTAACTTATCCAAAAAAGGTAATACGAACTTTGGAGCTAGTTGAGCGATTCCACGTCTTTGGCCCTTCTAGCAAGTATTTTGCTAGCATGTTTCGATATAAAGACCTAACTAAGGAAGTAACTATTCCTTCAAACTGGTTAAGCATTTAAGCTAAGTTGAGCTAGATAATTAACAGGAAGATGAAAGTCTAACGGCGACTTAGGAATAAATTTCAGTTTAGTAGATTCACCTAAGGGAGAAAAGCATGTCATGCGCGCAAGGATGACATACACAAATTGAGAAATGGTTCCCAAAAAATGCTTTCATTTGAATACATCTTGATTTTCCACATTATGATCGTTGTACTGGTATGCTGTTTGTTTGATGTACAGGTGAATCTTGTCGACTGGCTCAAGATGATGGTTGGCAGCAAACGCTCGGAAGCAGTGGTTGATCCAACAATTGAGACAAGGCCTTCCACAACTGCCCTTAAACGAGCTCTGTTAACAACTTTGCGATGTCTTGATCCAGATTCGGATAAGAGGCCAACAATGAGTCAAGTTGTTAGAATGCTTGAATCTGAGGAATATCCAATACCACGAGAGGTTACATACTAACTGAAGATTTTCTGAGTTATTTGGTTAGACAGTTTTGTTTATCTGCCTGATCTTTAAGCTTTTCAATGCTCTAAATTGTTGGTATTTTCAGGGTCGAAGACGGAGAAGGAACCAGGCAGGTGCTGAAGAAACAGAATCTCATAATCGGAAGTCCAACACAGATAGCAGTGAAAAACCAATTTTGACAATGAAGAGTAGAAGCGATCAATAAGCACATAAACACGCACTGGGGCGATCCCTAGATTGGTGACTGAAAGTTACTGTCTCTGAAATGAGGGGAGTGGCACATAAAAGATCCATATTTTTTTCAATTTGGTATATCTTATCATGCTTGTAGATGTTTGGAAGAATCATTTTTATGTGCATGAAAGTCAGTATATATAAGTTCCTCATTTTTTTACTCTGCCTTCTTTACAGATATGGTTATGTATAGCTAGTTGACATGCTTCATGCTATTGTTCTATCCATAATTTTTGTTACCTTTGTTTCTTGTCAATGCCAAAGGTTCAACGGTTTCTGCAATCCAACTGAAGTGCTGAGTCAAGCTTTTTCTAAGTTGAATATTTTTGTGTGGAAGAGAGACAGCTACAACTCCCCAACCCCAATATGCACCAATAACCTGAGAGTGGATACACTATTTTTTTCTTTCTTTTGTTCGGGCTTGGATAGTTTGAAGGTTAACCTCGAGAAGGGAGCTTTGGAACAATGGTAAAGTTGTCTCCATGTGACCTATAGGTCACGGATTCGAGTTGTGGAAACAATCACTAATGCTTGCATTAGGGTAGGCTATTTACATCACACCCCTTGGGTGCGGCCCTTTCCCGGACCCTATGTGAACATCGGATGTGTTGAGCACGGGATTGTCCTTTTATAATGGTGGCATACAATCAAATTGCACGCACCTCAACTATCACCAAGTACCTATTACCTTCCACCAACATAATTGCCTCATAGTTTGCAATCCAAAGCTTATATAGGTGGAAGAAATTATCTATATTTGTCTCTGATGGGATTTAAACCCTCGTCCCACAGTTTTTATCACATCTCAATTTAACCTCTTGTATGATATTTTGACAATGTAAAATATGATTCATTTCAAATGCATCAACTCAAGATGTTCCTGCAACTTTGGGGGGTGTCTGTGTGTGTGTTGTTGGGGGGGCTCTTCATATCAAACACTATTGCAAGTTGCATGATAAGTATCCTCTCAACACAAATAGGCATAATTATCTTCTCAAGAAATTGAAATGATAAGGCACCATAGACAAACTGTAATACATATGAAATCAGCGCCAAAACATATGGTAAGCTAAAGCCCAACTACTCTAACTTCTACAATCTGAAGTTCATAGCTTTCCTTTTCCAGTGATTATCTCCTATAACTGGTAGTTTGATACACCTCAAACAGAATCCATGAAAATCAATATGCAAAGCCATTTTCATTACTAATATCGTGATCATCTTGCCTCATACGAAAGTCAATCTCAGTCTTTGTAATTTCACGATGTAAAGGCTGGGGAATAGAGAAAATTCACAATATTGATGTTTAACTTGGTACAGGTCGAGGTAACAGAGGCTGAAGAGCCTTTACTACGATGCTCATGTTTGGGCGGAAATCAGCTTCATATTGCACGCACAACGCAGCAACTGCAGCCATCTGTTTCAGCATTGCATGTAAGAATGGAGACGATGAAAATCAAACAGAAATGACAGAATACAATGATATGTTTCATCTACCAGCAGATTCAGATGCTCGTTTTGATTATTAATTAACATACTTTGGTTGAAGAGACAGGAATATAATTTCATTACACACAATTTTTTTTTGTTTGAGCGCACATACCTTCGCGACTGCCTTGGGCGGGTATTCTGTATTTAGCCTACCATCAACACACTGCTTCACTTTATCTTCACTAAGTCTTGGCGTTGCCTGTTTACAGTGGCGTTTAAAATCAATTAAAAATCAAAAAGAACTACTCCATTGAAAAATACTGTATCAGATAAAGCATGTGAAAATCTAGAAGGCTATACCCAAGTTACAAGACTCTGTTGTCCACGTGGCAATGTATGATCAACAGGTTTACGGCCAGTAAGTAGTTCCAGTAGCACAACACCAAAACTGTAAACATCACTCTTTGAGCTCAACTGACCAGTCATTGCATATCTGCAACACAGGGATGAGGGTGGAGGCGGGGCGTTTGGAAATTCCATCAGCATAAAAATGAATGATACTTTCAGTTTAGTATTAGATTAGTCACGGGGAAGATCAACTAATAATAAATTAACGAAGCCTGTTGATTATTTGTATCATGCAATCAGAAATGGACTCACTCCGGTGCATGATAACCAAAGGTTCCTAGAACACGTGTGGAATGAAGACGAGCTGCCATGTCAGGGGCTTGATTTGATAAATCAAAATCCGCTATCTTAGCAACATCATCATCAAAGAGCAAAATGTTGCTAGATTTAATATCACGATGAATGATATGAGGCTGCGCTTTTTCATGCAAGTACTCCAGTCCTCTTGCAGCCCCAACTGCAATTTTAACTCGTTGAGCCCATGACAATACTGGACCTGGCTGCGCACCCTTCACACCTTTTCTTCCTGCAATCACAAACTGAAAAATTATGATTTTGCAGCAAACTAACAAAATATGTTACAAAAGGTTGTAAAAGAAGCATGATTGGCCACACAGAAAAATAAACGTCAACGGAAAGTTCCAATCTCTCTGTCAGATTAGCCATACATACAGAAGAAAACATAAATGGGAGTTCCTATTCCGACTGACACAAACTTTATTTATTCAACATGCATACAGACAAAAATAAACATCCACATTTAATAAATCTGTGCTCAAACACTTCACTGAATGTTCAACAGACACAAAACATGCTGATAATAAATGACTAAATTTTCTCTTTGCAGAACAGCAATGTCATTGGCTAGAAATAAATCAGAAAATCAAAAGCCCCGTATGCCCTTTCTGTATGCATTAATATTCGAATATATACCTTGTGGTGAAACGTTCTAATTCAAGATACCCTGTATATACCTCTATCCTAATTTAGCATATACTTTCCGTTCTGTGAGGTCCTGAAATGTTCAACACAAACCTACAAGTCATAGTATTCTATACAACTTTTTTTTTTTGAGATGGAAAACAAATATTCTATACAACTGTCGGAGTTTGATCAATCCGATTCACCAATTGAATTTTAAAGCACTACCCATACTTCTCTTAAACCAAATTTTCAACAACTTCAAAACAATTTTTTTAAATATTACTATCAATAGAATACACAGTCTAACTAATTTCTTATATTTTAGTGTTTATCCAAACCAGGGGTAATGGGAATTGAGATGGAGTATATTTTAAAAGAGAATTATATACACAACAAGCGAAAAGAATAAAGAAATATTGATGGGTTCTTAATAATTAATTTTTTTTAAGATATCTTAGGTGCAAACACTCTTAAATATGGAACTTCACAAAAAACTTTCATTATACATGTCAGAATGCTTTAAAAAAGAACTTTAGAATTTGGGATGAAGCATGTATTGGCCACTAATAAGGGGGTCTTTTACTGCACGGCGCATTAATGAAGTACTTAAAGTGGAGTCTGAAATGTACTTTGACATAGTTGGATTGACAACAACAACCACAACAACAACCCAGTATATTCCCACAAGGTGGGGTCTGGGGAGGTTAATATGTAGACAGGCCTTACCTCTACCCGAGAGGGCAGAGAGGCTGTTTCCAATCGACCCTCGGCACAGGGAAAAGAAAAACAAACAAAAACAAAAACAAAAACCGCATTAGTTACTCCAGCATACATCGCATGAAAATTATCTTGACATAGTTGGATTGAATAGCAATAAATTCCAAACACAAGCTACGGAGACGAGTTCTTGGGATTTGCCAAAAATTTGACTCATCTCGGCTTGAGGAACCAAATGCACAAAGAGTTATGGATAAATCTACAGGTTTTAGTACTAATGAGAAGGTAAGGATTAAAACTTGGTCCGGATAGAGTTTATAGCAAACTTACCGTGAAGAATGTCATGAAGAGATCCATTTGGGGCATACTCATAGGCTAGCACACGAAGACCGCCATCCACGCAATAACCAAGTAATTCAACCACATTTTCATCTTTTAGTCTTGAGACCATTGAGACCTGCAATTACATACGTCATATCTAGGCAAGGTTACCAAGGTATGTGCAATGTGACATAGTCAAATAAAAGATAATACGGAGGAGGAGCTAACCTGAGCTAAAAATTCTCGATCAGGCTGCTTACTCGAGTCTAACTTTTTAATGGCTGCAGCCCGGCCGCTTTTCAAGACACCATGGTATACCCTTCCATATGATCCCTCACCTATCAAAGATTTTGTACCAAAGTTATCGGTGATGTCCTTCAACTCATCAACAGCAATGGAAGGAACAGCAATGGGCTGGATGTTCACAGTCTGCATCTCTTTTTGTGCACTTTCTGTGGCACGCTGACCTCCATTGTTGCCTATGAAAAGTTCTCCAGTTAGGATTCTACGGAAATAAAAAGTTCATAGAATTAAAGCAGGATACTAGATGAAGAAAAGGGCAAAAAATAATAACTAAAACCCCAAGCAATGAACCAAAGACTAGAACTTTTTACACGATCATTTATCAATTCTCAACGATTCAATTGGAACACGATCACGAAGCATCAAATACAAACATACTAAATCTTTGAGCTTCCAATTTATTGATACCCAAGTAAAGAGTTTCAACAGTTTCTTCCCATTTCAACAATAAAATAAATTCCCAATGCTCAAGTATTCACCACAACCCTAGTGTCCAGCCCTCGGGGATTTCTCACTCGGCAAAATAAGTATACACCATAATCCTAGAAGTCCCGAAACCAACCCCACTCCCCCAACCTTTCCCTTATCTGGAACCTCTAATGTGAAGGGGGTAATGCCTCCAAGAACTCCTAGGCTTAATTGCTAGAATAACTACTACTACTATGCCTCAATACCAAACAAATTTAGTCAGCTCACGTGAATAGCAACTATTACTATGCATCCACTCTAAGCTAAGGTCAGACAAGGTTTATAGGGGATATTGCCTTAAAAAAATTACTACTATGCCTCGATCGTAAACTAATTTAGTCAGATAAGGTGATATTGCTACAACTACTACTACTACTACTACTACTACTACTACTACTACTACTACTACTATTATGCCACAATCCTACGCTAATTTGGTCAGCTAAGGCTTAGAGGGGATATTGCTATGACAATTACTACTACTAGCCTCAGTCCTAAACTAATTTAGTTTAAGCGATATTGCTACAACAACTACTACTACTATTATGCCACAATCCTACGCTAATTTGGTCAGCTAAGGCTTAGAGGGGATATTGCTATGACAATTACTACTACTAGCCTCAATCCTAAACAAATTTAGTTAAAGCGATATCGCTACAACAACTACTACTACTATGCAACAATCTCTACGCTAAGATCAGCTAAGGCTTAGAGGGGATATTGCTATAACAATTACTACTAGCCTCAATTCTAAACTAATTTAGTCGGCTAAGGCGATATTGCTACAACTACTACTACTATGCAACAATCTCTAAGTAAAGGTCAGCTAAGGCTTAAAGGGTATGTTGCTACAACTACTACTATGCACAATCTTATCAAATTTGGTCAGCTATATAAATCATCTTATATTCATTCAGCTCTATTTGAGCTCATTTCCCCAGGAAAAATATAATGGAAATGGAAACAAAGTACAAGGAAGAAACTAACCAGCTGAATTGTGTGACATGAATGGCCCATTATCCGCAGCTCTGTGCATTTCATCATCCTCACAACAGCTAAAGCAGCTCATACTTCTTTTCAACGAAATTCTGCAAAAATACAACCAATTTAAAAAGCCTCCATTTTTAACAAATTCAAAGAATCTTGAACAAATATTGAAGGAAAAAACAATCTTTTAAAATAGGTCACCCCCTTTTTTATCCAAAAATAAACAAAGATTGAAAGAAACCCAAGATTTACAAACATACAGAATTTTATAAAATCAGCAAAAAAGAGCAGAAATTAGAAGTTCTTACAATATTCTGCAACAGATGTAACGTTCTTGGAAATTAATGTTGTGAAAATGTGTGAAGTGAGAGAGCAATAAAGGAAGAAGAGAGTAATCAGAACCCAACGTAACACGCTATAAGAGAAAAGTACTAGTAATACACAAATATTATAGAATTCATTTTTTAAATTTTTATTTTAAATTATTATTATTAGTAGTATAGTAAAGGAATAAACAGTTTGGAAAAGAATAATGTTGCCTAGTTGGTGCGTCTCTGTCATCCACCCTAGACTTTCGCTCTTCGTTTTATTTACACATGCACTCACACATAAGATAAAAAGTGTGAACACTATTTTCGCATTTAGTGTCCGATATTGCTATTGGAACCTCATTATATTTAGACTAACTCTACATAAGACCCATTGAATATTTTTTTATACTCAAAATTCAAATTCGAAAACTCTGGCTTAGAAATGAGTGATCCTATGCACTGCACGACATCTTGGGTGTTAGAAGTGTTTGTCCTTTGCACACACACTGTTTTTGCTGTAAATGAAATGGAATTAACACATCTTTTTTTGTCTTCCACTTTTTTTTTTTCGTTACTCCATTTAGGCTTAGGCCTTTCCATCCTTTTTAATACTATAATTATTTGACAAACCATGTATTAATAGGAATTAAATAACTTTATTTTTGTTACATTTTCTGTCTGATTTTACCCTTGTTAGGAAAATACTTTTTTTTTCTTGACCTCAAACGGTGCTCAAACTTGAAAGCAACTTTAGACCATAGTTAAAGATTGGCGGATAAAATAAGGATATTTTTTCGTGTAATTTGAACATATTGAGTTCACCCATTTTAAATTACGTATTTTTACCTTCCTATATCATATATGAAACTTTATTACCCTCAATGTTTAAGGTTTGTGTTAATTACATTTCAGTATACCAAATTACTATTTATATACCACTATTTTGCTGCAACGAAGACCGGTCCCGTATAATATATGGGAGTTCAGTGCATTTGTATACGAACTCCAACATTTTATGCTGGACCGGTATAATTTGCTGACTCTTGTATAATATACGGAAGACTCGAGCACCAATGCTCAAAACTTCAGTATATTATACTGGATATTTATACTTGCTGGAACTCCAGTATATTATGCGGGAGTTCCAACATAATTATACTTGAACTCCCGCATATTATACGGGAGTTCTAGCATAGTTATCCTGGAACTCCCGTATAATATGTGGGGGTTCAATCATACTTATGCTGGAACTCCCGTATAATATGCGGGCGTATTTCTCCACTAGCAATGGTATATAAATTGCAGATAAACTGTGGACTGGACGGGTAATATACATACTATGCATATATTTGGTAATAAGGTTTTATATATGGTATAGTTAGGAAAAAACCTCTTTAAACTGAAGCTAGATGGACAAATATAACATAATTTTCTCACATCAAGGATATAAATAAATTATTGAAATTTGCTCTTTACAAGTTAATTATAGTACACTAAATACATGTGTTATGTGTATTTTGTCACAAGAATAATTTTGAAAAAATGACACTGTATATTTTTTGTATGTATATACATTTTGTATGTTATATATAAAATTATACAAATTTTATATATTTTCTGGCTACCAAATAGAAAATAGTTTGGGATTTGTACCTTGCTATACTATATTAGAAACTTATTTACCAATATTCTCTATGTTTTGTAGTTTTTAATAAGTATTTAGGTTTTTCTTACAAATTGTGTAGATTATAAAATGCTTCAATTAAGGGATTTAATTGTATCATTTCCATTTTTTCCCCTTTCCTCTTCTCTCTCCTTCCTTTTTACATCAAAATTCCTTAATTTACATTCAAAATCTCTATCTTCTCTCTTTTCGTCATTGGCGATATCTTTATATTATTAAATCATCAATTGCATCGTTCTTTTGTTGGGAGATCGGACAATACTGAAAATAAAAAATTATTCAGGGGTTGTATGATAACTGTATCATAATTATTTTTGAACTATATCAGATATATCAGTGCGTAAAATATAATTGTATCATAACTGTATCTAACTTGCAGATGGTACATTACACAATTGTGATACAACTTAAAATCGATTCTAAACTTTAACTAATACAATATCGTATTATATTTGAATTAGCATTGTATCATATATTGTTTTAGGTACAAATTGTGATATAATTGTGATGCGACTTTGATCTTCATCTTTTTCAAGTTTCAATTTAGAACATTCACCTAGAAGCAACTCTAAACTTAAATTATGATACAATGTTGTATTTTAATAGTATTAGTATTGTATCAGAATTGTCAAAGGAATTGATGTATCAAATATATCTCAGATACAATTATGATACATTTATCATACAATCGTAATACAATTCTAAAACTTCGTCTTCCTCTAGTTTCAATACGAAATTCAACCTAAAACCAACTTTAAACTTAACAAATCTCACTTAAAATTGAGATATAAATTCTGAAGGATACTTTCAATCGTTTTCAAGAACACCCAATCCAAAAAAATCACAAATTCGTAAATCCAAATATCTAATTCAAAGTTTCGAAATTTTTTAATGGTATGTCAATGGAAGAGCCCTTCACCTACAATTTCAGAGATAATGTTGATAGATTTGTCAATAGTTGATACTTTTTAATGGTTGTTGGTGGAATAAATTCAAAGAAACATATGATAATACAATTTTAGAGAGATAATAGTTTGATATGTAGGAGGGAAAAGAGAGAGATTGGTATTTGTATGAAAGAGATGTAATAATTTTGGGTATAGCGGGTTTCTTACGGTGGATAAGTACAAAGACAAATGTTATTTTGTAATCTTTGAAAAAGGAAAGCATATTAAATATAGGGGATTATGACTAATACCCAGTATTTAAGATATGTTTCATTTCCTCCTTTTTATGATTTTGTATAAAACTAGTAAATATAGGCATATAAAATAGTAATTAATAAGGAACCTAAATAAAGATAATAAATATGTTTCTTTTATAGTATAACTAGTTAAAAATATCCTTTTTTAAAAGGTTAATTGTTGGTAATAACTCTAATAAGGATTCTAATAGAAGCTCTTCTAGTAACTATAATATAATATAATTTGCTCCAAAATACATAGGCGTTTGTTTGCGGAAAACTTAAGAATAATTGTATTATTTCAGGTTTTGCCTCGCAAAAATAAATTCTCATTTTAGACTCTTTAATTTTCGTGACAAAAGTAATTATTTTACGTTATTTTAGTTCCGGACTCTACAAAGGGGGTATTTCTACAAAATTTTCAACAATAAACGCCTCTTTCAGAAACATGCAATTTACATAATTACTCCTTAAGCGCAAATATAGAAAGTTGTAATTATGTAAAATCTAAATTGGAAAATTTAAACTCTCTCAAAAGGATTAAAAATAGTAAAAACATAATAATAGTACAAGAAAGATTCGAATCTGCACAAAAGAATCCTTGTCCCTATTGTCAAATCTATAAATAGCATTAATAATCGAAATGTTTAATCATAAAAAAAACAAGAAATTAAGTTTCTCACTTAAGAAAATTCAGCTTTGAAGGAATTAAATCAGAAATAAAATTTCCTTCCATTACAGCAAAGAAATAAAGGTAAATATTTTCTCTTTATACATGCAATGCAATGAATTAGCCTTCAAATGAAATTTGATTAAATCTTGATAAATCTCCCTTCATTCCTACAAGGGACTGATTGTTAGTGACAAAATTAGAAATTCTAATAAAAGAATTTCGACAAATGAAACAATTATTAAACCTGGACTTCAAACTTTGCAACAATGTTTGAATAAATTTTACTTATATTCTATAAACTTTTGCATAACATAATTTTTTCGATAAAGTAAATTCAATAAAATACCTTTTGAATCATATATGAAATGACATTTTTGCATTATTCTTCAATAAATTTCTGCAATTATAATTCCTATCGTCCCTTTAACATAAAATTATTTAGATTTTTTTGACGTTCATATATCAAAAATAATAAAAAAATACTAATAAATTAAATATGTTTTTTTTTCTTTCTAATTTTTTTTTATATTATTATATTTCAGGAGGGAAATTCAAGAAAAGAGACAAGAACCCAGAAAAAGAACGATAAAAATTAATCTCCATCGGAAGTTTAAGTCATGACGACCATCGCTTTTACAATATTTATGGCATTGTTCTTGATGTTCAATATTGTCTCAAATATTGAAGCCACAAGTAGATTTCCAAACGAAAAATTAGTAGTGATAAAAAATAACCACACAAATTACCTTACGATTCGATGTTTTTCCTTTGATGACAGTTTCCTATTAAATCATTTGAAGTCAAATCAAGAATTCAGTTTCAAAGTAAATATTAGAAGAGTTTTTCCTACTGCTACAATGTTCAATTGCTCCACAAATATGGGAACTTTTGTGGCATTTCGATCAGATTATCAATGTGTTACAGATCAAGAACCTTGTCAATGGATGTTTGACGAGAATTTTACATATCTATACAGTTCAAAGGATAAAGAATGGGTACTTCATGAGTATAATCCGAACTATGAGTCGCTTAAACGAGGAGGAGTCATGAAAGGGTATTATGTTAACTAATCGTAGATAAAATATGGCCCATCAGAAGCAAAGGCAGATCTAAGACGTGTTTTGTCGAAAAATAAAGGAGATGCAAACTATTAACAGCAGTTCATCAATCGACGACCTACATTAACTGGTGTAGACAAACAATTTAGTGTTAGAATATCACTTGTTAGAATATCTTAACTAAAGGTTGGTTAAGAGTTCAAGTGCTAGGTGTATTAGTTATGGATTTTAAGCTAGCTAAAATTGTTTAAATTTAGTGTTGAATTACTTAGAGTTTAGACAAATAGGTGAATTAGGGAGGAAATGATAATTTATGTTACTTACAATTTGAATAGAAGAAGATGACTTTACAAGAATTTTTCATGTTTTATTTACAAACTAGTTAATTTGCCTGCGCTTTGCGCGGTCCTTAAGGTTGATTATATATAATTTTATCGGCATTCTCATGTCTTTATCAAATAATATCATATATGTTTCTCAAGAGCGTTCAATGAATTATCAGGGAAATAGTACACACACACACACACATATATATATATATATGCTATTACACTAATTTTAAGAATACTTTATATAAAAAGAAATCTACTAACATGTGTTGTGGTACTGGTTGCATGAAAAGTTGGAGATGTTTATGTTAAGAAATGAATTGACCAATAATTTACCTCAAAGACAAAATGAAGTATATAATTCCTATCCAACTATATACTCAAACAACTCGTATAACAGTAAAAGACAAATATAAACTTTTCCTCAAATTTTCAATAACAAAGTTAAAGTATTTCTCTCAACTCTTCCCCCAAAATGATACCCCAAACATGGCAAGCAAGTACCTAGACAATTTGTAATATTAAAATAAAAAACTAAGAATAGCGTGTATTACCAATTAATTTCTTTTATTTGTCGTTTTCATGCATATCCTATATTTCAGCGCCTGCACATTTAGTCATTTTCATAGAAATCATATTCTCAAAATTTTCAGTTAGAATGTAGGAATGTGTTGAAATTGATTTGATCTTTATAAAAGCCATATGACAAATTGAGATTAAACGCGTTTACATAAATGAGAGATAGAGGAAATACACAGTAATAAAAGATAAAGTAGATCACGGGATGAAAAAAAGGGTTACGATCGTCGATATATCAACTTTCATATTACTACACATTATAAGATCAAAATTAAATAATTGCAGTGCATAATTACCTGTTAGCCAAATCCATAAGGTATAATATCTGCAAGAAAATAAAATAAAGCAAAAGTAGAAAGTAATTAACAAATATTCAATTATCTTTTTGCTGAAGTTTTGACACAACCTGGATATATTTTTTGTGCGGTATATGATGAGGCAAGTGGTATTGAAGAAATGAGATATAAATTACTTTACTTGCTACTATTATTTTTAAAATAATTACAATCGTTGCGTGAGCTCTTTTTTTGATGGTTGAAATATCACATTCTTTCTCAACATTTTATTTTTTTAAAGGTTATAACCTCTAAATAAAGAGGCATGAGCTACATGGGACGTGAACTTTTTAAAATAAGAGAATGAAAAAAATGTAAGAAACAACAACAACAACAACAACAACAACTACCGAGTATGTTCCCACAAAGTGGGGTCTGGAGAGGGTAATACGTACACAGGCCTTACCCCTACCCGAAAGGGTAGAGAGGCTGTTTCCGGCCGACCCTCGGCTCAGAAAAAGAGAGAGAAAATCAACAAACAAAACAAAACAAAACAAAACAAAACAATGTTAGTAAATCCGGGATAAATCAAATAAATAATTATCTAAACATAAAACCAAAAGTAGAATGACATGCGATAATACCAATCGGTTACTACCATAAGAGGCACAATACAATACATTAATTAACTATAGAGATCGCTACCAAACCCCACTCAGCCCCTAACAGAAGTGCTAAGAATTCTAGAAGGCCCTACCCTACAACCCTAATACTAGACCTCCAAACTTTCCTATCAAGGGTCATGTCCTCGAAAATCCCCATTCTAGCCATATCCTGCCTAATCACCTCACCCCAATACCTCTTAGGCCTCCCCATGTAAGAAAATAATTTTAAAAAAAAAGAGATAAAAGATATAAACTTTGCACTATAGAATGTAACATATCAACAATTTTATTTCCAGTTTATTCAATACAATAAAATATGTAAGGACGTAGAAAATACTATCTCAACATTTCTTCTTCCGAGAAAGAAAAAATTATCCATAGGTCAGACATGAGAGAAATACATTCAAAATCAATAAACAGACATGTATACTGTATTATTTCTTTGATCATATTCCCAAATGCATTACAATTCACTCTAAAAATTATCTAAATAAAGAAATCGCCTGCGAAACTTAACAAATTCACTAAACAAATTATAATTAATCAAAAAGCTTTGGTGAAAAAAACAAAGCAGCCTCACAATTGAAAAAAAATTATTTGAGAGAATTAGAGAAAAGATAAAAAAGGGTGAAAAGATTGGAAGCATATTTCCATACTTTACTGGTGGAGGAAGAATTAAATAGTAAAGGATAATTTTTTATCTTTAAATGTGATAGTTGAAAAGTCAATAGATTTGTGTATAAAATTTTGAAACAGTGCATTTCTCTTTCTTAATTATTAGTAATATGAAACTGCAATTAATTTTTTTCGAAATATGATCTTTCTTTTACCATGTAACTGTAATTAATACTTAATTTTTTTAATTTTGTAATTAATAGTGAAGGAGCCCGTCTTTTCATTTTGTAACTGTGACAAAGGCATAAATAATTAATATTTTCAATGAAGGGGTATGACTTTAAGTTTTTAACTATTAAAACAGGAAACAATCTCAAAAAAATGAGGAAAAGGATAAATATGATTCCTAGCATTTGAGGCATGCCACATCAACTTTCTCATTCCCACAATTATATATATATATATATATATATATATATATATATATATATATATATATATATATATATAGATGTAGAGAGAGATGATGGATTTAAGATAGATACCTTCCAAAAAATATAATAATAAAAAAAAGGCCCTTGGTCCCGGAAAAAAATTCTCAATATACAATACTTTTTTTTAAAATTTTAATTAACGTGACACTATTTACTTATTAATCCGCACTAAAAAGATTGGCTTATTTTTATATTTGACTTCTTTACCACTAACAAAAAGCTACTATGTTCAAACAAATATCATGTTATATTTAAGATTATAAATTTAAATATTTTATTTATTTTAAATTATGTCACATAAATTAAGAGGAGGGACCATTATTTATTTGTCACTACATATTAAAAGGGCAGTTTAGGCCGAGGCACAAATGACAATAGACAAAAAATGACAACCAATTCCTTTTCTTTATCTTCCTCATCTTCTCTCTTTTCCTCTCCTCTACGTCCACCCGCCGGCGGTAGCGTCCGCCGTCTCCTCCACTTCCGGCAGCCACTCACTATCACCGCCGCCGGCGCCACTTCTTCTTCAGTGGCATTTCCAAAGAAAAAGCACTGGAAACAAGGTGAATATCCAGGTTTTACTGAACAAAAGGGGTCCCATAACAAAAAAAGAACACCTATTAAGAATATTAAGAAAAAATTGGACAGAAAGAATAATGCTGCAGCTTGGGTTAGTACTGTAACTGAAGCTCTTTCTGATCATATTGATAAAAAACAATGGCTTCAAGCTCTTCAGGTTAGTTCTTGCTACTATCCCTTTCATTTCTTGATTTTACTTTTTTCTATATCCTTGTTAAATTTTGTGTATACTCCCCCCCCTCCCCCCCAAAAAAAAACCCCCCACCCCACCCCAAAAGAAACTTTTTTTCTCTTAAACCCCTGCATATCCTCTAGCCCCCTCATTTTTTTAAGCAATTGATTGTGTATATTTGATTGTTGAAGACATGTTACTAGTCAATTTCTCGTAAAGATACTTTTTTTTTAATTCTTTTAATTGAGAAATAAAGTAAGCTAAAACCAGTTTATAGGTGCAATATTACATGATTATTGATCCTAAAATGGAACAATGGCTATGAAAGTTCCGGCCTTGGTTTATTGATTTGTGAGATTGGGCATCTCTGGGCATAGTGGAGTTCTTGCTTGTGTGGTTGCGGGGTTGTCTTTATAGGTGCGCATCAGAGCTCGTTTAAATTGAGAAATAAATTAAGCTAAAACCAGTTTATAGGCGCAATATTACATGATTATTGATGCTAAAATGGAACAATGGCTATGGAAAGTTCCGGCCTTGGTTTATAGATTTGTGAGATTGGGCATCTCTGAGCATAGTGGAGTTCTTGCTTGTGTGGTTGCGGGGTTGTCTTTGTTTGAGCGCATCAGAGCTCGTCAGTGGAGTTGGTCCAAAAGCTGAGATGGCCCAATAATGACCAACATTTTCCGCACACTCAATTTGACCAACTACTGCCATCGGACAAACTAGTCAAACCACCACTACTCACGGCAGGTGGCACCCAATCGTGGGCTGATGGCCAGTCTCATCATGTAGACCTGAATTAAGAAGGTGGAAGGTCGGAAGTTTGCTTAAAAGACCTATAATATCTTCAAAACATAATGGAAATGAAGGAACCATAGAGGTTATACCAAAAGTCAGTTAGTTTTGATACACTTCCATTAAGGTTTGGTCTATAAAAGGCTTTTCTTTTGAACCGCTTGAAGGCCCTTGCAAGACGTAGATTAGACGATCCCTTTAAAGAATTAGGATTTACTTCATTGCTGAAAGCCTTATCCTTCACGACCAGCCACTTGCTAAGACTCTTCTTTGTCTAGGTAGAATTTCAATCGTGGTGTAGGGATAAGTGTAAGATCTATAGAACTTCTAAACAACTTTAGTTTTGCTTTGAAAGACAAATTATTTACCAGTATTGAAATGACATTGTCCCGAACAGAGCCAAATAGTGAAGTCATATAGCTAATCTCAACTGGTTTTGGATAGGTGTTGTTGATTGACATAAATGAAGTAAAACTAAATTCAAAGAATTGCTTCGGTGCTTGAGTGCACCATATTTATTTCCATTTGTTGCAGCTGTTATCAACCATGTGAATGCTCTCACAGGAGGATTTGAAAGAGAATATTCCTTCACCTTCTGCTATCCATTTGATCTTGTTATCCTCTCCATTGCTTAGTACAGTTATCTAGCTTCATTCTAGCTACATCTAGCTTCATGCCCCTATATTATTGTTATTACTGTGAGGTACTTTCCTTTTAGGTTGTTCCAAAATAAATGACATATTTCTAAATTTGTAAATAATTCAACTTTAAACTCTTTATTTTACCTATTTTACCCTTAATGAAAAGCTTTTATAACCACACAAATGTCATGGCTACACAAAACTTTTACCCCTTATAAGCTTTTAAGACCACAAGTTTCAAAAAGTCTTCTTTTTTTCTTAAACTACCTCATCTAAATTGAAATGGATGGAGTATTATTATTATGAGTTCTATCTGTAGTCTGCCGTATTAACATAGCCAAGAAAAGACTTCCCTAAGCTCATACTTTTAGCAAATATCCAGTTTTCTCATTACCTTCTGCATCCACCTTGGCGAAATTCAGAACCATTTCCTGTGTGGAACGTTAATGGATATCTTATTTTTCTTTATCTAATAACCTATCCGTGAATAATGAGATGCATTCCAGCCTATGTACTGTCCGAAACTGGAGTAATCAGTAATCACTTCATTTAGGACCACCCTGAGTACCTTAAGCTCTTTGTTTGGAGAAATTTCACTATCAAATAAATTAAACCAGGAAAGTATCACTTTTCTGAGTTTTCAAAGTATTTACCTTGCATTTTTTGTCACATATGAGTTCTCTTCGCACTCCGTATCTGCGAAAAGCGCAGAGGTAAATGGAAGGGTACCTGGTTTCTTTTTCTTTTCGAGGTACATTTACTGCACCTCGTTGATTTTTGGGCTTGCATTCCAATATCTCTTGCATTGTAACTCTTTGGTACTTCTATTGCTGGTGTTTTGCCAATTAGATGTTTCAATATGGTTGCTTTTTTGCATCTAGGTATTTAAAATGCTAAAGGAACAACCCTTTTATCAATTGAAAGAAAGTACGTACATGAAGCTTCTTGTTCTTCTTGGGAAATGCGGGCAGCCAGGGCAAGCACAGCAACTTTTTGACACAATGATTGAAGAGGGATTGGAACCCACTACAGAATTCTATACAGCCTTGGTTGGTGCTTACTGTAGAAGCAACATAATTGACAAGGCATTTGCTATTCTTCACCGGATGATTGAGCTCCCTCATTGTCAGCCAGATGTTTATACATACAGTATATTAATTAAGGCATGTGTGGATGCATCCCGATTTGATCTGGTTGAGTCTCTTTATGAACAAATGGCTGAACGTTCCGTAGTTCCTAACACTGTCACTCAAAATATAGTCTTGAGTGGTTACGGGAGGGCAGGGAAATATGAAGAAATGGAGAAAGTGCTTTCAGGAATGCTTGAGAGCATGAGCAGCAGACCTGATATATGGACAATGAACACTATTCTGAGCTTATTTGGCAACAAGGGGCAGATTGAAATGATGGAGAAATGGTATGAAAAATTTCGTAGTTTTGGTATTGAGCCAGAGACGCGAACATTTAATATCCTTATTGGTGCTTATGGGAAGAAAAGGATGTATGATAAGATGTCATCGGTGATGGAGTACATGCGTAAACTCTCATTTCCGTGGACAACATCAACTTACAACAATGTCATCGAGGCCTTTTCAGATATAGGTGATGCAAAGCATATGGAGTACACATTTGATCAAATGCGTACCGAAGGCGTGAGAGCTGACACCAAGACATTTTGCTGTCTCGTTAGAGGATATGCAAATGCAGACCTTTTTCCTAAGGTGATCAACACTGTCCAATTAGCAGGGAAGTTGGAGATCCCTGAAAACACTTCTTTTTTCAATGCTGTTATTTATGCTTGTGCAAAGGCAGAGGACTTAGTGGAGATGGAGAGAGTTTTCAAGCGAATGAAAGATAAGCATTGCCGACCAGATGACACAACTTACTCTGTTATGGTTGATGCATATAGGAAGGAAGGTATGACAGACAAAATCTATGATTTGGAGCAAGAAAAGCAGATGATGTCTGCCTCAAAGTTCAATGACAGTGTTAGTGGTGACGAGAAGCAAGAGTTAATGCCTACTTGAAAACTGAATATGCAATTTAATTTGACAATGCATTAGAGCGCTAAAGCTACATCATTAGTGGTTTTCTACTGAGCTGTAGAGTGATGAAATTACTCAGCTGTCGCCTTGTCAGTGAGTTTACGAAGAGGTGAACCTAAGGCATGAATGGAACACTGCTACTGTATCAGCGTACACTCAATATATTGTCAGTGGTTTTGTTCTCTAACTTAGTATCAGGAGTCTTCTTTTTCAAAAGAGCTCTTTATTATGTCAAGAATGCCGCATTTTATGTTCCAAGCTGGTTGTGCTATTCTTGTACTTTTTGGTTACTTTTTATCATTCAAATACCAATTCAGCAGTTTACTATTTTTGTTATATGATGGATTCATAGTACAGTCAACCCTCTCTATAACACAGTGGCGAAGTTAGAAATTTTCCCAAAGTTATTCAAATTAGAGAAAAGTGAAAAAAAAATTCGGACAAAAGGTGTTCAATATGTGTTATATACCTCAAAAACGTAATATTTTACTTATATATACTGTGCAATTTTTTGACGACTTGTGACCATGTGGCTTCGCCATTGCTATAACAGCCTTGTTTGTTCTGATATTTTTTGGCTTTTATAGTGAATGAATGTTATACACCTATAACAACATTTGACGTTTAAATATTGTTTGGTTGTTATAGATAAAAATTATCCAAAAATCAATAATTTTTCCTTTTTTAATGTTACATATAAAAGATATGGAAAATTATTCAAATTTAAAATCTCAAAAGATATGCATATTTCACTAGTTAAATATTGAAGAAAGCTAATACATTATTAATAAATTCATAACTAAACATAGTATTAAATTTAAACTCTAACAACAACAACAACAACAATAACCCAGTATATTCCCACAAGGTGGGGTCTGCGGAGGGTACTATGTAGACAAGCCTTACCTCTACCCGAGAGGGCAGAGAGGCTGTTTCCAATCGACCCTCGGCGCATGTAAAAAAGGCAAACAAAAACAAAAAACAAAAACCGCATTAGTTACTCCAGCATACACCTCATAAAAATTATCTAAACATAAGATGCATATGTACCATAAAGAAACAGGTATGCAATGATATCAAAACAGTAACTACCAGAAATGACTACCAAAAGAGAACACAAACTAATCATCTATGGGCGGCCCTACCACGCCTCACACCCCGGGAAATGAGTATGAAAAATCTAGAAACCCCTATCCTACAACCCCGATACTAGACCTCCAGACTTTCCTATCAAGGGTCATGTCCTCGGAAATCCGCATCCTGGCCATGTCCTGTCTAATTACCTCTCCCAGTATCTCTTAGGCCTCCCTCTGCCTCGCCTCACACCGACCACCGCTAGCCGCTCACAACTCCTCACCGGGGCGTCGGGGCTTCTCCTCCGCACATGCCCAAACCACCGAAGTCTCGCCTCTCGCATCTTCTCATCCACTGGGGCCACTCCTACCTTCTCCCGAATAACTTCGTTCCTAATCTTATCTAACCCGGTGAGCCCACACATCCACCTAAGCATCCTCATCTCCGCAACCTTCATCCTCTGAACATGCGATTTCTTCACCGGCCAACACTCCCCCCCATACAGCATGGCCGGTCTAACCACAACTCTATAAAACTTCCCCTTGAGTTTCTGTGGCACTTTCTTATCACACAAGACTCCTGATGCAAGCCTCCACTTCGACCACCCCGCCGCTATACGGTGAGTGACATCCCCGTCTATGGTAGATATTTTAAAAGCTACCTAGAAAAATAAATTCAAGATTAATGGAAGAACTTTTGTAATTGTAGCTTGTTTTGTAGATTACATTTTCTTACTAGTGTTATAATGCTTGTATTGGCGAAAATCCGTGTCCAAATTTTTAGCAAAAATACATCCAATAGCTTTCTGTTGACAATATAAGAACTTAACAGTTAAACTTTTTATCTAAATATTTTTTGGAATTTGTCCAATGAAAAGATATCATGTCCAAATCTTCAAATCTCATATCTTATGCAAGGTAGAAACTTTGTTTAAATTGTGTACATATTTTAAAAAATTATTATTAGTAATCTTAATGATTCAAGAGGGATAATTTTACGAAGAGCTATAAATATGGCTATTGTTGTTATAAGTAAAAAAATTATTATAGAGAGCTAAAATATAACTTAGAAAATCAGTTCTGAAAAAAACATGACTTTTATTGTGAATTGAATATTGTTATAGAGAGAACGTGACTTTTATTGTGAATTGAATGGTGTTATAGAGAGGTCTGATTGTACTAGTTATTCGCTTCATTTTTCTTTTCTTTGTGAAACATCTAGTTATTTTGGTAGTGAACGTATAATGGATTTGCATGTCTGAGCCTCCACACACAAAATATATTTTTTAGGTAATCCCGGACATAGAGAAAGCTACAGGCATATTAAAACGAAAGTACAGTTGGGGACAGTTGGGGGAATACAGTGGCAGTTTATTCAGCATAAAATTTGCTACAAGACCCTAAAGTTTGTCATCTGTTAAGAAAATACCAAAATAGGTCATTGGCTTCAAGGACGGTAAATAGAAATGTTATATGCTGAAATCTCGTCTTTAACTAGTCGAATACATTTCACCAACACAGATACTTAGTAACTTTATAGACAGAGTTACTCGGTATGCAGAGTTGGCTCATGGAATGCAGATAATGCTTAGACAAATTCATTTTTTTTTATGGAAAAGGACTACCCTGTCTACAGCAACACATAACAAAAGCAAAGACTTTTTAACACCTCAATCCATGATTCCAATATTTCTAAAACCACATAAAAAAATAATAAGATAAAAAAATAAAAAAGAACAAGAAAAAAGTAAAACAAAAACCAACTAAGCACAACCACGCAAGGTGTGAAACACGATTATATTCCAATTAAGCTTGTGGCTTTTCCCACTTGAGAGGCTTGACTACTTCCCATGTGAAGTCAGGATCATCTCTGCCAAAATGTCCATAGGCAGCAGTCTTCAAGAATCGGCCGTTGCCACCCCTCAATAGATCGAGGTTAATGGAAATCATCCCGGGCCTGAAGTCAAAGTTCTCCTTCACAATGTTGAGAATTTCCTTATCAGGGATTTTCCCAGTTCCGTAAGTGTCAACAAAGACAGACAAAGGTTCAGGCACACCAATGGCGTATGAAACCTGAACAATGCATCTCCTAGCAAGACCATTGGCAACAATGCTCTTTGCCGCTTGCCTCACAATATAAGCTCCACTTCTGTCAACCTTGGTAGGGTCCTTCCCTGAGAAAGCACCACCTCCATGAGCACCCCACCCTCCGTAAGTGTCTATGATGATCTTACGGCCAGTGAGACCAGCATCACCATGAGGTCCACCGATGACAAAACGGCCCGAAGGGTTGAGGTGGAAGATGGTCTTCTCATCAAGATACTTCTCGGGGATCACTGGCTTAATGACATGCTCTTTGAGATCACGAGCAATTTCATCATTTGTAACAGTCTCATCATGTTGAGTGGAGATCAAAACAGTGTGAACGCGTAGAGGAACCATCGCGCCATTGTCATTGTGGTACTCAACAGTCACTTGGGTTTTACCATCAGGTCTAAGCCAAGCACAAGTACCGTTCTTGCGAACCTCAGTAAGGCGAGCTCCAAGTTTGGTAGCAAGAACATGGCTAAGGGGCATCAACTCGGGCGTCTCATCAGTGGCATAGCCAAACATGTGACCCTGGTCACCTGCACCAATCTCCTCGGGCCGCTTAGTCAAATGACCATGAACACCTTGAGCAATATCAGGGCTCTGCTGCTCGATGTTGACAAGGACCTTGCAATTATCAGCATCCAAACCCACATCAGCAGACACAAATCCAATTTCCCGGCAAGTGTCACGTACAATCTTCTCATAATCAATAGTGGCTTTGGTGGTGATCTCACCAAAGACCATAACCAAGTTGGTCTTGGTGCAAGTCTCACAAGCAACTTTGCTTTCAGGGTCCTGAGCTAAACAGGCATCGAGCACTGCATCAGAGACTTGGTCACAGAGCTTGTCGGGATGCCCCTCATTGACTGATTCAGATGTGAACAAGAAAGTCTCCATTTCTCTAAATCTGCATAGATATATTGAATGACATCAGTAACTATGGCAAAAGACCACGCAAATACTCTATATGTGAATGAAGAGGGAAACAATAAAGTAAAATTAGCAAAGAACAATGTGAGCCTGCTTCAACAATGTAACCATTATAGTTTGGAACAAATTAAACTCAATTTTACACCTCATGTTTAGCATGCACAGTACAATGGTATATCAATAAAAAGCAAAAGAAAGGAGTAGTCTTTCTAAAAAAATCCAACATATCACCCATTAATACTAGTGCACCTACTCTTGAACTCAATTTATATAGTAACTCAAGCTATATCTGTATATAGAAGATGAAAAATAAGTGGAAATCCATATACATATCTATAAAAAAGCTACAAAAAATGTTGTCTTTCTGTAACACAACACATCTATCCTCATTCTTAATTGACCTAAAATATTAAAAAGACAGATTTCACATTACCACCATTAAATTGGCAGGAATGGAGGAAGAATTGCAGATCCAGAAAACAAAACAAAACAAAACTCACTAAGAATGGCTATTATTGAGATAAGTAAAAATGAACTGGGTCAGAGTTAAAATGTAAACTTGAAACCATAACTAGTGGATATCCTATAAAGTTAGAGCAACGAAGTGAATTTAGTATGGCATTTACATAAGATTTAAAAAGAAACAGAAGGAAAAAGTGAGCTAAAACTGAGACATCATCGCAGCTTAAACTCAAATTGTTCACAAAAAGGTGGCTACAATTAAGATCTACTTTCACAAAATGAACTGGGGCGAATTACAAAATGTAATCTTGAATCAATAATTAGTATACACCCTCATAAAATTAAAGCACCACATAGAAATTAGCATGGCCTTTGCATAAAAATGAAACACACGTGTGGAAAAATTGAGCTAAAACAGCACTGTTTTTGTCATCAAAATTGCATCTTTAGCACATACAAAGTCAGATCTACTGAAAACAACTACAATACTTGAACAATACGAAGACAGATCCAGTATTTGCAAATTACGGTTCGACAGTTCAGCACCTTTGAATAATATTATATTTTAATTTAATAATTTATACGTAATAAAGAATTTCTTAAGAGAAATACAAAATTACTAAGTTCTGCCGAACGGAACAAACAAAATTCACAAGAAATGATACATATACAGAGAGAGAGAGAGATTGACCTTAGGTGGTGCAGTAGAGAGTGGTGTAAGGGCGAGGAGGAAGGGAAATGGAGGAGGAGATTATATAGGTGAAATTGAGTGCGTCCCTTTTCTCATAATTAGGGCTAGATTCATTTTGGGATTTTTTTTGGTAGGTGAGGTTATTTAATCAACGGCTTAGGATTAATCTAAGTTATCGAGAGAACCGTTGGATGAGCCAGTTGAGTATTAAGGAATTTAGCATATAAGGCCGTCGGTGGATCAGATATAACCGACGCGGTTTTGCCCCCACCGGCCACCGCACCACTAATTCCGGTTCAGTCTACTCGTTTTCTTCTTTATAAAATTTTTTCTTTTTTTTGATCAGCCCCTAAATAATGGAAAATTTTATGCAATAGTGATTGCAATAAATTAAATCATATACTCATGGTTAGTTAAGAGTTGTCTTAAACAACAACAACAACAACAACAACCCAGTATAATCCCACCTAGTGGGGTCTGGGGAGGGTAGTATGTACGCAGACCTTACCCCTACCCTGGGGTAGAGAGGCTGTTTCCAAATAGACCCCGGCAAGAGTTGTCTTAAACATGGTGTTAAAATAAAATCTTAACAGAATGAAAAAAATTACGCACGCTTTCATGGGAAATTTGTATGTAATATTTCTTAATGTTGGTAAGAAATATAAAAAATAACATGACTATGTTAAAATTAAATCCTTTTACAGCTTGTTTGAATGATTGTTACCTATATTGTATCGTATTATTCAAATTTTATTGTATCATATCATTAAATTTTTTGTTACATAAGTATGAAAAGTACCATTTTATATAACGACCAATTTTGATATAGCCGTATTGTTACCTTTTCTTTTTATCTTGCCATTTATTATTATTAAATAATTATATTTTATCTTTTATATAATAATTTTATCTCGTACCATATTTTTTTTATAATACTTTAAAGTTATTCTTCATATTGTTGTTGTGTGACACTTTAAAACGATTGACAAACATTTGGGAGATGGTTGGGAGGCTGAGGCATATAATTGGGAAATTTTTTTATTAGATATTTGCACTAAATCAAGAGATGCATAATATGTATTTGTAACTAATATCGTTGTTAATGTGCCCGTGTTCTAACGTAATTTAGTTTGTTATTACTAATGTTAAATAATTGGCCTAATGCTCTTTTAGAGTAAATTGAAATTAATTCAACGTTGAATATGAATATTAATATTCCCTCCGTTTCAATTTATGTAAACATATTTCCTTTTAGTTCGTGCAAAAAAGAATGATTACTTTCCTTATTTGAAAATAATTTACCTTTATGCAATTATTTATAGCCACACAAAATAAATATGCCTCATTTTACACCACAAAATCAAAAGTCTTCTCTCTTTTCTTAAACTTCGTGTTCAGTCAAATGAGTTCACATAAATTGAAACGAATGGAGTATTTGTTTACGTACGGAGTATCTTTCCGTTGGTAATATATTGTTTCACTTCATATAGTCTAGACTAAATTTAATAATGTTACATTCTATAGTCCCACAAGGAAAAAGAAAATAATTATCAATCATATTTTAAATTGCTCATTTTGTACTGAACAATAACGCCGTGCACACAAACTACCATATGTTTGTTTTAAATTTCAAAATAGTATTAACTATTCATTAGCCATTGGGATCTAATAATGGTGATATTAACTTAGTTGATTTCGTTTCCTTTTTCACGTGCATATAATCGGATTCTTGTCATAAATAATTAGCAGTAACTAATAATAAAACAAACAGTTATTACATAAGCCAATTATGCAAGTAATCATGTAGTTATATATATATATATATATATAATAATAATAATAATAATAATACTGTTAGCTTCCTTGTTTGGCCATTCTCTCAATTTGCTAATTTCATTCGGAACGACAAAATTTTCTTGCGTAAAGGATGTTCTTCTTGAGATGAAGAAGTATTTGCTGCATCTTCGACCCTATTATGATGATCAAGTTCTAATGAAATATCCTCTAGGACTAGGAGATCATCAACAACACAGGCAACTGTCTTGATATCTTTGAGCCAGAGCTCCCTTGCCCTTTTGCTTCTTTCACTGGAGAAACAATTCCAATGGCCATCCTCCATCCACTCAATCATAAATACGTATTACTTTTGAGACACATCTTTCTAACCTTCGTAACTCAGCATCAACGTTCCAGATTTTGCTAATTTCCGATACAGCAAACTTGGCTATGCCTTCAAGTAGTATTAAGGCTGCACCAACAATAAAACCTGACCTCACCTCTGGCACTCCTGACATAAAATCAACCATTAGCTACTACAAGCGGTGAAAACAAACCCACAATAATACGTAGTAAAACAAACGCATAAAGATGAAATCTTTTCTTTGTTTAAGACAAAGAACGATGAAGTCTTTTCTTTATTTAAAAGAAACCCATTGGACAAATATAAGTGGAATACAGAGTATCAAGCAATCATGCATAATGTATATATAACGGTATAATAATAATCAATATTAAGTAAAATAAAGGAAAAGGAAGACAATAAATAAGCACCTTTAAGAAATGCCGGATGAAATACTACTCTCATTGTCTCCTGCTAGCTCCTTCGAGAAACATTACTCCATCTGCCTCCTCCTAGCTCTAGCTCGCTTGTTGGACAAATGCCCTAGTATTTCGCACCTTGCTTGCTTGGGATTATTTTTTCAAAAAGGATATTTGTTGTCTTCCCCGCAAATACTTACTTACTAGTAATTTTTAACTCCACTACTAATTATTTTCTGCGCGCCTATTGGGCAAAAGAAATCCTTGACATACATTTTATATGTTGAGCATTCTTTCATTTATTTGTTTTTTCAAAATAGAACTATAAATTGATAGTAATAGTTAGAAAAAAATTTGTTTTCCTTTTCCCTCACCAACACATGCGTTGACATTCCGACGTGTCAAGAAGAAGGTCCGCAATCTTTCACACTTGGGGAATCCTCCATATATTTAACTGACACCAAATTGTTGCAAGGGCAGCTCAACGAATTTAGTGGCCTAAAGCTAAATTTTAATAAGAATCTAAAATTCATACAACTATACAAGTATATGCAAAAACTTTGATATTGTCTTTTTTCCTTCTGTACGTACTTGTTTATATAATAGTAGTATTCATACAAACATATGACATTTAGCTTTATTTAATAATATTATTATGATTTATATTATCAAAGGTTACAAGTTAATAAGATGTTAGCCATATGTTTGCCATACATTACCTTGGATCTTGATGTAAAAAAACTTTATTTGCTAATATGAAGATTTGAGTAGTTTAATTCGAAGTTCTAAAATATTTCTTATGTTACAAAGTAAACATTCTTTGTTTTCTTAAAACCTTTTGTACATGAATATTATACTTTTTTTCTACAAAGTTTAAAATTGTCTATATCAAAATATTATTACCTATTTTATCATTAACACTTTTTGGGGCCTCAAAATTTTTGGGGCCTAAAGCAAAAGCTTTACTAGCCTTACCCTTGAGCCACCTGTGAATTGTTGCAACAGAGGAACAAATGACGAATGTTCCCAAGTGAGTGGTAACATGTTGGCTTTTCATCCTCCATCCGCAAACATACGTTTGTAGAAATAAATTGAGCCATCTCGCGAAAAAAGTCATGCATTTTGTATATCTTCTTGTTTTCTAAGTAAAAGAATGACCTCCTAGGTAGATCCTTAAAGTACTGCTTACCAATGCATTCCAAAGTTATTTCACATATTGGTTGAATGAGACCTTCGACCAACCACATCAAGACTAAATTGTCCTCTTCAAACTTATAACTTAATTGTAGGGAATAGAGCACAGTAAGCAAAACATTTCTTTAATTAGAACGGTAGCTAAGCACTATAGATGGAAAGATAACATCTCTACACTTAGTCAAATCCCACAAATCACTTTTCAAAAGGAATGCAACTCATTGTACTCGCAAGTACATTTGCCGCCAAATTAAAGGCAAACCTTTGCATTTTTTAGCTATTTCCAGCCCTATTGCATCAACACTCTCCCCTGCGACAATAATGTTGTTGAGAATTGCCCTTTGCCTTAGCAGTCCATGTCATGTAAAAAATGTAGCAGCTACGCGTCCGAACCAACAACATTTGATACTCCTCTACTTCGAGTAGTAATAATAACTTTACTACCATTATTGTAACCAAATCTTAAAGGTGCGGATAGGATTTCCCAATCACTATACTTCTCGCTCCAAAAGTCATCTAACACAAGCAAAAATCTTACACTATGAAGCAATTTTCTAAGTGTTTCTTGAAGTCCATAAGGGTGCAACTTTGTCTTGGTGATTGACTCAATGATTGATTTTGTGATCCTAACCACATCAAAGTCCATGGATACTGAGACCCACATCCTAAAATAGAACAACTTTTTGACTTTCTCATCATTGTAAACAAGTCGGGCAAATGTCGTTTTGCCTATCCTGCCCATACCGACGACAATGGGAATTATGGATAACATGTGGCTAGGCATATATATATATCACATAGTAACTTCTCTACAATCTCTGCCTTTTGAATCTCTATTCCAACAATTATGGAGTTACCAACAAATGAAGTGTTGCTGGAGGATGTCACTACTACTTGTGTAGTCTTTTGAGATTTGAGTGATTCAAAACTCAAGAGTTGTTCATTTCCCCTACAAAATCTTCCAACTTTTCTCTCAATTTGCTAACTTCATGCAGAATGACAAAATTTTCTTGCGTAAAGGATTCTCTTCTTGAGATGAAAAAGCATTTGCTGCATCTTTGACCCTATTATGATGATCAAGCTCTAATGAAATATCATCTAGGACTAGGAGATCATCAACAACACAGGCAACTGTCTTGATATTTTTGAGCCAGAGCTCCCATGCCTTTTTGCTTCTTTCACTGAGAAACAATTCCAATGGCCATCCTCCACCCACTCAATCATAGCCATTACTTTTGAGACACATCTTTCTAAACTTCGTAACTCAGCATCAACGTTCCAAATTTTGCTAATTTCTGATACAGCAAACTTGGCTATGCCTTCAAGTAGTATTAATTAAGGTTGCACCAGTAATAAACCCTGACCTCACCTCTGGCACTCCTCACATAAAATCAATGAAAATAAACCCACAATAATACGTAGTAAAACAAACCCATAAAGATGCAATCTTTTCTTTGTTTAAGACAAATATCGATGAAGTCTTTTCTTTATTTAAAAGAAACCCATTGGACAAATATAAGTGAAATACATAGTATCAAGTAATCATGCATAATGTATATATAATAATTAATATTAAGTAAAATAAAGGAAAAGGAAGACAATAAATATGCACCTTTAAGAAATGCCGGATGAAATACGACTACTCTCACTGTCTCCTGCTAGCTCCTTCGAGAAACATTACTCCATCTGCCTCCTCCTAGCTCGCATGTTGAACAAATGCCCTAGTATTTCGCACCTTGCTTGCTTGGGGTTTCTTTTTCAAAAAGGATATTTGATTTCTTCCCCCCAAATACTCACTTACTAGTAATTTTTAACTCCACTACTAATTATTTTCTGCGTGCCTATTGGGCAAAAGAAATCCTTGACGTACATTTTATATGTTGAACATTCTTTCATTTATTTGTTTTTTCAAAATAGAACTATAAATTGATAGTAATAGTTAGAAAAAAATTTGTTTTCCTTTTGCCTCACAACACATATCTTAGTAGGAGCTTGCTAACTACTCATTTTGTCCTAATTTATGTGTTGCATTTTGGAGTTAGAGAGTCAAACTTATTAATTTTGATCATGACTTTGAAATAGAATTTTTAGGCCCTACACCTTCACAGATTTATAACACGTCACTACAGTCTAAGGTCTGTCTACTTATATACTCAATATCTCTCCCGTATTTTGTATATGTATGATTCGCTTAGGGTGTCACATACACCGCCCTTAGAGACTCAGCGCCCTCGCTGAGGTTTGCCCCACCATCATTCAAGGTTGCACGCGGAGTGGATCTAATACCATATGTAACATCCCAACCCACTAGTGATATTTTTCGCTTTGGGCCTAGGCTCGCACATCTTTAAAACGCATCTCTAGGGTACTAGCATATTTCCCGTATTTTGTCTACGTGGTGGGGCAACCGTGAAACGTGTATCTGTTTTTGATAAAGTTATTTTAAGCAAGAATGAAACGTATGTTGGAAAAGGCTACCTCATGGAAGGCCTTTTCAAACTCAATGTATTAGTTGTTGATAGTATGAATTGGAGTCAAATGATTTATGGCATATTCGTTTAGGAAATGTCAATTATAAAATATTGTGGAAGTTAATTAATTTAGAAGTATTGCCTAAATTCGAGCGTAATAAATCGAAATATCAAATATGTTAATCTAAGTTTGTAAAACATCCTTATAAGTCTGTTGAAAGGAATTCAAATCTTTTAGACTTAGTTCATATTGACATTTGCGATATGAAGTCGACACCATCTCGAAGTGGGAAAAAGTATTTTATTACTTTTAATGACGATTGCACTTGATATTGTTATATTTATTTGCTTAATAGTAAGGATGAAGCAGTTGAAGCATTTAAGCAATACAAGAATGAAGTGGGGAATCAATTGAATAAAAAGATCAAGATGCTTAGAAGTGATAGAGGTGGAGAATATGAATCTCCGTTTGTAGAAATATGTTTGGAATATCGAATTATCCACCAAACTACTGCATTCATGCATTGTAAATTATCTGTGCTATTTGTGAATTGCTGTTGTTGTTAGTTCGTGGTAGGTATCGGACTGTAGTTTAGCTTTGCTCTGTGGTATTCTGTGGATTTCTTGCTTTCAGCTAATTTATATACTTTTTACTCACCGAGTGCTTAGTACTCACCCCTACTCCTTGCACCTTTGTGTGTAGATCCAGGTACACAGGAGGGTTAGACGGGCATTCCAGCTTACTACCGATTATATTCGAGTTGCTGAGGTAGCTGCCGACGTTCGCAGAACTTAGCTTCTCTCTTTATTTCAGTTATTTCTATATATATTCTCAGACTTGAGTATTTTATTCAGTATTTCTATTACTATTCAATTTTTGCTTAGAGGCTCTAGAATCATGACCCCAGATCTTTTGGGAGTATTATTTCGATGTACGCACTTCTCAGTATTTGATTCTACTATTATTACTAGAGTATTATTATTGACTCTTATATTCTTCTTGAAATTTGTCCTTTTGGGGCTGGTTTTCTATTTGGAAACAGTTGTTGGTCTGGCTTGCCTAGCTTTAGTGTTGGGCGCCATCACGACTAGGTTTGGGTCGTAACAGTTGTATAAAACACTTGAATACTACTGCTGAATAAAATAGTTAATTACAACTGATTATAACTGAATACAAGAGAATAATCACAACTTTTTAATACATCTAAAATATATAAATGAATGATGTTGAATACATGTGAATACAGTTTGACCTTTTTCATCTGTAAACATGGCTTTCGACAAAATCAAGGTTTAAAAATTCTCTTTGAGATGGACGGTTAGATATCTTTCTCCTCTACTTTCTCTATCTCTATATTTCTTCTATTTTTCTCGCTGAAATTTGTTGTTTTATAGATCTATTTTTGTATGCCAAATAATAATAAAGATTGATTATGTTGTGAAAATACAGAGAGGACAAAGAATTGGAGTAACGTGGGTATGTGGGAGAAGAGAGTAGAAGTGATAATGACGGAGAAATAGAGATTTAGGGTGAGAGAAGATTTATGAAACGTGAGTTTATGGGAGAAGAGGGTAAAGTGTATGGAAGAAGAGAGAGAAGCTGGTGAGAGGAAATATATGTTAATTAGGTGAGGGAAAATATAAAAAAATGAGAGAGAAATTTTTTTTGTAGCATATATGGTTCTTTAATTGTAGGATGAAACTATATTTAGATTTTTTGATATAAACTATAAAAGGTATTTCTAGGATGTAATATGTTAAAATGATATTTATTTAATATAAATAAGGTACTAACCTATTCTACAGGTGGTAAAATTTTCTCTCTTTTTTTGCCAAAAGTACTTTTGGCCCAAAATTGAGGTGTTTGACCAAGCTTCTGGAAGGAAAAAAATTGTTTTTGAGGAAAAACAGAAGCAGTTTTGGAGAAGCAGAAAAAAGTTGCTTCTCTCCAAAAACACTTTTTTGAGAAGCACTTTTGAGGAAAAATACACTTAGAAGTAATTTTTAAAAGCTTGGCCAAACAATAATTGCTGCTGAGAAGTGCATTTCAAACTAATTAACCAAACACAAACTGCTTCTCACCAAAAGTACTTTTGAGAAAAACACTTTTGAAAATAAATTCTTCTCAAAATAAGTTGATTTTTGCAGCTTGGCCAAACAGGCTAAAAGTATCTGTATTTGTACCTTTTATTGTTAAACTTTAGGACATCATGTTTTTAACTTCAATGTGTAGTGTGAATGTTAAAGACATGGCGTCATTAACTTCACGTGTACATATCCTTATTATTTATACAAGACTCATGAAAAAAGGGTAAAAATGTCTAGTGACTATTTTTGCTCAGCACTAAAAATATTGAATAAAAATTAAATGCAATGTTAAAAAGTCGCTATCCCACACTATTTCTACTCAAACTCTGCCTGAGTTTTGTGAAGTATATTCGGTTCCAAATATTGTTAATGAAATTGAAGAAATCTAGACAAATATTATTGACAGAATTACATCCTATGTCAGTGAGCCCATTTTTAAAATAAAAATAGCCTATATTTTGGAACTTTACCCGACATAGCCCATTTTGCAAATAATACATAGCCCATTTTCATTATTTAACCTAGTGACAGTCTCATTTATCCTTCTTTGTTCTTTCTTCAACTTTTCACCAAAACCTATATCCAAATGCTTCTTCCTCTTTTAACCACCCCAATCATTCTCTCATTCAACCTAACACGAAGGCCTTTTCCATTATTGTAATAAACATCTACTCAAGGAGACTAAACCGCTATTTCTATTTGGAGTACTTTTTTTTTGTGCAATGTGAATTTTTTTAAGACAAAATAATTTTATCCTCCATTAATAATTTTTTGTTTCTTCTCAAATTGCTGGAAGAGGTTGAAGACTTGCAGACATCCTCCATTTTTTTCCTTCAAATTTCAAGGTATATAGGTCGACGATGAAGTCAGTCAAGTCATCGAAGAATGAAAAATAGGTCTTGTGTTGTATTCAGAAAATTTTCAAGTTCTTCGGATGATGTTCCAACTTTATCTTCTTTTATAAAAGAATTCCATCTCCATTGTCTCTCCACTTTAATTTTCAGATCTAACCTCCTCTGAAAAACTCTTTTTTGATATTTTGATACTGAAATAGAGGTTTAATATTGAACATAAGATATGTTCTGGTATAAATATTGTATAACCACTATTTATACACACTTATACGTTATTGTATAAGTGTGTATAAATGTGTATAAATATATATAATTATACATAAATGTATATATATTTTCATAACATCACTTATCTTCTTCTTCTATTTCTCTTTTTCTTTTGATATACATTATTATAGATTCCATATACAAGTTTACACATAGTTATACATCATTATACAAGTACTGCATATGTATAATCAAATTAATTTTGTTTCATGTTTTCTTCCTTTTTCTGGAATAATTCATGTATAAATCTACTTTCTTTGTTGATTCTCCGTCAAATCACGAACTTGCAGCAATTGTTTTTAAATTTTACCATGTAAGTAAAATTAGCAAAAAATTGAGGGACAACTTGTAGCAGTAAAGACAAATTGGGGAGAAATATAAAAATTATACGACGGAAGAATTAGGAAATCTTATGACTTCATCTAAATCCCTATAATTGTCCTGATTAAACTCCGTTGCCGAATAAAAAAACCTAGAAAATACTCTTTTTCAAATATTAGCCGATTATTTTTGGGCTACAGATTTGTAAAATTATATCTGGACTATTACGTTGCAAGTCAAATGTGTGAGTTGTATTTATGTGATATTATCCCAATATTATATTGGTGGATTTATTATATTAAGGTAGAAATGAACTTTATGCTTTTAGTTTACATAAACTTGTAGGTGTAAAGTTGGGTTGCCCTGATTTTAGGCGCCTTTTACTGCTATATTCATGAACACGACATCGCGAATACATGCACGCACAGCTGGACAACACTGATTTTAGGCTCTTTTTGCTACTATATTTATGAATATATGACGCGAATACATGTGCGTACAACTGAGCTGCCCTGATTTTACGCGTTTTTTACTGTTGTATTCATGAACACAACATCGCGAATACATGTGAATACATGTGCACACAACTGGAATGCGCTAATTTTAGGCTCTTTTTGCTACTGTATTCATGAATATATGGCGCGAATACATGTGAATATATGTGTGTACAGCTAGGGTGCCATGATTTAGGTGTTTTTTACTGCTGTATTCATGAACACAACAACGCGAATACATGTGAATACATGCGCGTAAAGCGGGGCGGCCCTGATTTTAGGCGCTTTTTGCTATTGCATTCATGAATATATGGCGCAAATACATGTGAATACATGCGTGTACAGCTGGACTATCCTGATTTTAGATGTTTTTTGCTACTCTATTCATGAATATATGGCGCAAATACATGTGTGTACAGCTGGATTGCCCTGATTTTAAGCGCTTTTTAATATTGTATTCATGAATACAACATCGAGAATACATGTGAATACATGCACGCACAACTGGACTGCTCTAATTTTGAGGCGCTTTTTGATGTTATATTCATGAACACAACGAATACACTACCGCAACAATTGAATAGTAACTATAGGAAGTAATTATGTATATGGTAGCTGTAGGAAGTTATTAGCCACAAAACAATAGTGGTTTCCGAATATTCCTCAGAAAATAAACAGGAATTAGTATCCTTTCAGAGGATTTAGAACTTAGTTGACTTTCAAATTAAACGGTGAAACACTTGTCATCACTTTTGCAACATCAATGGTTTTTATTCTATACTACTAGTAGGTAAAAAGTGAATGGAATGGCAATGAATAGAGAAATTCTCAGATTGATTACAGATTAATATATGTGTGTGTATGTACAGTGTGACATAGTACATAAATAAGGAAGGTAAAAGAATGGTCTAGTCTATGAGTATCAGTTTTTATGATGTGAGGTATCTTTAGTAGCAGTGTTGTTTCTAAATGGAGAATAACCTTTCTGCAATACTTTCTCGACTTCCTCGAATTGCAACCCTTTGGTTTCAGGAACAAGGAAGAAGATGGCAACGAGTCCAAGAAGTGAAAACCCCGCGAATAGGAGGAACGTGCCAGAGGAACCAAGATGTTCAGTTAATGTCAAGAATGTTAAGCTAACAATTAGATTTGAAGTCCAGTTGGAAACTGCAGCAATGCCTCCACCTATTCCGCGGAATCTTAAGGGGTAAATCTCAGAGTTGATAACCCATGGTATTGTTCCCATACCTGGGGAATACACTATGATGTATAATCCAAGAAATATGACTGCTAAGAATCCGAACTTGCTTGGACAACCTTTCGTGTACCAAACGCGTTTCTCTGCTTTGCAAGCTCCTTCTAGTGCATCTGTTTTTGCTATACATGCTCCAGGAGCATACTGCACATTAAAACAAATTCAAAACCAATGCAATGTTATGTTAGTATCTATATGTTGTTCGAGTCCTCATGTATTTTCAGGTTGTATAGGTGACACAATTGACATACTTGTACATTCTAGTCTAGCCACATAGATATCCTACAACTCACATGCCTAATTCTAAGAATCTGGCAAGTTATTTACTGACTTACCAGATCATTGGTATTTGAACAAAATCCACAATCAGCATCCTTAGCCAAGCATTTCATGCAATTCCAGGACGACGGATTAGGTGAATTGGCATAGGCCTTACAAGTAGCATTACCAAAATGTGCAGATTCACTGCCGCTGATTGCTGGTGCATGAGCGGATGCTTGAAAGAAGACAACAGACAAGACAACAAGGCAAGAAATGATACCCAACATAGAGATAATCATGAGTCTTCTTCTACCATATTTGTCGACAAACGCCACACTAACTATGGAGCCAACAGCATTGAGACCAGAGGTGATAAGTGATAGCGCGACAGCAGTTCTATTAGATGCAAATCCAGCAAACTGGATGATAGTTGGACTGTAATACATGACAGTGTTAATACCGACAAATTGTTGAGCCACTTGAACACAGATTCCTGCATACAGTGCTCTTCTACATGCTGTATTTCCAAATGCTTTCTTAATTTGAGTAAATGTGCTACTTCCGATGGAACCTTCAATCTCCTTTTCTTCCTCAATTGATTTCTTCATTGCCTGCATTTCCTCCTCTACTTCCTCAGCAGAGTAAATTTTCACCAAGATTTCCTTCGCCTCGTCCACTTTCCCCTGATTATACCAATCAAACATCATTATTACATAATTTTCACCAATATTTCCTTGGCGTCGTCCACTTTTCCCTAATATATACTAATCAATCATCATTAGTACATAAATTTTCGCCAACATTTCCTTGGCCTTGTCCACTTTCCCTTAATGTTTAGTAATAGTTTAAGTTCTATATACATATTACACAATCATGTATGTACAGGTAAAAGTAACCTGACAAAAGGTAGTATTACAAGTTAAACTAGACTGATAGTGTAAAATATTTGTTAGTGTACATAACTTAAATACTATATACCAATCAAGCATTGTTACTACTACCTATTTCGTAATACAATTGGTCAAGTACCTTTCTGTAAAGCCATCTTGGAGACTCGGGGAGGGTAATCATGAGCAAAAACTGAATAACTGCGGGAAGTCCAGCAATGCCAAGCATCCATCGCCACGTTCCTTTCACCTGAAACACATTAAACATTACGTACAAGAAGGAGATGGATGCAATTGCCCAAGCATCCAATGCATTTAGTACATATCAAAAGGAAAAGATAGTGAAATAAAAAGTAGTAGTAGTAGTAGTGAATTACATGAGTGAAGGCAAGATTGATTAGATATGAAATGAATTGGCCTCCTGTAATGAGGAAACCATTTGTGCTGACAAGTGCACCTCTGATCTTATGAGGAGAAGCTTCTGATATATAAAGAGGAGCAGTCATTGACGCCATTCCAACTCCCAAACCGACGAATATCCTTCCAAGAATTATCACCCAAGGCGCGGGGGCAACAGCCATAATTATAGCACCAGCAAAGAATAGAACATCAGCGATGAGAATTGAAAGTTTTCGTCCAAACTTATCGTTAAGCCAACCACCAGTGGCAGCACCAAAGATTGCACCAGCAACAGCCATACTAACAATAGTTTCTTGCAGCCATGTTTTCTCGTCGACATCATTAAAATCTTCTCTTATGTAAAGAAGTGCACCAGAAATAACACCAGTATCATAACCAAAAAGAAATCCACCTATGCCAGCTGATAATGCCAGCTTCATTATATAAGGAGTTTTCCATACTGCACTCCAACATTCTGTGAATTCTGTTTTATCTGCTTTCTTTATTCCTCCCTCTACCATTTTCTTTACTTATTTGCATTCAACAAATAAAATCCTCAGTATAGTTACTTGTTTTGTTTAAAATTGTAAATGGATTCTTTATAGAGTATAGATATTCCAACCTTTATAAATCTGCATTAAAAACAAAAGTAGAGAGAATTACAACAACAAACAAACGCACACCTTACCCCCCCCCCCACCATGAAGGGAGAAGGTTGTTTCCATAGACTAAGACGAAAACAAAAGCAGTAGTAACAACCTATGTTACTCGGAATCTTCAAAAATGTTGTTAGGTGCGTGTCGGATCCTCCAAATTTAGTGTATTTTTGAAGGATTCGACACTGGTGCGGCTACACTTTTGGAGAGTCCGAGCAACATAGGTAACAAGTAAGAAAACGAAGCGAAAGGAACAATAAGTAATCCAAAAGAATTCTAACAATAATAGAATACAAGACTGACACTAAAGCTCTCGATTACAACAACAATAACCAGAGGCGATCAAATTTAAATTCGATGGATTCAATATATATTCTCAGTTTCTCACCATTTAATCCATTGCATTTTTGCAATTATGGGTTCATAAACTAGCATTTTTTAGTGCTTTTCAAAATATACATTTATCGTCCGAGTAAAAATACCGAGTTTAATTAAACTTGTTGGGATTATACTGCACCCGCCATTAATAATAACTATACCTCGATCCCAAGCAAATTAGGGTTGGCTATATGAATAATCATACTATTCATATTGCTCCACTTAAGCTCATCTCAGACCATTAAGAGACGAACGCAACATATAATCAATGGTTTCAGTTAAACACAACAACTTTTACACGAAGCATAGGTATATATTACTAAAAAAACAATAAAATATTAATACTAACCTATAATTATAAAAGATTGTGATGGGTTCAATAATGAGAACATAAATGCTGAATTTATCAAATTTAAATACCAAATCCGCCTCTAAGCCCAAGGGGGAAAAATAAAAATAAAACCATATATATAAACATTGTGCTAATTACTTTTGAAGAGAAAAACCAACCTAATAGAAAGTCTTTAGATGAATTCTCTAACAGTATAAAAATGCAAATGTTTAAAAATCTGCATAAAAAACAAAATGAAGAGAAAAAAGTAACCTTATATTTACATGAAGAGATTCAGAAATGAAGGTAGAGGGGGAGGAATATAACCTTCTAATTCTTGTGGTTGTTTATAATATCCATTTAAATACTGGTCGTTGAGCAGAAATAAATTATTGCCATTAATTTTGAACAAATTAAAAAGAAAAAAGAATGGTTTTGCAATGGCCTAGACAACCTGTGAGTGTGGATATTTATTTTTTTAAGACATCCACTTGTTACTCATTTTACACAGATATATCAGAAAATTTAAGGTTTACCTTTAATTTCGGCAAGTTATACATAGATTATAATGTGGAGATTAATAGGGGGAATAAGAATCGCTCAATTATCGTGATCTCATTGATATATATATATAAAATCCAAGTCACATGTTTTAAATTGGATAAAATTTAGTTTCGCGTAACAATATTGACCTATATTTGATCAGTTTATATTGCAAAATATTAGCATGAGATTAAGTTTAAATGGAGTAAATTGGTTTTTGAAGATTCATATAGCCGCCGACAACTTGTTTGAAACTAAAATATAGTAGTAATTGTTATGGTATTTAATCAAATAAGACAAGAAGTAAAAATTCTGGTGATTGTTAGCTTCAATATTCTGACGGATGCTTCAAAATTCTGGGAGCGTGTTTTAAAATCTAACACGAAGCTATTTTTTCAAAAATAATTCTTAATGGGGTAAAAATATAAATAGTGATTTTTTAAAACGTCCATCCAGCATAATTTTTAGTATTATTAAATTGTCAAAAATAGGCACTTGGTTACTTGAGCCTTGGAAGTTGGGCGAAATGCAAATAGTCTGAAACTAATACTATTTTCAGTAGTAAAAATTGTACAGAGTTCCCTATTTGGTCGCACTTATTTAACTTATACTATTTTTAAAATTTTTAATTTGTATCCATTTGTTAAAAAAACTTCAGCTCCCTTTCTCCTCCTTCATTTTCTTTTTTCTTCTTCTACAATCTGATTCCATCGAATCCATACGTGTAAGTTGTAACGGTTTTTACTTCTTAAACTTATTAAAGCCTCTGTTATTTTATGACCACTTGAATTTACGTGTTGTTTCAACTGCACATCTATTTAGATTATTAATAGATTAACATAAGCACGGAAATACAATATATTTTCATACATTAATATAGAGAGTACATAGCTTATTTTTTCGAAATGTGAACTAGGGAGGAACTTTACAGTGGACTAGATATTGCAGGGCATACGTAAAGGTGGGTGAAAAAGAAAAACCAAAAAAAGGAAGGCAAATCCATATGTGAAATTTTTATTTTATAACTGGCAAACTTCAGTTCTAGAGCTAAAGTTTCCTGAGCTCTGAGCTGAAGTATTTATTTTATAACTGGCAATCTTCAGCTCTAGAGCTGAAGTTTCCCGGTTACTAAACAAAAACTTCAGCTCTAGAGCTGAAGTTTTTATTTTATAACTAGCAAACTTCAATTCTAGAGCTAAACTTTTTATTGCATAACTGATAAACTTGAGTTCTAGAGCTGAAGTTTTTATAGATATTTGATTTATACTCAGTTATCTTTTTTGTTCATTATCTTACTTATCTTGTGTTAGATAGTTATGTGTAAATAATCTTAATCTCATATGTCGGAGTAGAATATGTCTCAGTCTCATATGTAGTTAGAGTAGAATATGTAGTATATATAGGGCTCATTTTGTCATTGAAAAAAAAATTCCTGTCCATTCTCACATGTTAGCAGAGCTTCAGTGTGAAAATTATCGTTGTGCGTCATTCCTGCGAAATCCGGGAAGAAAGATCTCGTCGTCATGCAATTTTTGGTAAACTTCGTCTTGCTCCTAGGGTTCATCACTGCTATAGTTGTATTGTGCATATACCAGTACCACCATCAGATCCGAAACCTTGTGCGACCAAACCCCAGAAATCCTAGTCCCGCATGTTTAGAAAAGTCCTCACCGGGCGTCTTTCCGGTTGACGACTCAAGATTTATTTGTGATCTCTTCATCGATAAGTAATATGCGAAAACCAACACTACCATCTTGTTCGGAAAAGTTAGGCGACAAAACTCCAGTCAATCGCTCCGGCAGAAAGTCCCTCAGGCGCTTCCATGCGCAGCCAGAACTGGCGAGCGCGTCTGACACACGCGCCGGCATATGGATCACTTTTCAGCTAAAATATTCAAAAATTTCTTTAGGATAGTTGTTTCGTGGGTTTGGTTCCGAGTCCACCAGTGCAATTTCCTACATATTCCAAGAACTTTGGATTTTTTCGGCGTGTGTGAGCCATTCCGGCCACTCTTTGACAACTTCTTCAGAACAACTTACCCGTCCAGTGATTGCGAGCTTACCCATATAAATTACATCTAATTCTGACAATTTATATTTTTTCCCAATGTGAACAGTGATTTCCAGAAAAGTTCTATTTTTTTAGTGGTGTTTTAGAACCTATGTTGTAGTGTGAAGCTCGGCTTAGTCTCACTATTTTCAAATTTCTCCGGTGACTTTTCGACTAACTTGTGTTTATCATCAACCCCGCCTGGTTTTATTGTTCATGGGGAGTTTAGTAATATTATATATGTCTCTTGCGCCGCTTTATGATCTAGAGCAATCTCATCGAGTCTGGTGTGTAAATTCGGTACAGTTATCCAAGAGTTTGGCATGACTCATAATGAAGTCGAATGATCAGCTTGCAGATATTTTCACCAAATCTCTCCGGTCCTCATATTAGTTACATATGTAAAAGCTCGGTACATATGATTTGTATGCACCGGCTTGAGGGGGGGTGTTAAATAGTTATGTGTAAATTATCCTAGTCCCATATGTAGTGGGAGTAGATGTCCTAGTCCTATATATAATAGGAGTAGAATATATCATAGTCATAAGAGCTGAATATGTACATTATATAGGACTCATTGTATTATTAGAAAAAGTGCATTCTCACATGTTGCCTCCCCTCGTGTTTTCAGGAAACTGCAGATCATCAAATCTATCCAAATCCTGGATCTGGGATGTCTCATGATCAACACCTCCAGTATTTTCATTTTCATGGGACAGTTCTTGCTAAGGTATTGGCTCTTGTGTAATGCTTGTTCAGCACATGACCTACTATGAAGACTGGTGATTGACTCAACTTCTGACATGCTGTTGTATGTTCTTTCTAAACAAAGCACAATACTTGGTTAGTTGCTTTGGTGCAGAATTATCATCTCGAAATGTAGCTCTTTCTCAAATAATTGTCATCTTGAATGAGATGCTTTTTCATTGGTTAAAGCTTCTTGTTTTAGACTGGAATACAGTTGTGTGATTTATCATCACCAGACTTAAGTTCAGCTCAACTTCCAAAAACCAATACGAAAGGGCATAACTATCTGTACTGGTTCTGCTTCAGAATCAGCTGTGTTAAGTATCATTTACAATAAAGTTAAATGCGCAATTAAATACGTTTAAGTGCATTAAATAACTACAAAATACTGAATATTTTTTGTCACTGTCCTAATTTCTTATCCCCAGTTCAAAATAAGACTTTAAAACATGGTATAGCCAGAGAATTATAATACGATTTTAAAACATAATGCAATCACATAACTTTTTGCAAGAACATAGATCCTCGCAATAGAAACAAGACCGGCAATTCACTTAACTTTTTGCAATACTAGAAACTGAAACAAGAGAAATATAGGGAGTAAATGATTCCGACCACATCTGCAACTCCAGTGCAAAATAAGACATAACCAGAATTTCAGACTTGCTAATTCATCTAATTCTTTTTAAAATCCAGGAATGCTAGATCAAAGTTAACAACTTAACTACAGTTGCATGCCAAACTTTAAAAACTACAGTTCAAGTGCCTCTTTCCATGCATCTTGTGACTCTTCCTCTGGCATTCACCTCTGCAAATCAACCAACTTCCTGCAAAGAAAGTAACAAACCATGAAAATGGCTTTCAATAAATTAGTCATGCTTTTCACCTCATCGTTCAATTTAACACGTTAGTCATTGCAAGTCTCATCTGTATTGCTACAAGCATATAACAGAAGTGGATCATCACATGAGCTATCTATTGGTCTTGTGTGACCTTAAAAGAATTTAGGCAGCAGCGACTGACTTCCAAAACACAACCCTCAAGAAGCTCCTGAAAAAGGATCATGAATCACCAGAACCTGATAGCAATCTTCTCCACGTGGCAGTCAGTCACTGCTGCTAAAGTTCTCACTGCTTCACACCACAATATAAAAAGAAATAAGATTGGCTATCATAAGAAAATTAGACAAGTAAATACATAGAAAGATTACCATAGTCGACCATGTTTGCATTTCAATATCATAGTCCTATCAGCTAAAGGACTAAAGCATGCATGGCCAATGATACTACTCAAAAATTAGCTAAGGACTAACTTTTCTGCAAATCAACTCTACTTAAAAAACATATACTCCACTAAGTTCCAATCTCTGTATTAAAAGCTGCGTACAACTGCTTTTTTTTAGGGACAGAATAAAAATGGACATGGAAACTAACCAGGAAGACCATAACATGCTTAGTTGGGCAGCTATACTGGAGGCATGCTTGAGATAAGATAACCTTTGTAAAAAAGGTTTTACTTTGTGCAACACGTGTTTCATGTGTCAGCAAGAACCTGAATACGCCCACCATCTTCTTCTCCATTGTAAAGTTGCTAGAGATGTCCTGAATTTGTTTTGGTGTATTTTAGATGCTTTGATGAAATTGCCAAATAGTCTCCTAAAAGTAAGATGTCTTTCATATCTTTTTTGCTGGTCTAACTTATAGTATGTAATTCAGTGAACAACTTGTAGATTTTTTAGCTCCTGAAACTGCATCTAAAAGATTTAACAGTGCAACATTCAGCGGTGTAAGAGCAGTATCAATACTAATACATGTTTTCTTATTCTGTATGATTCCCGTAATACGTGGTTTCTCTTCTTCTAGAGTGAAACCGCCTGGCTACTAATATTCAGGATAATAAGGACGCCTTCAAGATCTGCTAGCGCATTGATAGAGACTACATATATAGGACTTTACCCAGAGGAGTATGCAGTGTTGAAGCTATGGGTTCAATTGAACCCATTGCTTTCGCTCATACCCTGTATTTTTGCCCAAAACTTCACTAAATTTGTACAAATAATAAACATTGAACTCATTAAATTAGATGAGATATGGCAGAATTGCGAATCTGAACCCCTAAAGTTTAAATCATGGATCCGTCTTTGACTTTACCGACATGTAAAACGGCAAAAAATGATGTAAAAATCCAAGCTAGTATTGTGCCGTTAGTATATTGGCATTTCGATGAAAACATGAGTCCAAATTTACATCTAGAGAGTATCCTCTATATAGTTTTACTTCATCAAATATAGCTCACTAGTTTAAGAAAGTGTAGGTCTACAAAAGAGAATATTTGAAAGAAATCATGAAATACCTAAACCAGCTGAATTCCCAGGTTGGTCTGCACGAGAACCTGAAGATATAAGAATCTGCCATCCTACACAAGCATTTCAACGTATTACTAATTGGACATGAGCTAAAAATTCTATGAAAATAAGATTAGCTGAAAGTGAAAAACGAAGTTCATACTTCAACAAGCACCTCTCTTGTCAAGAAAGCATGAGATGGGATAGTGAAATGTAGTGTAGTTGCATAATCAGGAGGGTAGTTGCTTCTTACCATTTTAGTGATCTGGATCCATATTAGGCTTCTTAAGTTGAAGACATCTCTTCACGATCAATGAAGATTGGAAGTATGTGTTTAATCTTAGACCAATCCTTACCTTGACGTTTAAGACAAGGTTTCTTTAATAGTGGACAATCTGCTATAGCAAGAGATTCCAGCTTTGATGGAAGTTTTCCCTTAGGAAATGACTGAAGCTCATAACAATAAGAAATATTCAAAATTTTGAGAGCGCTAAGAAGTGGAAGCATGGGGATTGCAACAAGTTTAGGGCAGCACATCACTGATAACTGAAGGAGACATGGGAAATCCCCATTCTTCACGCCTGTCCATTTTTCAAGTTTTGGCATTCCATCAATTTCTAATTTTTCAAGCTTTGGAAATGCAGGCCCTACTTGACTCCCCCCATATCTACAAAAGCGACTATCAATAGATCTTACCCCATACATGTGAAAAAGGAAAAGAGACTTAAGTGACCGTAGACCTCCAAGGAATGGCAAGTCGATACAACTTTTACACTCCAAGAGAGTGATACTCACAATATTGGACAAATACGAATTACTCATCCATGTAGGAAATCTAGAGCCATGATAGAAAGATATCTGTAACTCTTTGAGGCTGAAGACATTCCAATATCTCCTCAACTAACAAAGGGAAATCATCTTGATGATGTCCCCATCGCAACTCCAACTTATCGAGATGTTTCTTGTTTAGCTCAACTTCTCTAGCCTCTCCGACATTTGAAATATTCTCAAGACTTGAAATCTCAATTGACCTACGAATATCCGTGAGCTGCCTCAACTCTCTCACACCATAGCCTTCCCCCTTGCCAAGAATGAACCCTTTAAGTGTCTGAAGGCGGGTTAGATTACCCATTCCAACTGGCATTGAACTTAGTTGGCCTACAATGTCAAGATCCAAATGGCGCAAATTAACCAACTTGCTAGTACAGTATGGTAATCTCGAAAAATTTGAACAATGCTCCAACTTTAGTATTTGTAAATAACACAGCCTGCCTAGAGATTCGGAAAGGAGTTTAATAGGTGTGTCGGAGATATAAAGATAACGCAAAGATGACAAAGAGCTAATGGAATAAGGCAAGTCAGTTATGTTAGTCGCATGCAAGTCCAAAGTTCTCAAGTGTTGCATCTTGAGAAAGAGATGATCAGGTACTCACTTGATGGAATGTTTATGGAAACGGGACAATACAAGGGTGCGCAATTGGTTGAATTTTTGGAAAGTTTTGAAAGTGTCTTTTCTAAAGCTCTCAAAGAGTAAGAAGAATAAATTTTGGACGTCTTCTGTAATACTACTCAATTGTGCTTCTTGTACCCACGGGTTTGAACATGAGTATCCAACTTTGTATTGTATTCTTCCAGTGGCCCTATCAAATCTTGATTGCATTTATTTAAGAGAAGTTTGGGAAAAAATTAAGAGAGGAAAAACGAGCACGAGGGTCATGGGTTCTAAGTCGGTTTCGACTTTTTTTTGTTTCTGTACTGGTTCTTTCTCCTAAAATATGTCACGTATCCCGGCGGTTAAAATAGGAGCAAATATAGAACTTTGATGGAGGGCATGGGTAAACTTGGACGGAAAGTATAACGAGTGATAAGATTGAACAATAAAATAAAGTATATGGATATATCAGGCCCTTTTTCGTATTCAGAATGTGACACGTGTCCCGACCGTTAAAATAGGGCCAAATATAGAACTTTGATCAACGGCAAGGGTAAATTTGGACGGAAAGTATAACGGGGGACAGGATTGAACAATAAAACAAAGTAGAGGGATATATCAGGACCTTTTCCGAAATATAATCTTCTACAGTATAAACAAACCCTCAACACGCAGATTAAAGAAGAAGAAATTACACTCTATGTCACTTGACCTACTATCCTAATAAAATATGACCCATATTTTTTCTTCTTACCTAGTATGGCCCAATTCTATATTGTTGAAATTTTTTCATTTCCAATTTCTCTTTCAGACTTTCTCCCCACCTCACTTTCTCTTTCATTTTCAATCTATTGCTCTTCATCTCTCTTTCTCTCTCTCTAGCAAAATAGTCAAATTCTTTTTCAGATTTCCTTGCTTCGTTCATCCTACTTTGTGTGCAAAAATGGGATGCTTTGACGGTTTGGATATGCAAATAGATGATTGTGCATCTTGTGGTGCCTTGAGCAAATCTGTGAATAATCAACACTTCCTTTTGTTTTCCCTGAAGGTTTTCGCGTGAATCTGTTCATTATCTTCCTCTTTCACACCTCATCTATCTTTCAACTGTATAGTTATGAAATCTCCTTTTTTTTTTTTGATAACTTCTGAAGGGGGGAAGAATGATGTATATATTGTATATACATATATATATATATATATATATACGTTGTATAATCATATATAATCATGTATATTTGTAAGTATTCTCATAGTTATACAGAATTATACATGATTATACACAAGTATACAAAATTATACATAGTTATACATTATTGTATTTGTGTGTATAACAATATACATAAGGTGTTTAATAATGTAAATTTTTATTTTTTCCAGTAAAATAAAAAATTTCCTTGCAAAATTTTAAATCTTGCAATAAAAATATAAAAGTAAAATTATAGACTCTAAGGAAGAATATATTTTTACTTTTTACTTCAACTTCGAATTATTGTTTACTATACGGGCGAAAGAAAAAATAAATAAGAATGAAAATGAAAAAAGGGTAAAGATAACAATGAAAGAAAAAATAAAATCCAATTTAGGCGTGATTTTAGGTGTAGTTGATGAAGTTGTGGGTTAGGCACTGAAATTATTTGTGGACTACCGCACGAAAATTGTATTTGCAAGTTAGGCAGCTGAAAAGTGCTTTCCCCAGGTGTACTTATGTTAAACTATCCCATTACAGATCACAACCAAGTTCATTAATTTTTTGTAGCAAGTGACCAACGTCATAAGTTCTATTCTCCTGTTACACAACTGATATATTTGTGATAAAGTAATAAATTTCATTAAAAAGAAGGGCCAAAAAAAACAACAAAAAAAAACAGATTATACCAAAAAGTAGAAAACCCTTACAAAATTATATGGTTTTCTATGAATTGATAAATATTACAAAACAGCTCAAACGATAAAAACAACATGGCTAGCCATCCAAGCAAAATCATCACAGAAGCACAAAATGATTGCAAAAACAAAAGGGAAAACATATTTTAGCTGACAAAAATCCTTAATTTCATAAGCTGCAAACATAATCCCATAAATCAAATTCATTACATCTTGTCACAAACAAGACATTAGGAGAGTATAGGACAAGAAATGTGGGGAAAAAACTAGTGCTAAAGCAAAGTAACACTCATCTAATCACCACCAGCCTTCTGGTAAACATAGGTGAGCCCACATTTACCACAATAGTGCCTGTCAAAGTGGTTAGCCATGAAAGTCCCGGCACCACACTCAGCATTGGGACACTCCTTACGGAGCCTCTGAACCTTACCAGAATCATCAACCTTGTAAAACTGGAGGACAGCGAGCTTAACCTTCTTCTTCTTGTGCTTAATCTTCTTTGGCTTAGTGTAAGTCTTCTTCTTACGCTTCTTTGCACCACCACGGAGGCGAAGGACAAGGTGGAGGGTGGACTCCTTCTGGATGTTGTAGTCAGCTAGTGTTCGGCCATCCTCAAGCTGCTTTCCTGCGAAAATCAACCGCTGCTGGTCCGGTGGAATGCCTTCCTTGTCCTGAATCTTAGCCTTAACATTGTCAATGGTGTCCGATGACTCTACCTCTAAGGTAATAGTCTTCCCCGTCAGGGTCTTCACGAATATCTGCATCTTTCCCAACTATGTGCACCAACTGAACAATTCAACAAACAAAACTGGAATCAACCATATAAATCAAGTGTAACCATTACAGGATTAAGCTCTATTAGGATCAAATAAAGAACAAATATTTCACCAATCAATGAATCAGGCCAAGTATTCCAATTCGGGACCAGATTAAACTAAGAACATATTTTAAGAATTATAAGAAACAATGATATGTGAAAATGGGGCCAGCTATATGAATTCTCTGTGACTATTCAGTTTCATTTGAGCCAAATCAATGGGTATATGTATCCATTACGATCTATAATGGCCAAAATCAAACAAAGAATAAAAACATAACCAGCCAATGAACTATGCCTGTATTTCTATTCAAGCCAGATTAAACAAAGAACATATATAACTAGTAAAAGTTACAATAAACACTGATATGTGAAAATGGGGTCAGCTATATGAATTCTCTGACTATTCAGTTCCATTGAACCAAATCAATGAGTATGGTTAGATCACAAACAAAACTGGAACCGTGATTGGGCCAAATAATGCAAATAACAAACATAACATCAATTACTGAGCTACGAATGTATGCCAATTATATAATTGGATTCCTCTGTAACCAATTGAGTCTATTACGGACCAGATTAAATGAAAAACATGTACAGCTTGGAAAAATCAGAGGAAACAACGACATGTGAAAATATATGAATTCTATGTAACTATGCATACATATTAACTTGTAAAAAGCACAAGGAACAGTGATATGAGAAACAGAAAGCTACCACAAAACTAATAAACACACCACTAATAATCCAAGTAACTAAATTTTTGTGTTTTACTAATTAAAATCAATGGCGAGAGAGAAATAGCAACTTACGAGTATCAAGGTGAGGAGTGCCGCTGCACAAAGAGAAGATAGCGGCAGAATGAGGGTTTGGGAAGAATTTAAGGCAGAGTGTGGTTCGAATTTGGGCTTCATTGGTTATTCAGGCTGCAGTCATTCATTTGGGCTTCGACCTAAAAGGGCTTTTTAACATATTCGGCCGCTCAGTCAAAAATAATTACAAGTGCTAACCAAATGTACAAAAATATAAACTTATTATGCATAAAATATGTATATTATTGTATATTAATATATAAAAAATTATATTTTTGATTATTATTTTGAAGGGGCGGCTTTACCGTGAAGATTTCTTGACCTGAAAAACATATACCAATTTAATGAGAAATTAATTTAATTAATCATAATTGTGTTAATTGATGAACTAGAGGAGATTAGCATGTATTCGGGAGACTAAGTGGGTGGGATCGAAGGCGAGAAATATAGATGGGTTTAAACGGTGGTACATTGGACGCTCGAAGGGTAAGAACGGAGTCGATATTCTGGTGAATAAGGATCTTAGGGAGTCAGGGGTTCAGATTAGGCGGGTGAGTTTATTAAGTTACTGGTTGGAGACCTCACTCTAAATGTTACGTGCCCCAAGCGGGTTTGGATGAAGAGGTTAAGAGGTGTTTTTGGGAGGGTTTGGATGAAGTGGTGCGTGGTATTCCACTCACACAGAAGTTATTTATAGGAGGGGATTTTAACGAGCATATCGGCACGTCGGCCAGTAGTTATGGGGAGGTGCATGGCGGTCGTGGCTTTAGGGTTAGGAACGGAGATGGAACTTCTCTACTGTATTTCGCTAAGGTTTTTAAGTTGGTGACTGCAAACTCTATGTTCCCGGAGAGAGAAGAGCATTTGGTTATTTTTCCGAGTACGGTGGCTAAGATTCAGATTGATTATCTGCTTCTAATGAAGTTTGATAGCGGGTTGTGCAAGGATTGCATGGTTATCCCGCGTGAGTCACTCGCAACCCAACATCAATTATTGGTGGTAGATGTCAGCATCCCGATAAGGAGGAAGGGAAAGGTGGTTCGGGGTAGTCCGAGGATTAGGTGGTGTGCCTTGACGAAGGAGAAAACTCACGAGCTAGGAGAAGGCTATTGGCTATGGGGGCTTGGAGAAGTAGTGG